>CM050176.1:16090259-16442759 GCA_027410445.1 Discoglossus pictus
TTCCATTTTTTATATTCATAATTAGAAAATTATATTCATAATATTTTGAAATAATGGGTCAAAGCTTTCATGGGAAAGACATACTGCTCCATAGTGGCTCAATCTGGTAATACATGATTACTTTTAATTTTGCTATTTTTTTGCCCTCTGTCCATATAATCTAGGGTGATTTGCCCCCCTCCGCACTCAGTTCCTACACCGCTGTGGATGATTCTGTAACATTGTTTGATACTGTTACATGTGATACTATAATAGAGGGCTTCCCAAGCACACACTTTGGCTCCTCCAATGCTCATACATATGTAAAAGCAAATTAATTTCATAGACATGACCCTTGCAAAATACTTTGTTCTGATATATTATTAAATATACCTTTATATAGATTCTTCAAAGGGTTAAATGTCCTTCTCAAAATGTTACTGCGCAGGCAAGTTCATGAGGAAAGAAGGATGTGCCAGCCTGAGAATGTAACCAAATGTACCCATATCTATATGTACCTTTAACCTAAATGAATGGGGGTGTTAATCTAGGGTGCTCTTCTTTATGGTGATACTGTGATACTGTAACAACGTGTAATGCGATACTGTAATATTGTGTTATACTATAATACAATGTAATGCTGTAACACTGTGTGACGCTATAACATAATAAGATATTGTAACATTGTGATACTGTAACACTGTGTGATGCTATAACATGTTGTGATACTGTAACACTGTGACAGTGCAACCCTGGGATACTGTAACACTGAGTGATTCCTTAATATAGTGAGATACTTTAGTGCTGTTTGATGTTATACCCTGGTGAGATAATGAAACACTGTGTGATACTATAATACTGTATAATGCTGTAACACTGATGCTATAACATAATTTGATACTGTAAAACTGGGTTATGCTAAAGTATGGTGAAATAATGTCATTCTGTATGCTACTATAAAACTGTTTGATACTGTAACATAAGATACAATTCTAACCTATGGGATTACAGGCAGATGCTCTAACACTGAGCTACCTGTTCATATGACTCAGATGAAGAGTTAAAAGTTTTAGCATCAACTGTATCAGTTTACCATGTACAGTAGTGGCTCATTTGGTGCAGCCTTAACATATATCAGGATATATCACTACCTTGTCGTGGTGAAGGGGCTTGTGTACCTCAATGAAGCTGTGAGCTATACCATGTAAGGTCACCCAAGATTGGCAGGTCATAGCAGAGAGGTCAAACAAATTGCGGTCCACTGGAGAAGGAACTGGTTGTGCTTATGCATAAGGTTTTCAAGGCAAAAATATTGGAGTGGGTTGCCAGACACAAGATGTGCCTGGGAAACTGCTCTCCATAGCATCACAGAGAGTCGTATACGACTGAACAACTAAACAACAACATATATAAGATGTTGTTGTTTAATCATTCAGTCGGGTCTGACTGTCAGTAATCGTATGCAGCACACTAGGCACAATCATTATGTCTCTGCTTGTGCTTATCCATACGTTTATCTTGGAGTATGTTGCCAGTTCCTTCTCCAGTGGGCCGTGACTTGTCTGAGCTTTCTGCCACGACCTTCCCATCTTGGGTGACCCTACATGATATAGCTCACAGCTTCATTGAGGTACAAAAGCCCCTTCACCATGACAAGGTTATGACCCATATCACTGATTGTACTGTACGCAGGTTCCAGTGCCCAGCAGCAATTTAAAAAAGGAAAACACTTTTCAACCCTCTTTCTGATTAATGTAAATGTTCTAAATCTTATGCCAAAGTTAGACATTTAAATAAGATACAAGGGTTGGTCCTTCTATGTTCTCTTAATTCTGGTTAAAGGATTAGGTTGCAAAACTGACCATAAGAAAAATCATTCTGATCATGAAAAGACCTTCCATCATTTTGTATCATTATCTATTCCTTTCAGTAGACTGGCACCTCTGTCACTGGGCAGGCAGGTTTATTCAACTTAAAGTGACAGCCAGACTGCCTTTCAGACGGAGTTCATTTAATCGTCCGCCTGACATCTCATTCAGGAGCAGAGGGAGCGAGGAGCTCTAATATGAGTAGATATAATGGCTCATTAAAATCCTCTTTTATCCCACTCCCTGTGCGCTGTGTTACAGTGACGGGTGCCCGCCGGGTGAGAGACATGTGATAGCAGAGAGGACGCACACCTGAGAATTTCTTATATCTCTAAAGTGAAGGAGGCATCGTACTTTTTTGATAAATGACCTTTTTTTGTCAATGTTTTTCTATGACTGAAATAGAGCAAAAAACTGATTTAATGATCTTTTTCAAACTGCACATTTTCTACAAGACAAAATGGCAGAAAGAGCAGGATTTAGTATTTTTGGATGAGATGAGTTAATTACCAGTGGCTGAAATCACGCAGGCTCCTAAGCAGCCCAACATGTGTTATATATGTAAATATAAAGTTATGCATTTTGGAAATAAAAATAGCCATGCAATGTATAATCTTAATGGAGCAAATCTAGGAGTATCAGAGATAAAAAAGGGATTTGGGCGTGCTTTTGGACAACCACCTAGGTAACAGTGCTCAATGCCAAGCAGCAGCTGCAAAGGCAAATAACATATTAGCATGTATTAAGAAGGGTAAATAAGCCAGGGTAGCAAATATTATTATACAAATCTCTAGTACGCCCTCATTTGGAATATGGAGGACAATTTTGAGCACCATTTCATAAAAAGGACATTTTAGAGCTGGAAAAAGTACAGAGAAGGACAACAAAGCTAATAAGGGGAATGGAGGAGCTAAGTTATGAAGAAAGACTAACCAAATTAAACATATTTTCTCTAGAAAAAAGGGATCTAAGAGGACATATGATTATCCTATATAAATACATGTAAGAGGTTTTCAACTGACAAAAGGACACCCTTTGAGGTTAGAAGTAAAAAGATTCCACCTTAAAGAAAGAAAAGGTTCTTCACTGTAAGGATGGTGAATTTGTGGAATTCTCTAACAAAGGAGGTGGTGACAGCAGATTTGATAGATAACATTAAAAAGAGACTGCATATGTTTTTACATAAAAAGGGCATTCAGGGTTATCTTTGATAATTAGAGAGTGAGTATTGATCCAGGGAGGAATCCGATCACCAATATCTGGGGTCAGGAAATAATTTTGTTTTTCCCTTTTGAGAAAATTGCCAAAGTTTCAATGTTTTTTTTTTTTTTCTTCTTAGGAATTAATCTGTATATTGCACTTAGAGGATATCTAAAAAGGTTGAACTTGATGGACTAAAATTATTTTTTTCAAACTCAATAACTATGTAACTATGTCATAGAAACATAAGAGTTTGTCATCTCATGGCCAAGCAATATCTGTTACCAGGAACTCACTAAGAATCAGGGACAGGTTCCAGGAACTGAAATTCCTTACAATTAAATTAATATACATGTAATATGGAAAATACATTGAGGAGGTTAAATTAAGCAAATATAATATTAGATGGCTCTCTTGCACTACTGGAAGGTGTATTGCCTGGATGGGCGTTCACAGAGTCCTGCTTCAGATATCCATGCTTGGATATGGTTTGGAAAAATCATGTCAGTTCTATGATAGCTTGTATTTGATTCAACACGGCAGTACTGAAAGGAAGTAGAAGCTTTCAATCACAATAAGACAGCCTTATGAATATTATCTCAGTAGAAAGCTTTATCATCAATACAATGTAAAGAGTACATACAAATGGTAAACTTTATTAAATTATTTCACATTGTCTTTAGAAAGTGAGTCCACATCATTCTTTCCAAGCCCTATAAATCAATGAAAAATATATAATCTAATAAGCAGGGATAGCATGGAAGGTTAGGCCTATGACCTTGGTGGGTCCTCCTTCCAGGAAGGCTCTCTAAGAGATAACCCAAAGCTGGCTAAGAGCCCTGCAATAAATAGACGAAATAGAGTCACACACTCCTAAAGGATATTGCGGACCTTCATCACAATAGCCCAATAATTAATTGGGATATTGAATGGTGAGACCACTTTTTCATAAAAATAGTAAATAACCATATTTTACATTCCCAGCAGATCAACTCATTGGCTGTACCATAAAAAGAAAATGATCCAATGCCCTATTGGGAGCCTCTCTAGTATGATAGGTGAAAACAGGTTCCTAGATGCTAAAAAAGGGCCAGCCTAACAGTCGTTTCGCCAACTATATGGCTTTCTCAGAGGCTGTGGAATTAGTATGTATTTTATATGAAAAATAGATTGAGGGGGTCAAATTAAGTAAATATACCTATTTAAAATATTTTATATAATATTAGATAGATGGCTCTCTTGCACTACGGGAAGGTTTATTGGCTGGGTGGACATTCACAGAGTTCTGCTTCAGATATGCTTGCTTAGCTATGGTTTTAGAAACGTCATGTTAGTTCTATGATAGCCTGCATCTTTGCATCCGGCACTACTGAATAAAAGTAGAAGCTTTCAACTACAATAAGATAGCCTTATGAATATTATCTCAGTTGAAAGCCTCCACTACTGAAAGGGAGTGGAAGTTTTCAACTGCAATATTATAGTCTTGTGAATATTATCTCAGTTGATAGCTTCCACTGCTGAAAGGGAGTGGAAGCTTTCAACTGCAATGAGACAGCCTGATCAATATCCTCTCGGTTGAAAGATTTCATTTCCTTTCAGTAGTCCTTAGGACAATGGGAGAGGTAAGCAGTAATTATTAATGAATTAAACAGTGTTTTCAAATTATATTTTCTGGACTACAATTGCTTGCACGTTTATTTTTAATGTAAATGATGAACTAAAAAATAGATTTAACCTGAAAAGCGTATACACTGGCCCTTTAAGGACTAGCTTGACTCTTCACCTGCTACTAGGTTTTAGGAGGTGTAAGCATATTTGCACAGGAGGCTGTCCTAATTTTTTTTCTCACCAATTTACATTTGCCTGAAGTGGTAACTGTAGGAATGTATCCAGATAAAACCCAGGACAGCCTCCTGGGCAGATCCTTTGCTATTTAATACATGGGAAATAATTTGGATGCCTGGTGGAGAGAAGCAGTTGAGCTTTTTGTTAATACTCACAATTTGTAAAGCTCCATAGATTGTTGCTTCAAATACCAATTATATTGCTAATCACTTTTTAAATAAGCACATAAAGTATAGGTTGGGTGCGGAGTTACCGCCTGTGCAGGCGGTGCAATACACTGGAGCCCTGCCTCTGGGGTGGGCTGGGTGGCAGTTCTACTAAAAAATACATATATAGCACTGTAAGGGGGCCCAGGGGAGTTCAACGTACAAAAAAATATTTTTTTGGGGGCAAAATATTTTTTTGTGCCGGGACCCTCATTTCACTAGCTGATATTATTATTGTCACTGATACAGTGATAATATGTTTCCTGTTTTATGTCCTAAGAACATTGTCACGTGTAGATCTTCAACTGAGCATATTGTAAATATAGGACCACAGTGGCCCTTTAATAAGTCAGTATGATGGTATTGCTTTAAGATTACTTGAATATATGAAAGAAGTCTCCAACTGCTCCTTGCGTGACTCTTGTGTGTTTGTCCAGCCGGTTTCCTGCACATCATAGGCTCCATATTCATCATTTTTGCTTGATGAAGCGAATGGCCTCCTGGCAAAGACAGAGAAGATTCTGGGTTTTGATGTGAAATTATCTGTGGGTGCAGCTGAGGGGCGAGCCAGTCCTGGCATTTGCCTAATGCTGATAACTCTGATACCCTTTATGGGCATTCATGGGAACAGAGCATGATGGGAGTGGATTAACTGCCTCCTGCCCGACCACCTAACAATGAAACAACTCTAAAAAAGTCTGATTTTCTAAGTCACAGATTTAATGGTAGATAAGAGGCAAAAGACTAAATTATCAGAGAGAAAGGAACAGGCAACTAGTGCAAAAAGGGGAGGCTGTAGCGCAAGGTCCAAACACCCTCCCCTTAATCAAATAACAAATACGGAAGAAAAAAAAAAAAAATATATATATATATATATACCGAATATAGCTCCTAAAATGTCCTTTTATTGTTAATACTATTTAAAAATGATTGATTAAAAAACGATGTCCTCGTAGTTAGTAGTAAAGTGTTATTACTACATCACTAATAAATTAGTACTAAGTAATATCCCTCTTCCGGATCACTACCTTGTCGTGGTGAAGGGGCTTGTGTACTTCAATGAAACTGTGAGCCACCCAAGATGGGCAGATCATGGCAGACAGGTCAGCCAAATCGTGGTCCACTGGAGAAGGAGCTGGCACCCACTCCAACATCTTTGCCAAGACTACTGTATGGATAAGCACGGACAGAAACCTATCGATTGTTCCTGACGTGCTGCGGTCCGTAGGGTCATCGAGAGTTGGGCATGACTGAATGACTAAAAAACAACATCTTGTTATGGTGAATGGGCTTATGTACTGCAGGTCATAGCAGAGAGGTCAGACAAATGACAGTCTATAGGAGGAGGATCTGGCAACCCACTCCAGTATTTTTGCCATGGATAAAGACAATCAGACATAAATTGTGACTAGCGTGCTGCAGTCCATAGGGTCACGTAGAGTCAGACATAACTTAATGACTAAACAACAAAAAATATAAAAGTATGGGTAGAGTGTCTATGTATCCACAGTGTGGGCAAAGCATAACTGAAACAACGTAGCTATCCCACACGAATGCCTTTATAAGTTCAGGGTTTGGATACTAATGTATCGACTTGATGATATATTTCATACTGGCGACTTGCCCGTCAAAAAATTACGGCAATAAAATTGTAAATCAGGTAATGCTGTTTGCCAAACAATGTAAGGCTCTTAGTCCTCTGAGTACCTTCGGCGCTCATTGCGAGCCTCTCCCCTGATTTACTTTTGTTCGTCTGAGAACCTTTGGGGCTCATTGCAAGCCCAGCGCTGAGTGCCTTTGGCGTTCATTGCGAGACTCTCCCCTCGTGTACTTTTGCTCCTCTGAGCACCCTGGGCATTCATTGTGAGCTCCGCGCTGAGCGCCTTTGGCAAAGTGAGTCTCTCCTCTGCTCTGTTTTTTTTTTCTAAAACTTAATTTTTTTATAATAATTAATAAATTAATTAATTCATTAAATAATAAATGAATATACTTTACCTATTTGTAATGAATATATCCAGGAATCAATATGCTGAAGAGCTAACAATCTGTATTGATTTTCCTGCAGCTTACAATGTATGAGGTGTAAGTGTCAGCAATGTGGCAAGTGTGCAGTGTAAATAGGCTGCGTGCGCAAGGGCAACCGTTTGTTTAGTTGTGTAATGCGGTATTATAGATTGGTAATGTTATTAGTTTCACGTTAGTGTTGTAAAATGGTGGCGAGTGTGTATGTGTTACGCGGGTGTGGAGCATTTTGCGTCCTTCCTAATATTGTATTTTGTACCTCGTACGTTCCTGGGTAAAAGTTGTATGTGCCTGGTGGTGTTTTGCGTGTTTAGGGTTCATGTAGCCTTGTAATGCGTACGGGGTCATAGGGATGAGCGCCTATGGCGCACATCTCCACCAGCTCAGTGAGCGCCTTTGGCGCTCCCTGTAAAAGTCCTGCGGGGTCGTAGGGATGAGCGCCTATGGCGCTCATCTCCACCAGTGCAAGGAGCGCCTTCGCAAGCCCACAGTTTTAACATTGCGTTATTAACGTTTTTTGGCAAGCCTGCACTGCTGAGAACTAGATATGTGATTGTATCAAGATATATATGTCACTAGGGATATGTCATATACTTAGCCAAATAAGGAAATTGGCCCAAAAATTACTTTATTTCATGTTTAATTCTTGTGTTATATTGATCCTGGCAATCAATGTAACTTTCATGTGATAGAATATCATATTTACGGCTTTATTAATATTGCATTATGACTGGAATGTGGGTTCACTCGTAGAACGTAATTGAACCCCGTAAGACTTTGAAATCCCACCTCCATGTTTCTGTGACGCAATGCTGACGATCTCTGTTTCCATTTGCTCTATCTAAACCCGTAACTACGGGCCTGCTTAATTGTCTGTGTTCTAACCCGATGGCTGATAAATGGTTTACGGTTTTACTTCTCCAGCTCGTAACTCGCAGCACGTTCTAATTTACTAGTGAGGTAAAACGACCACATCTCAAGCCCGTAGCCTTTATGAGCTTCACGTTGGACTTACGGGGCTGGAATTAATAGGGCTGATTGTTACTAAGGATTCTAGGTGGTGACATGCAAATGAGGCTTAAAAGATACTACCTTAATTATATTTTTCTCCTCTGAGGACCTTCGGCGCTCATTGCGAGCCTCTCCCCTTGTGTACTTCAAGTTTCCTGCTTTGCAACGATCACCTTTGACGCTCATTGCTAAGACAGATATATAAATACATTGTAAAAAATACCCGTGCCATGTGTGAGTGTTTTTTTATTTATTTATTTTTTCTTATTTTTCGTGTTTTTCAATTTCCGCGGTTCGGCCGTTAAAGTCATATTTTTGCGAGGTCATATTTTATTGACCGCGAGATTCCAAGGTCGTTTTTTTTTTTTCAAAACCCCGTATTCCTCAACTGCTTGCCACCTAAGTAAGTCCCGCTTTGTGAGGCTCGCAGGAGCGCCTTCGGCGATCGTTTTGCCTAAGTCCGGCGCGTTTCAAATGCCTCAATTGCTCGCCTTGCAGGACTATGAGCCTAAGTGCTCCAAGCTCAATGCCTCAATGCTCGGAAGGCTTCTTCGTGAGGCTCGCAAGCGTGACGACGATTTACAGTTTCACAACTATTATATGTGATATATATTTAGGACCAACTCCGTATCCTCAGATGTTTAAAAGAAATAAAGGACAAGAATAAATGTGAGAAATACATATTTTAACGGACATTTGCAGTTCAAGAGAAACATGTGAATTATGTAAAACAAACATTTCCTTTTGAAGATTCTGCAGAGCAATTTAATACTTGTCCGGCAACTGCTGCTGGCTTGGAGTCTGAGGTGGTGTGCTTATCTTACCTACCAGTGAAGGGAGGAAAGAAACAATTTACTACATCAAAGGATAGTTTATAATTCATCATCTATCTCCTTCTCCCACAGATGCTCAGATAACTCCAAACCTTCTCCCGCAGATATGTAAATGTATCATTCACTAAAATATCATGGATGCATCCAGTGACCAGCAATGACATGAAAATGATATTTTCTAATAGAAAACAACTTGTATGACATTTTTCCGGGTTAATTATGCTCATAGTCTCAATATTTTCAACAACACATGGTTTAAATCTTTATTATAAAACAGGTTTCATGGTTTATATTTATTAAAATAAATCACTATTTCATTATTTACATCTTAGAAGTGATTCAGTGCTACCCGGTCCGACTGATGGCGGGCTCAGCGCAGCTTGCTCAGAGCGCCTCTATCATATCACATTAGCTCATATCAGTTACTGTGTGACCAGTATTTCATGCCTTAGTGCCATCACACTGATATAACTGAAAGTGACAAAGAACAGCAGGTCACCTGGCATAAAAAGGATTGGAGCCAGGGAGTAATATCTATACAAACATTACAAGGGCCGCGGCGCCTCTTTTTAGTGGCGAGATGCAGTTACCAGCAGATCTAAACCTGTTATCCACGTCATGGGCAGGATTGGGGGTTTTAGTTATAAGACCAAATAAATGTTATTTTTTTCATACAGTCCAAGTAATATTTTTTATCATGTTTCTGTCCTGTTAATCGTGTTTCTGACACCGCTTCAGTCCTGGACACTAATATCATGTGCGCTGAACAGAATTACATTTAAAGATGATCTATATACAGTATGTTCTTTGTATATTCTAAGAAATACATTCAAAGGTTATATTAGTTGGTACAGAGATTAACTGTTTATTATGGGCATACAATGTCATTAAACCAGTGGCTCTCAACCTTGATCCGCAAACTGGCTGGTTACCTTCTAGTGCTCCTGGGGACCACCTTTAACCAGATGATACACTTAAGGCCAGGTACATCTATCATTATGTCTCTGGTTGTGCTTATCCATAAGGTTTTCTTGGCAAAGATACTGATGTAAGTGCCAGTGCCTTCTCAAGTGGATCGTAATTTGTTTGATCTCTCTGCTATGACCTGGATGACCCTACATGGTATAGCTCACAGTTTCTCTGAGGTACACAAGCTCCTTCACCGTGACAAGGTAGTGAACCATAGGGGGGGGGGGGGTATATATATATACTTATTTACCCGTCATAAAAGATGGTATAATATTGAATGTATCTTTTCCCCCCTCCCTCCCCTGTGTCTCTTACCTCCTCCTTCCCCATGTGTCTCTTACCCTCTCTCTCCCTTGTGTCTCTTTCCCACCCTCTCCCTCCACTGTGTCTCTTTCCCACCCTCTCCATCCCCTGTGCCTCTTCCCCTCACCTCTCACTCCCCTGCATCTCTTTCCCCCCCCTCTCCCTCCCCTGCATCTTTTTCCCCCCTCTCCCTCCCCTGTGTCTCTTCCCCTCTCCCTCCCCTGTGACTCTTCTCCTCCTCTCCCTCTCCCGTGACTCTTCTCCCCCCTCTCCCTCCCCTGGGACTTTTATCCCCCTCTCCCATCTCTTTGTCTCTTCCCCCCTCTCCCTCCTCTTTCTCTTCCTCATCTCCCTCCCCTGTATCTATTCCCCCCTCTCCCTCCCCTGTGTCTCTTTCCCCCTCTCCCTCCCCTGTGTCTCTTTCCCCCTCTCCCTCCCCTGTGTCTCTTCCCCTCTCCCTCCCCTGTGACTCTTCTCCTCCTCTCCCTCCCCCGTGACTCTTCTCCCCCTCTCCCTCCCCTGTGACTTTTATCCCCATCTCTTTGTCTCTTCCCCCCTCTCCCTCCTCTTTGTCTCTTCCTCATCTCCCTCCCCTGTATCTCTCCCCCCCCCTCCCTCCCCTGTGTCTCTTTTTCCCCTCTCCCTCCCCTCTGTCTCTTTCCCCCTCCTCCCTCCCATGTGTCTCTCTTCTCATGTGTCTCTTTTTCCCCTCCTCCCTCCCCTGTGTCTCTTTCCCCCTTTGTCCTTATTGTCTCCCCCCCCCCCCCCCCCCTGGCACCGCACTTTGCGCAGGGCAGCATGTACGGAATATGTACAAATAGTTTCTATAGTGCGCATGCGCTCCCACCTGAGTTCACTGAGGGCAGAAGATGGGGTGAATCAGCAGTATATTTATATAGGTAGACCTTACATCCATAGACCTGGAATCCCACATTAACTGGAGCAATTCCCTATCATCCAGATCAAACTAACAAAATAAGCAGATGTGTATGCTACGAGTATAAAACATTTTAGAGAAAAATCTTAGATTTTAAAGATGCTTTGCAAAGAATGTTCTAAATTATCTGGCTTCAAGACTTCCTAGCTTGGAGGGCCTACATATTTTTATCTTATCATTATAGGGAAAAGTGGGTGCGGAGAGTAGAGAGAGTTTAAAAAATGACACTTGCCACCTTTCCACACACATGCACAGGGAATTAGATGAAGATCAAGATACAGAGTAAAAAACAGACATTTACATTATACAAAAAAGGGGGGGCAGAGACTGCTTTACGTGAGTACAAGGAAACTAGCAAGGCAGCAAAATGGCTATTAGACTGGCTAAAATAGAAAATTAAAAGTAAGTTGCAAAAGAGAGTAAGACTATCCCTAAAATATTTTAAAAATATATTAATGAGAAGAAGGCGAGGAAGGAAGCTATAGGAACATTACAATGTGACACAGGCCGTCTGATAATTAGTGACCAGGAAAAGGCAGATGAGCTAAATAGGTTCTTTTCTTCTGTATAAACAAGGGAGGTACCAGTGATTGGGACACCGCAACATAATGGGGCTATGCTACCTTCACCAGATAATTGGTTAATGCAGGATTCTCAGGGCTCAGTATTAGGCCCTCTCCTTTTTAACATATTTATTAATGTGTTAGAAGTAGGACTGGAATGCATTAGCCAATCAGAAGGTGCAGATGTCTGGAGCCTATCAGAATGGGATACACAACACAATAGCGCATTCTGATTGGCTGATGTAACTGTCAATCAGAAGTTGCAGATTCTTGGAGCAAATCAGAATGGGAAATAAGGGTCTATCCCATTTTGATTGGCTCACACATTTGCGCCTTCTGATTGGCTGAAATATGATTGACAACAGTTTCAGCCAATCAGAAGGCTCCAATTCTATTTTTTAAGTGGACATTGTGCGGGAACCTCCATTTGCGGCGGGGAGCTCCTCAAGGGAGGAGCTCCATTCGTTTTTTAAGTTTTTTAGAACGTCTGGATATTTTTTTGAGGGGCCCTGCCTGCGACGACTGAATGAAGACCGGGGCATCACTGGAAAGGCATTTTGGACAGCTAAGTGGATAATTCAGGCTTTATTTTATTACATGTTGTATGTATTTGTGTATTATTTATAATGTTTCATTTTTGTTAGGTGTGACCTGACCTATGGACAGCTTTGGAGGGCCCTGTCTGGGATGAAGAACTGAAGACCAGGGCATCACTCGAGGGGCATTTTGGCCAGGTAAGTGGTCTAATTTACCCTTTTCTATTTTTTAGTAAGGCTGTTTTTTTTTCGTTGTGATCTAGGTTTTATATTTCAAGTAATGTAGGTTTTTTTATTTTATGTAATGGAGGTTTTTTTATCTTATGTAAGTAGATGTTTTTTATTTTCTGTTCTATGGGGACACTGCAGGGGTCCTGATGGGGACCCCCAGTATAGAGGGATAATTTAAGGTGCCGCAGGGGTACTTAAAGAACCCCCACTGCAGGGGTTAACAGTTTAACTCCCGCTGGGGTACCCATCGGGACCCCCACAGCAAGGGTTAATATTAAGAGCCTGCGGGGGTCCCAATTGGGACCCCTGCAGCATGGGATTTGTTTGGGGAGCAGGGGGAGCTTTAGGGGCTGGAGGGAATTTTGGGGGCCGGAGCAGGGTCTCTTTTGCTGCTCCCGCAGCAAACATAAGGGCTGTACAAGCCTTTGTGAATCCTCCCCAGCACTCGTTGGTCTTTGGCCTCCATTTGCATTTTACGGGCTTGCTCGCGGGGAACTTTGTTGCAATTTAATAGCATTATTGGAATTAGCGGGTACAGGTTTGACAGATCAAAGGGTTGCGGGCTGCGAAGTTCCACGTTCCACGTCCCATTGGCATTTTTTGTCCGTCCTGTGTTTTTAACATGCAAGTCATTGGCGGGTTGGTTTACAAGGCTAATTTAATAGCTTTCATTCATACTTTTTACGATACGGGCTACGTTTTAAAACGTAGCCCGAATTTAATGAGGCTGTAAAAGTCTTTTTTCAATCTGGATTACTATGTGACTATGTAACTATGTATACTACATTCTCATCAATTTTTTTTACCAGATAGTTTATATCACAAACTCTGAAGGTACCTCTAGTTATCTGGAACTCCTAAAGTAAAATTTGTTCTCTATTTTAATATATTAATTAGCCCAGAACCAATGGAACTCACAATACTAAGGTCATAGTTTATTTGATTCCTTCCTAACACAATGGGGGAAACATTCAAAGATGACAAGTATGACTTTATGATAATTGATCTACCATCTTCTGTGTTGTCTTTTCTCCATTTTGCTACAATAAATACCTGTTAACCATGTGACCCTGTAACTTTTGGTCTTGTTTAATATTTTGGAAATGTATACTCCTGAAGAAAAGTACGTTATCTTCAAATTTATCATGATGTGGCAAACATTTTATTTAAATTGTACCCTCTCTGTACATCTCAAAGTTGTCCAAAGTTCCTGGATATTCGACCAAATAAATAAACTCTTTGGTTTTTAAAAACTCTGAATATTGAGATTGTATAATGCTGGTTGTTGCTCAGCTGAAGGAGAACCCAAAGAATTGGCACTAAAGTAAACTTGAAAGTATTCAAAGGTCAGTGGCATGTGGCAATCAGAGTTGCCAAGGTCTCCGGAAGGTCTGGGTAGACAGCAATAGGGCTGGTTGTGGTTACAAGTAGGAAAGTGGATCATTTGCAGATGATTTGGGCAACCTGCAATCAGGGTCACAATTTAAGGTCAAACCTTGGTGAACAAACAAAAATATAGCTAATCCTGTATATTCCTCTGGCCCTGAATGGTGGGCCTGAAGCCTCTTTATTTATATATTGGGTGTCTTTGCTTCCCATGGAGAACTCAATCCACATCACGATTGTGTTGAGCTACTCATACGTGAAGCACTGTATGTCTTGGACAAACAAAGAAAAATGTTTGGACAAATACAGAAAAATATTTTAAAAAATACTTAAATAAATTAAATGCACATTTCGGTCCTGTTTCCCTCTCCTTACGAGCTTGTGTAATTATTTCTACCTTTTGGTGTGGGCACATACACAAGGCTTTTGAATGCCCTTCAAGTTGCATCACAGTATACAGTAAAACTAATGCTTAAAAACATATGGTGAACAATAAAATTCAGCCTTGAGTATATAACTGCAAAACACTAGCTATATTTAATTCCAAGGATAAAGGGAATAAATAAATAACACTGTATGAATTTAATTCTAGCATAACATAAAACATAAGAAAAGAATGTAAAGTTTCAGTGAGTGAGTATAATCTGAAGAGATATGGATAACAATATCAGTCAAGTTTTCTTAAAGGAGCACTGCACAATGAAATATAAAAAAAAAAAAAAAACATAATTAATCATGGAAAAAATAATAGAAATAATTTTTAATTAGAAAAAAACTAAATTTTGATGGCTCTGAATGATGCTGAGATAGGCCGTGATACATAGGCTCCATGGTTTTGTTCATTTTTGTTTTCGACTTGTACTTAACACCTATATAGCTCTATGGAATATGTTGGCATGTTACGAATAAAGGACAATAATAATAGGGGGAGGTTTTGAGAGGGTTGTTAACATTTCTGGTGAGCTATGGTTGTATTAAATATGCAAAGTGTCATCTTCTGTGCCAGTGTGAGGGAAGCTGTGTGGTGTCAATTTCATTCTTATCCAGTTATTAATCAAAGGCCCTGGCTTTCTGTGTGTTCCTTCCTCCTACACCCCTACCTCCACTGATAACTATGAACACACACCTCCATTACCCATTATGTAACAAACACAAATGGATTCTTGAATAAACAGAGACTTCAAAAATTCAGATGTTACCAAAAAAATGTTTTATGTCCAGTTGTGAATATTGTTAGTTTGATACATACTTGGCAAACAAGTATTTTTTTTTTTATTGAACTACATGGGTCCTTTAAGTTATGTTAACTTCTTAAGTGCTTGTTGGTGGTTGGAAGTGATGCCCAAAATTAAGCACATTGTCTTATGTCAATCAAGAGTATTGTTGCACACAGTATATGACATGGATGCACACATTATAAATATGTACAAAGAAACGTATGTAACATGATTGCTGGTGAAGGTGGTGGCTAAAAGGATCTGGAGCTTGAGATTGTGGCAAAACACAACACAGCCATTGATAAATGTATTACCGTATATACTACCCGAGTATAAGCCGAGGCACCCATTTTACCACAAAATACTGGGTAAAATGAGTGACTCGAGTATAAGCCGAGGGTGGGAAATGTGCTGTCCCCTGTGTCCCTCTTGTGCCCTCTGTGTCCCCCCTCTCTCTCCTGTTTCTCTTCTCCCCTCTCCCTTTCCTGTGTCTCTTCCCCCTCCCTTATCACCCTCCTCAACCCCCCTCCTCATTCACAACCTCCCTCCTCAACCCCACTCCTCAGCCTCCCTCCTCATCCTCCCTCCTCATCCTCAACCTCCCTCCTCCCTCCTCAACCCTCAACCTCCCTCCTCATCCTCAACCCCCTCCTCAAACCCCCATCCTCATCCTTCCTCCTCAACCCCCCATCCTCAATCCCCTCCTCAACCCCCCCATCCTCATCCTCAACCCCACATCCTCAACCTCCCTCCTCAACCTCAACCCCCCTCAACCCACCTCCTCAACCTCAACCCCCCTCAACCTCCCCCCTCAACTTCCCTCAACCCCAACCCCCCTCCTCAACCCCCTCAACCCCCCTCCTCCACCTAAACCCCCCTAAATACCTCCCCCCTCACTTACCTGCTTGCGCTCCGGCCTCTGCTCCTTGACCCGGCGCCGGCGCGCATGTGACGTCACATGCGTGCCGCGTTGTTAGCATATACCGGGTGTAAATAGACACTAATGTAATGTTCTCCTGTGAAATGGTCAAAAGCTGGTGCCTTATCAGCTCAAATGTTTGCTGATGGTAAATGGCCAACATTATTAAAATCAAAAGATATTCTATTGGTGGTGTCACAACCCAGGGATGAGGGGGCCATGTGCACCCCTAATCCTCCTGCTTTAACTTAACCCCAAATTCCCCCAACCCATGGGTGTTATCTCAATGCCTATCTCTGCCTCAGGAGCATATCTCAGAAGAACTCAGGAAAACAAGCTCAACACAGTCACTGCCAACTGGAACGGAATCCCTTTAATTAGGATAAAATAAATAAACATACACCATTGATTAGTGCACCAGACAGACTGAGCCTTTATTCTTCATACACAGATATTTTAGACAGCACAAAAGATCCACCTCCACACACCTTCCTCCCTCAAAATTACAAAATGATCTGGTATTTTTTCTGTCAATAGGTTAAGGGGGGGGGGGGGGATAGGTTTTTCCTTGTATTCCAGACACCAGGGTCTGGTCAGGTATAAGACCCTGTGGGGGTATTATTCACATCTGGGGCCCAGAGACCAAATGTACTTTTATCTCTCCTATATCTGACCTGTACTGCTCCTTCCTAACTCTTTTTTAGCACACTACGAGTTTTTCTTCTCAATGTGGAACCCATAGTCCTCCCCCTTTGACATGACCACAATCCAGGAGGGTAATTTAAAATTTACATATGGGGTTCCCTGGTGGTCCAGTGTTTAGGATTTGGTGCTTTCACTGCTGTGACCTGGGTTTGATTCCAGCCAGGGAACCTAGATGTCATAAAACCCTAAAGGCCTGCAGTGTTGGGCCTTGTCAATACCTGGATAGGAGACTACCTAGGAATATCAGGAGCTATATGCTGTGGCCAACTGGAGAAGGAACTGGCAACCCACTCCAATATTTCTGCCATGGATACCAAGTGGATCAGCATGAGGTCATTGAGAGTTGGACGCTACTAAACGACGTCAACAAAAAATATTTTAAAATGAATCACTATCACATCCAATCCTTCAGGCTATTGTCCTGTAATCTCTGAAGTGAATTGATATAATATTATATCCTAGGGCCTATGTCTGAGCGCAACTAAGTTCCTTTAACTTACCATTATTTTATAACGTTATCGATGCTGGTTGCTGGAGTAAGTTCTTTTCAGAACTTAGATGATCTTTATGTTACACAAGACCTCAGACACCTCTCTATAACCCAAGGGCTGAAAGTTCTTCCTGCTGCACAGAGGTAAAACGGACCGGCCGCACCTGTGGGGAGAGGTTTGGGCAATAGGCTCTTATCATACCCCTTTCAACAGTCAGGTTGGAGGCATTGCTGAGATATCTGTGGAATGCAGGAAGATGGTAACTTACAAGGACATGATAGAGCTGGGACCAGAGGGAAGGCTTCCACATGTAAGCATGGATCAGCAGAGGACTGTCCTGGGACAGTGGGAGAAGAGAGGGGTATGCAATGGCCCTTTCCCAGCTCCTGTGCATGGGGAATGCTTATTTCCAGTGGAGACAAAACATTTTTTTGCCCTTGGAATGGACGTCAAGAAACCTCGCTTCTAAACCAGTGGATGGTGTTTCTGGGATTATGGCTGGGTCATGAGCTGACAGAGTTGCTGGAGGACCTGGTGGTGCAGGAAAGGTACTTAGAGAACCAGTATGCAGCCTGGTTGGGAATCCCTGGGGTGGAGCACTATTTGTCATTGGGGCTCAAAGAGGCACTCTGGGAGCTGGGATATGGCCCTCTAGATGTTGGAGTGGGCACTTGTCAGCGTACAATGGATGTGCTCGAGAGACATTGTAACTAACTGTCATGGGGTCTTGGGAGAGGATGTTAAGGATTCTGACCAGGACTATGTCTATATGGATATACAAATGGGCCAGGTCCAGGTAAATGTTACTATGAATGGGACAGACGCGGATAATACCATTCAAGAAGGGTGCATACCAGAGGCAGTGGAGTCTGAATCCCAGACAGTAATAGCAGGTCAGGTGGACCCAGTGCCCAAGTATCAAGGGACTAAAGATCCAGAGTGAGGTGAAAGCTGTACCCAGACAGTATTTCCAGAGAAAGGAGGCTGGGAGATAGTGACCTCAGCGCAGCCCCAAAGAGTGGAGTCCCCAGACAAGGTCATTGTCATAACTCAAGTTGGCCACTAGTTGTGCCTACCAGGAGGCACTGGTATATACCAATCGCCGCCATCTGTATATTGTGTTATGGGTGATAAAATGTTAGTATTATATTGTATATTGTATTGTGGAGTTATAGCTATGTTTTAATTAGTCAACCCTCCCCCATTGTACAAACTCTCAGTCAGGAGTTGGCCATATGGTCCTTAGTGTAAACAAAGGAGATAACTTAAACAAAGAGATTGGCCAGACTGCCAGGCACCGCAGGACAATGGTATAGTATGGGGTTTCCCAACCACAAGCCCAGGGGCATAGTCCAAGAGCTAATAACAGGATGTTTCCAGTCTGAGACCCAGACCAAAAATGAACTAGTAGCCACGCCTGGGGGAGGCCCTGGGGAGGAGACTAATAAGTTCCCACAAATTACTTCTGTGAGAATGGCCAGAGGGGAATGAGGGTTTGACTAAGAGTAGCCACTCCCTCCACTGTGTGTGTGTGAAATGTTTTAAATATGTTTTTCCAAAATAAAACGTGGTTCATAATTTTCATCAAGACGTGGTGTGTAGATGTATTATTTACCCGGGGACATATGCTTGCAGTAAGATTCATCAGACTTACTGTCAATATTGCTCAGTCTAACCCAAGGGCTGAGACGTGATGTTCCTGTAATCCAAAAGTCCAGAGTCACCCAAATCCGATCAACAGACCCCAGCCAGAGAGTGGGTCTTGATAGTCATCACGAGGAGTACAGACTGGCAGATGCGGCAGGTACAGTACTCAGTGGAGCTATTGTTTTATTGGGTGCACCAGAATAATATTTTACCTTAAGGAGGGGGGAAAAGGGGACAGTGGCCCTGATTGTTGGGAGGTGGGATGGTGATAACCCCTGATGAACAATCACTTGAACTGGCTATCCCCCTTAAATCACTTAAATTGGGTAAGCCAGAAGGCCCAACAGATCCCACGGGACAAAGGAAGGAGCAGACATGGGGAGGGGAAGAATGTTGACCATTTGTGTTCCTTTAGGCCTATGGACTGTTGTAAATACCACCAGTCAGCTGTTTGTACTGGCTTGGCTGGGGAGGGTGAGGCCCCAGGATTACCCCAGATTTGTTCACCACTGGATGGTAGAGCTTTCCTGGATTTCCACAAAGGAAACACCCTCGGGTGTGGTTTGTCACCTGGACTCCCTGCATTGCCTCCCTTGCAGCGGCCCAAAGATACTGTTTGTGTGCCTCTACCACTGGAAAGGTGGGGCCAGGGAAAGATAAGATCATTGGCAAGGTGGAAGTGGGGGTCTTCTATTTTACCCAGGTTACCTGGTACCATACCAGAATCAGCAGGTCAGGAAGTCTCCCTTGCCTGGAAGGAGAGGGTTTTGCTGGAGAAGGACCCTCCCATGTTTTGCTGGACCTACTAGCCTGGATGTACTGTTTCTCCCGGACTGCCTTGAAGGGTCCTCTAGGCCAGTGGTCTTATATGGTTCCCCAGGGGAAGGAGAGAGAATTCACCGTGAACAAGAGGATCACTAAACCTCAGTGTAGCTGAGAAGTCCATGGATCCAATGGACTCCCCAAGCTACACTGGAAAAGAAAGAGGAAGAGTTGTCATGGCTGAAGCATGCCAAGGTACAATCTGTGCAATACCTGGGGGATGTTGTGATGTATCTGTTATTGCTTGTTATGCCTGTTTAAAGTTGATATACTGGTTCACGTAATTAAAGTGTGAATTTCGTTATTGATGCTGGTTTCAGAACTTAGAAAGATTTGTATGTTATACAAGACCACAGACATATCTGAGTCTAACTTAAGGGCTGTACAGAGGTAAAACGAACCTGTCACACCCGTGGGGAGAGGTTTTGTAAATAGGCTCTTATTATACCCCATTCAACAGACAGGTTGTGACATTAATATAAAATTACTAGATAATATCAGTATAAGCACGTGTGTGTTGATCTCAGTTGTGCATGCATGTCAATATAAATATGTGGATATTTTTTACAGTGTGAATGTGTGTGTCATAATGAGCCTGTTTGTATAAATTAGTGCATGATTGTGTTAGTGTGAATGAGTGTGTGCCAGGCTATTGAGGTGGGTCCTTAGAGGGGTTGGGTGATGTGTTGGTATCTCTGCATTTAAGTACCCGGTGCTATGTAGGGCTAACATTTAGAAGGAGTGGGTGCTGTGTGGGGGTGGATGTTGAGAGGGACTGAGTGCTATGCAGAGATAGTATATGTATATACACATATGTATAGATAGGAGGAGATTCTAGGATGAGATTTTAGATATAGGATTTAAGGGAAGGGGAACAGCTATAGAAAGGGAGCTTGGGGGATAGCAGCAATGAGAAAGGGTCTTTGGTAGGGAGGGGAGATGTTAAGCAAAGGGTCTTGGAAAAAACACGTTTTGTTAACCCCTCTCCAGGGGGCCCACAATTTTTTATTTTTTTTGCACCAGGTCCCTCCATTTTCTAGGTCCACAATTGTCACTGTATAAGTGTGCGTCTAGATCTGTGTGGGTCATCATGAACCTATGTGCCCAAAATTGTTAGTTTTCTGCTCTTCAAAAGTCTCCCTATCTTCTCATTTAACTCTAAACACTTTGGCCTCCATTCACTTAAGCACATTTTAGTTACTGGAGCCCGTAAAATAATTTGCTATTCAATTGGCGTTTTTTAGCTACTCACAAACGATTTGCGGGTTACAGGCTGAAAATCCCTGCGGTTTTAAAAATCTTAACTCCCAACCCATCTAAGCCCATGATCTTTCAAGCCCGGAAATGTTACAATCGCAAATCACTATTCAATTGCTACAATTCCTCAAGCCCGCAATTGTTTTCACACACGTAAATGGCAAATGTAGAAGGAAATCCTATGAGTACCAGATAGGACTCGCAAGGGTTTAAACAATGTAAATGTCAATAAAAAATCAATACTGCACTTTAAAGGGTGGGCAAAGAGATGAACGAAATTAGAATTAATTGCACAACAGTCTCAAGCCCGCAAATCTGCAATAGAAAATTATTATTTTTTTACGCTTCATTTCAGTGTTTTATCGAAACATTTGAAACTCAGGAAGCTTCTATAAACCTTTAAGTCTAATAAAATGTCTAAAGTTTATTTTTAATAATGTTACAAGTACTGAACATGATTCACAAGGGATTTTTCAAGCACTTATTACAGCTGCAGCAGCAATTTAAAAAAGACTAATGTATTTTGAAAGCATTGGAAGGTATATAAATATATTAGAATTAATTGCACAAGAGACTCAAACCCACAAATATTCTATTCAATTTGTATTTTTATGTTTTTTTGTGAAATGGATTCCGGGACTTAAGGGGTTAATACATATCATGGAACCCGCATGGACTAGAACAGCTGCTTTAATGATTTGTATTGATTTCTGCATTGCTGGATTGTGAGTCAATCGCTAAATTTACTTCTCAAAACAAATTAATTTGCAGTTTCTGAGTGACGTTTAAGTATAAACTCCATGTTTTACTGATGTCTTGATGATGGACTCATTTACTATTGGATGTGTCTGAGAAGTAAATTACAGGCTTGCTTAAATATTGCAAGATCATATGACCACACCCCCTGAAATCCTACTTACGAGTACATGGTGGAGGCTGTGTGAGAGCAATTGCGAGTTAGAGACATTTGAATGTTTATAAATATTTATAAAAAATATGCTGCCCGCAGCCAAAATTATGGGCTAGAGGAAAATGCGGGCTTGCAATTGAATGGGCCCTATATTAGTTGCTTTGTAAGCCTTGGATATAAATATTTTTAAGACTCTGTTAAGTAATAGAATCAATTTTGTGTTTGTTTAATCACATCATGAATGCTGGATGGCGAGTGTTTGTAGTGGAAGGAGGGGTAGTGGAGGAGGGAACTGGCAGAAGCCATTGTATATTAATTGGATAATATTAAAATTAACACCACACATCTCCTGTTCACTCCTTAGTCAGATAAAAAATATATATAAACTTGGAACTTGCCCGTCAAAAATAACGGAATTAAAATTGTAAGGCTGGCAATGCTGTTTGACACACAATGTGCAGCTTTTGCTAGATGTACTAGCCAATGAGAGACTGTCAGTACCACGTTGCTGAATTGCTGTTGAAGCACAGTCCATGATTGGCTAGTATCTATTACTAAAAAATCATTGTATGCATGAGCTACAGGTGGCAGAGCTTTGCAAAGACTGCTTGGAAGGTTTCAGTGAGTAAAAACAGAGCTCTGGTTAATAAAATAATCTTTAAATATGCAAATTAACACTTAAGTGGTTTATTTTAATATTAAAGATAGGGAACTTTCATGTCCCTTTAATGAAAGTAGAGGACTTGGTAGTTTTGGATGAACATCAATCATCTGTGAACATATCTAACAAACTTATACTTTAGTTACGTAAGTCAGGAGCGTTAACGTATTTTAGAGAACATCTTGGGCCTTATGAAATTAGCCCTCTTAGTTCTGTCGGTCCTCGCAAAAGGCATTTTTTTGCTGTTTGCAAGGACCGATTCCCCAATACATCCCTCGCAGTCTGCTTTGCGAGATAACTCCTGAAAAATGGCCGACAATAAGCCCCCGAGAGCGATACAGAGTCACACGCAGCCTTAAATCTATGAGGTGAATCTCGCACCTCGGAACAATCCCTACAGGCACAAAAAGTGCTAGCAAGGGATCCTAAAGCCTCTACGTGCTGCCTTGGAGCAGCCCGAGCCAGCCGTGTGATGCTCCCCCCTGCTCCCTATACACATCCCCATGCTGCAGGGGTCCCCGATCTGAATAGATCAGGCCCCCGCTGCATTTAAAAGTTTTAGCAATCCCGGCTTCGGCACCTAAAATTAACCCCCCTCTATGCTGGGTATCCCCATCGGGACTCCCGCAGCCCCACCACATTAACCCCTTGCTGCAGTAGTCCATAGGGACCCCCACAGCCCCCCCACATTAACCCCTTACAACGGGGGTCCCCGATCGGCACCTATCGTGACCCCACTGCATTTAAAATTTCCCGCCTTGCGGGTCCTTAAAGGACCCTAAAGGTCCTGAAAGGACTCACGCTAAAAAATATTAACCCCAGGCCACTAAAATTAACCCCATAACTTATGGGGTTCAATACAGACCCCATAAACCTATAATTATTCCTGTCAGTCATGGGGGTCAATACAGACCCCCATAAGCCCTTAACCCTGTCACTCATGGGGGTCAATACAGACACCCATAAGCACTTAATTAACCCTGTCACTCACGGGGGTCCATACAAACCCCCATAAGCACTTAATTAACCCTATAACTCATGGGAGTCAATACAGACCCACATAAGCACTTACTTAACCCTATAACTCATGGGGGTCAATACAGAGTATAGGTGTTAATAGATTAGTGTAGTAAGGGTTAGTTTAGATTTAATGGTTTATTGGGGGTTATAGTGCAGTGTAGTGTTTGTAGTTAGTGTCATGATGGTCCTTGAGGACCGTCATGGCACTTATATGGTTAATGTTAGGGTTTTAAAAGCCCCATAAGGGTCATAATATACCCTTATGTGACTGATGGGGTTAAATAGAGGCGTATGGGGTTCTGTATTGACCCCCATGAGTGACAGGGTTAATTAAGTGCTTATAGGGGTCTGTATTGACCCCCATGAGTTATAGGGTTAATTATGTGCTAATGGGGGTCTGTATTGACCCCCATGAGTGAAAGGGTTAAATAAGGCTTATGGGGGTCTGTATTGACCCCCATGAGTTATATTGTTAATTAAGTGATTATGGGGGTCTGTATTGCCCCCCATGAGTGACAGGGTTAATTAAGTGCTCATGGGGGTCTGTATCGACCCCCATGAGTTATAGGGTTAATTATGTGCTAATGGGGGTCTGTATTGACCCCCATGAGTGACAGGGTTAAATAAGGCTTATGGGGGTCTTTATTGACCCCCATGAGTTATAGGGTTAATTAAGTGATTATGGGGTTCTGTATTGCCCCCCATGAGTGACAGGGTTAATGAAGTGCTCATGGGGGTCTGTATCGACCCCCATGAGTTATAGGGTTAATTAAGGCTTATTGGGGTCTGTATTGACCCCCATGAGCTATGTAGTTAATTTTAGTTGCCTGGGGTTAATATTTTTTAGTTCAAGTCCTTTCAGGACCTTTACGGTCCTTTAAGGACTTTCAAGGTGGGACATTTAAAAATGTAAATGCAGCAGGGTCTAGATCGGTGCCGATCGGGGACCCGCCCTGCAAGGGGTTAATGTGGGGGGGCTGCGTGGGTCCCTATGGACCCCTGCAGCAAGGGGTTAATGTGGGGACACTTCAGGGGTCCCGATGGGGACCGCCGCATAGAGGGGGTTAATTTTAGGTGCCGGGGGGTTAGTTGGAGTACCCCCCATAGGGCTTATGTGTGGGACTGCCGTGGAGGTCCCGTTTAGGATCCCCGCAGCAATTGATGAGGTGTGGGAGACTGCGAGATCATCTTGCAGGCTGTCACTCATGCAGATTTTCTTTGTGTTGATACGGACGGCTCTGCTGCGTAGCCCACTCATTGCTCGCAGCAGGGCTAATTGAATAGCGTCGTAACTTTGTTAAAAAATTATAGTCTGTATTAATTTAAAAGTGTGTAAAAAACACTTTACATACAATTCTTTAAAATGTCTATATATATGACTCTATAGTGGTCTTTTAATATTACAAAAAGGTTGAAATCCCATTAGCCTAATTATAATGTTGTGTTTTGTGAGTTGATTTGATAATGAGCTAAAAACTCCCTTTTTTTCACAGAAATTTTCAGCTATAGAGATTTCCTGGCCAAATAGCTCAACCCTTTTCTCACATTTTTTATTGACACCCCGAGAAATTCCACCATTAATGGAAATAAGAACCTTGATCAAAGGAATGACATCCATTAAATCCATGAACTGCAGTAACATTTGAATATTTTGTGTATTTTATTATAAAGCTTCTCTTTCTAACAGGAAAGAGAGAATGTAACAATAAGACCATTGTGTGTTTATAATAAAGCAGCAATGCAATATTTATTGGCCCACTCTACTTGTCAGTGTGACTCACGCTTCCTGTTCAGTATTCAAACAAAAAGAAGAGACGCACACATGAGAACAGACAGCGATTAGTATCGTGCGCTGTAGGATGGTGCCCACTGAGGGTGCGGTCCATCTAATATTAACATAGGAGAAATTTACTGTAGCATGTGAGACTTAACACAGCCATAGGGCAGACCAGGATTGAAATGCCAGGCTAGTTCCTTCTGTGTCTTTCATGTGTTTCTATTATTTTTTTTAATCCATATAATACATAGGGTCTCGCAAGATATTTTTAGGGTAACCAAGACTGAGGCCCCTTGGTTGCAAATCAGGAGCTTCGCAATGACAAAGACCAAAAGGTTGCAAAGGGAAAATTGTCAGGCATTTTGGTTCTGGCTTGGCAGGTACAATGTCATATGGTTCAAGGGAGTTCTCTTCTATAATGGCACAAGCTAAACTAGAAAGTCTGCACCATGAGTATAAATATATATATATATTATATATAGCGAGCCTTACTTCTCTAGTGAGAAAGCTTTTAGAAGGGTTAATAAGAGCTAGTATACAAGAATATGTTTGTTTAAACAAGATTATATGTAGGAGTCAACATGGATTTATGAGGGATATGTCATGTCAAACAAATCTAATTAGTTTCTATGAAGAGGTTAGTAGGAACCTGGATGAAGGCAACTCAGTGGATGTAGTCTTTTTGGATTTTGCAAATGCTTTTGATACAGTGCCACATGGGAGACTATTGTGCAAACTAAGGGATACAGGAATTACAGTAAATATCTGCTCATGGATCGAGAGCTGGCTAAAAGACAGGAAGCAAAGGGTTGTTGTAAATGGAACATACACCGACTGGACTAATGTGGTAAGTGGGGTCCCTCAGGGTTCAGTATTAGGTCCTCTCCTTTTTAACATAATTATTAATGAAATAGGATTGGAAAGTGGTGTCTCCATTTTTGCTGATGACACAAAGTTGTGCAAGGTAAGTAAACCAGATAATGATGTACTTTCCCTCCAAAGGGATGTGCATGAAATTGAGGAGTGGGCATCTAAATGGCAGATGAGATTTAATATGAATAAATGTAAAGTTATGCATCTGGGAAGGAAAAATAGCCATGCAATTTATAATCTTAATTGAGCAAATCTAGGGGTATCAGATATTGAAAGGGATTTGGGAGTGCTTGTGGACAGCCACCTAGGTAACAGTGCTCAAAGCCAAGCAGCAGCTGCAAAGGCAAATAAAATATTAGCATGTATTAGGAAGGGTATAGAAGCCAGGGAAGAAGATATAATTCTGCCACTATACAAATCCCTAGTACGCCCTCATTTGGAATATGGAGTACAATTTTGGCCACCACTAAAAAAGGACATTTTAGAGCTGGAAAAAGTACAGAGGAGGGTAACAAAACTAATAAGGGGAATGGAGGGGCTAAGTTATGAAGAAAGACTAACCAAATGAAACTTATTTTCTCTAGAAAAAAGGCGTCTAAGAGGAGATATGATTACCTTATATAAATACATCCAGGGTCAGTATAAAGATTTGTCAAGGGAGTGCCAAGAGGTTTCCAACTGACAAGAGGACATCCTTTGAGATTAGAAGTAAAAAGATTCCACCTTAAAGAAAGAAAAGGGTTCTTCACAGTAAGGGTGGTTAATCTGTGGAATTCTCTACCAAAGGAGGTGGGGACAGCGGATTTGATAGATACCTTTAAAAAGAAGTTGGATATATTTTTAAATTAAAAATAAAATAATGTGTACCTTTTTGAATCTGCCTTCTGCAGCTCATGCAGCTCAAGAATGCACAGGTTGTGATGTGCAGTGCTTAGTGTAAGCCTGTCAGTGACCTCTCTCAGCAGTTGCCGAATGCTGCCACTGATTGGGTATTAGGAGATGGGAGGGGAGAAACCAATTAGGAACTATTTGTAAGATTTTAGTCATGCTATATTCCTAGTGAAATCCAGGAATTTCCATGTCCCTTTACATTGAAGTGTGATTCTATAATTCCTGTTCACTAACCTTTCCAACTGCTAGAGAATAACATAGGAATTGAAGAAAGAATATGAGGAGGAAGATTCCTCATCCAACCTAACAGCCCGTATTCTACCTGCGTGGCTCTCCATAATGGTTTGGTTACCTTGCAGTGTAACCTTCGAGCTCACAAATAAGGACACGCAGTCTGCTGAGTTACTGTTCCTGATTGACGTGCAGCCCGCGCAGCCCGCGTTTGTCAGCAACATCCAGGAGAAAATCAAATTACGCTTTATGCAAGTGTAGCAAAACATGTCCAATGGCAAAAGTTTAATTGAATTATTAAAGACAGAGTCTCAGTTGCTGCTTTAGGAGATCTTACACTCAGGGTTGTGAAGGCTTAATTAAAGACTTCTCTTTATTATCCGAGAAAGAAAGAAAGAGTAAGAAAGAAAGATAGTCTTAACAATTAATCCGCATATTGCAGATCAGAAAAGTACTAAAAAGGTTGAAAGTCGGAATGTGAGAGAGATAGACAGAGCATCATAGAGAGAGATCCACTAATAGACAGTGTGAAAAAGGCAAGGAGACTGGGAGAAAAACGGACACAGAAAAGGGTGATGATAACGAGTGAGAGATAGAAAGGGAAAGGGCTGGAGAAGTAGAGTTAGAAAGATTAAGATACAGATAGATAGATAGACAGATAGAAAGAAGCACTATATAAATGTCAATATATAGAAGATACATTAAATTATTCAAGACACAGTCTCAAATTTTGCTGTAGGATAGGGCACCCTGTCCTTTGCGTGTAGGACAATTGCGCACCAACAATTGCACTCTATTAAAAAATGATCAGCAAATGCCAACTGCTAAGTGTGCAAGCTTTTAATGCCAGACTACCCTAACACCCTGAACCCCCTAACCCTAAAAACCCTAAGCTTAACCGTAAAACCTCTAAGCCTAACCGTAAAACCTCTAAGCCTAACCCTAAAACCCCTAAGCCTAACCGTAAAACCTCTAAGCCTAACCCTAAAACCCCTAAGCCTAACCGTAAAACCTCTAAGCCTAACCGTAAAACCTCTAAGCCTAACCGTAAAACCTCTAAGCCTAACCCTAAAACCCCTAAGCCTAACCGTAAAACCTCTAAGCCTAACCTAAGACCCATAAGCCTAACCCTAAAACCTCTAACCCTAACACCCCTAAGCCCACCTTACCTGCAGTCCGGCGTGCAGTTGTCGGGGGCAAAGTTGTCGGTGTGCGCATTTTCAGTGCGCTGATGATGGCGCCATTTTGTCCTGCACGCAAGGGAAGTGCCATTGTAGGATAGAGTTATAAAATTGTAGCTCTCAATTTTAATACAATCTCCACTAAAGGAGGAGTATTACATGTGGGGTGGTGTAATAGGTGTGACCACATAATAAAAAAAAACATATATAGCAGTATATAGAGCATTTATTGAGCTTGTTAAAGTTTCAGTTGACATTCAGACAACTATATGAAAGACTGAAGGGGCTCTTGCAGGTTTATAGCTTTATTATATCTTGTTTGTGTCAGTGATGCCCCAAGAGCTTGGTGGTCACTCTATTTTGTGTGGGTTTTGTACTGAAACACACAATGACAACAAGAACATTTGAAATTGAATATTTATTGTTGCAGAATTACTTGTCATGGTCGAAGGCCGTGTGTACTTCAATTAAGTTGTGAGCAATACCATGTAGGGTCACTCAAGATGGTCAGGCCATGGCAGAAAGGTCAGACAAATCAAGGTCCATTGGAGAAGGAACTGGCAACCCAATCCACAGACGTTGCTGAAAAAACGTTATCGATAGGAACAACTAGAGATATAATGATATGGCCCCAGATGAGCCTCGCAAGTCAGAAGGTGCCTATCACATTACTGTGGAAGAGCAGAGGGCGAGTATAAGTAGCACCAGATCTAATAAAGTGGTTGGGCCAAAGTCGAAAGGATACCGAGCTGCGGATGTGTCTGGAGGGGAAAGGAAAGTCCGCTGCTGCAAAGAACAATTCAACATTGGAACCTGGAGTTATAAGCGAAGGCAAACTAGATGTGGTCAAGAATGAGATGACATGGTGAAACATTGATATCCTGGGAATTAGTGATCTTAAATGGACTGGAATGGGACATTTCACATCAGACAACCACCAGATCTTCTACTTTGGTCTTGAGTCCCACAGAAAAAAAATCAAGTAGTCCTCATAGTCATTGAAGGGGTGGCCAAAACAGTGCTCAGTTACAACCGAATGATTTTAAGTCAAATTCAAGGCAAGCCATTTAACATCAAAGTGATCCAAGTCTATGCGTCAACCATGGATGCTGAAGAGGCTGAAGTTGTCCAGTTATATGATATTCAACCTATCATAGATATAACACCAAGGAAATATGTAACTATAATCATAGGAGATTGAAATGCTAAAGTAGGGAGCCAAAAGACACCTGTAATAACTGGCAAATTTGGCCTTGGAGTACAAAATGATTCAGGTCAGAGATTAGTAGAATTCTGTCAAGATAATTCTTTGGTCATAGCAAACACCCTTTTCAGATGGACATCACCCAATGGACAATATAGAAATCAGTTTGATTATATACTTTGTAGCAATAGATGGAGGAGCACTATACAGTCTGCAAAAACAAGACTTTGAGCTAACTGCGGCTCTGACCATGAGCTTCTTATTGCAAAATGCAGAATTAAACTGAAGAAGAGAGGGGAAATCATAAAAGCAAGTAGATGCAAAATAAATAATATGCCTTGTGAATATGCAGTGTATGTTGAGAATAGATTTAAGGGACTAGACAATGAAGATAGAATGCCTGATGAACTTTGTACCGAAGTTTGCAACATAATCCAGGAAACAGTAGCAAAGAATATCCCTGAAAGAAAGAAAAGGCGTCAAACTGGCTGTCTGATAAGGCTTTCAAAGTAGGCCAGGAAAGAAGAGAAGTGGTGGAGATAGGAAAATATTTGTCCAACTGAATGCAGAATTCAAGAGGATAGCAAGAAGAGACAAGGGGACATTCTACAATGAGCGATGTAAAGAGATTGAAGTAGAGAACAGAATGGGTAAGTCAAGAGATCTCTTAAAAAAACTGGGGATATCAGAGGTACATTTAATGCTAAAGATTGCTCAGGAGGCGGATGAGATGACAAAAAAAAAAAGACAAAAATGGTAGGAACTTAACAGAAGAAGATCAGATAAAGAAGAGGTGGCGGGAATACATTGAAGATTTATACAGGAAAGATCTTAACAGCAGTGATGGCCTCAATAGTTTGTCCAATGAGCTGTAGCTAGACATCTTGGAGAGCGAAGTAAGATGGGCCCTTGGATGTCTTAATAACAAGACTGCAGGAGTTGATGGAATCCCAATTGAACTATTCAAAATTCTACAAGATGATGCTGTGAAAGTGTTGCTTGCCCTATGCCAACACATTTGTAAAACACAAAAATGGCCAATAGAGCATAAAAGATCAGTCTTCATCCCAAAAAAGGTAGTGCCAGAGAGTGCTCCAATTATCGAACAATTGCACTAATTTCACATGCCAGCAAGGTAATGCTTAAGATTCTACAAGTTTGACTCCAATAATATATGTATCGGGAATGATCAGATGTGATAGCCATGTTTTGCAGAGAAAGAGGCACAAGAGATTAAATTGCCAATATCCGCTAAAGAAAGCAAGAGAGTTCCAGAAAAACATTTACTTCTGCTTCAAAAATTATTCTAAAGTCTTTGACTGTGTGGATCACATGCAAAATGTGGCAAGTTCTTAAAGAGATGGGAATACCAGATCATCTCATCCGCCTCCTGAGCAATCAGTATGTGTCCAAAAAGCCAAGGTCAGAACTGAACATAGGACAATAGAATGGTTCAAGATCAGAAAAGTTGTGTGACAAGGATGTATTTATTCAACTTATACACAGATTACATCATGCGTAAAGGACCTATTGATGAGCGTGAAAGAAGAGAGTGTAAATGCTAGCCTGCTGCTCAAGGCTAAAAAGACAAAGATTATGGCAAACAGCAATCTGAGTTCCTGGCAAATAGACGGAGAAGAAGTGGAGGAAATTACAGATTTTTTTTCCTGGGATCCAAGATCTCTTCAGATGGTGACTGTAGCCATGAAATTAAAAAAATGTTTGCTTCTGGGGAGGAAAGCTATGGCAAGCTAATAAAAAGTAATGATATTAAACAAAGGTTGTAGAGTTAGAGCTATGGTATTCCCAGTAGTAATATACGGATGTGAGAGCTGGACCATAAAGAAGTCTAGCCCCTCCATTCCCTTTATTAGCTTTGTTGTCCTTCTCTGTACTTTTTCTAGCTCTAAAATGTCCTTTTTATGTAGTGGTGCCCACAATTGTACTCCATATTCCAAATGAGGGCATACTAGGGATTTGTATAGTGGGGGAATTATATTTGCTTCTCTTGCTTCTATACCCTTCTTAATACATGTTAATATTTTACTTGCCTTTGCAGATGCTGCTTGGCTTTGAGCACTGTTACCTAGGTGGTTGTCCACAAGTACTTCCAAATCCCTTTCAATATCTGATACCCCTAGATTTGCTCCATTAAGATTATAAATTGCATGCCTATTTTTCCTTCCCAGATGAATAACTTTACATTTATTCGTATTAAGTCTCACCTGCCATTTAGATGTCCATTCCTCTAATTTATGCAAATCCCTTTGGAGGGAAAGTACATCATTTTCTGATTTAATTACCTTGCACAACTTTGTGTCATTAGCAAAAATGGAGATACCACACTCCAATCCCACTTCCAAGTCAATAATAAATATGTTAAAAAGTAGGCGACCTAATACTGAACTCTGAGGAACCCCACTTACCACATTAGTCCAATCCGAGTATGTTCCATTTACCACAACCCTTTGCTTCCTGTCTTTTAGCCAGCTCTCAATCCATAAGCAAATATTTATGGTGATTCTTCTATCCCTTAGTTTGCTTAATGGTCTCCCATGTGGCACTGTATCAAAAGCTGTTGCAAAATCCATATTGACTACATCCACTGAGTTGCCTTCATCCAGGTTCCTACTAACTCCTCATAGAAACAAATTAGGTTTATTTGACATGACCTATCACATATATAGTTCTCAGCAGCGCGGGCTTGCCAAAATCCGTTGCTAATGCAATAGGGAAACTGCGGCCGTAGGCGCTCATCCCTACAACCCTGTAGGACTTAGGCAGGGAGCGACGAAGGCGCACCCGGGACTGGTAGAGATCCCTTCGACCCCGTACGACTTAAGCAGGGAGCTCCGAAGGTGCTCACTGCGCTGGTGGAGATGAGTGCCATAGACGATCATCCCTACCACCCCGTAGCACTTAGGCAGGGAGCGCCTAAGGCGCCCACTGCACTGGTGCGTCACCCATAGCACTTTGAAAAAATTGCAGCAAAAAAAATATGGCCTGTAACACTTACAAAAGGAAACCGTGACTTTGAGAAAAAAAAATACGAGCTGCAAAAAAATACAAACTTAACAGCTGAACTGTGCACATTAAAAAACATGAAAAACACAGAAAATACAAATAAAAATTAAATAAAAACATCACACACAGGAAAGGGGGACACCCATGACGTCTGGAAGTGAGGTTCCTCAATTTAAGTCCAATTTCAAGAGTTTAGGCACTCAAAAATCCCCTAAGCGAGAGAAAAAATGGCCGCCGAAAAAAAACAAAACGAGGACTTTTACACCACCCCCGCCAACCACATACACAATCGCTGGCATTTTACAACACTAACTTACAAAATGCGGAACTACACAGCTACACAAAGGTTTCCCCTCGCGCATGCAGCCTATTTACACTACACACTGCACACATTGCTGACACACCTCAGCTCAACAACAGTGCAAACCTATATTGTATGCTGCAGGAACATCAAAACAGATTGTTAGCTCTTCAGCACAATGCTTCCTGCATATATTACTTACAAATATGTAAAGTATATTAATTTATCAGTTCAGTAATTAATTAAGTATAATTACAAAAATACATATACAGAAAAGATTACAAAAACACCACACAACAGTATCGCAATAAACGCCAAAGACATTCACCGCACGTCTCTCAAGGAGTGCCAAGGGTGCTCAGAGGAGCAAAACTACACCAGGGGAGAGCCTCGCAATGAGCGCCAAAAGGCAATAAGCATGCACCTTGCAATTAGCGCCAAAGGGGCTCTGACAACCAAAAATACACCAAACCAGAGGCTTGCAATGAGCGCCAAAGGCGCTCAGCACGAGGCTTGCAATGAGCGCTGAAGGTACTTACACAACCAAAACACTTACGTTGTGTGCCATACAGCATTCTCTGACTTACAATTCTATTGCCATCATTTTTTGATGGGCAAGTCGCTAGTCCTTCATAAATCCATGTTGGCTCCTACTTATAATCCTGTTTGAATAGACATATTCTTGTAAATTATTCTTTATTAACCCTTCTAAAAGCTTCCCCACTACAGAAGTGAGGCTCACTGGTCTATAATTTCCTGGATTTGCTCTTGCTCCCTTCTTAAATATAGGTATGACCTCTGCTTTTCTCCAGTCATCTGGTAGAGGCCCAGTGTTGAGTGAATCTTGAAAAAATCGATATAATGGTTTGGCTATTACAGAACCCAGTTCCCTCAGTACCCTTGGATGTATTCCATAAGGACCTGTGGCTTTATTAACATTTATTTTTTTCCAACCTCTTTTGGATTTCTTCCTTCTTTAACCAGTTATTTGGCAAAGATAGTGTAGCCCCATTATGTTGCAGTGTCCCAATCACTGGTACCTCCCTTGTGTATACCGAAGAAAAGAACCTATTTAGCTCATCTGCCTTTTTCTGGTCACTAATTATCAGACGGCCTGTGTCACATTGTAATGTTCCTATAGCTTCCTTCCTCGCCTTTTCCCCATTAATATATTTAAAATAAATTTTAGGGTTAGTCTTACTCTCCTTTGCAAATAATTTTTCATTTTCTATTTTAGCCAGTCTAATAGCCCTTTTGCAAGCCTTGGTGATTTCCTTGTATTCCCGTAAAGCAGTCTCTGTCCCCTCTTGTTTGTATAATTTAAATGCTTGTTTTTTACTCCTCATCTTCATCTTTAATTCATTGTTAAGCCACATGCTGGAAGTGGCATAAGTATTTTATATAAGCAATATATCCTTACAACCTTTGTGTACATTTTTCATATAAAGCTTGAATTTTTTATGTAAAGTTTAAGATTAAGCATTTATTTTTGTATTTTTCCAAAGATTTGTATTTTTTTTTTCATCATTTTTGTGATATATTAGGAATTGAGAGTATAATTAATTAACATAACCTATATGGTGTGATTTTATGAGATGTTTTGTGATGATGTGATATTTGGATGAAACTACCAGAGCCATGAAGAAGTCTAATTAGACAAAACGCGTTGGTGGTATTATTTTGGGTTCTTCATGTCTGCATATTGGGAGTTTCCATTTCCTTAAGGATCACTGAAAATTATTATATTTAAACATTGAAGATCAAAGTAAGCTGGCTCATCTTATTTGACAGAAGACATATAGAAGAAATGATAGCCCATTTTTATACACCCACAAATGTGAGTTAAATGTGAGTTGTTTTTGTGAACACAATAATATTTTACAAAGCCTATTACACTTAGAAGTGGTGGGGTTTTATTGTGTTTTGTGATTGTTCAATTGGAAGTGGCACCAAATGCACTAAAAAAGTCAAAGAGAAGCTATCTAAAGATTTTTAAGGACATTTTAATCATATAATAAGTTGTTTTTTCTTTTTTCTTTTTTTTCTTTTTCCTTTTCCTCTGAAGGCTCGGCGTACTAGAGCGTGATAATTAGGTGTGATATATAGTACAACTGATGTGAAGTCAACGTGGTTAGTTTATTGTCTCTATTATATAGAATCCAGTAGGGTATAATTGGATCAAAATAATAATAATTCAACAAAACATACTTTTGTTTTTGCGTGATATAAGGCACATTTGTTAAGACAGCTGATTAAGATTTGATCCAAAAAGATGAGCTCTATAGGATCTATAATTTGAGTTTATAAGTACAACTGTTTCTCTTTATTTCCAAAAGGTGTCAAATACAGTCTTCCCCAAGGAAATTCCTTCCCTGTACCAGCACAAAGTGGACATGACACCTCTGGGTTTGTTGTTTCAAGCCCAGGGCTACCCATGCGATAACCATGGTTTCTCCTTTTTTGACTTTCTAGGGTCTCATCTCTAGTGAATACCTCTTCTGTCTGTGTGTTTTTGACATTGTGTTGCTAACCACTTGTTAAATTGATTATATCCATGTTAAACATTATTTTGGTTTATATTTTTATATGTAATCTTGTATATCATATACTGTGATCCAATTAATGTTTACAAATATATGAAAGGTCTAAGATGCCCATTTCAAAACTAACAAAATTGGTGGTTACCTTTTTTGAAGACCTCCAGCTAAGTGATTAGGTTAGCTGGACTTCCTATCTTAGTTGTATTACCCTTTGTTCTCTTCACCCAGACTAATCAAATTACTGGGACATTTTTGTTCTCCCTTCTATATAAGACCCTGTGTGTTTCAATAAAGGTCGTTACCACTTTTAAAATATACACGCATGTAAACTTCTGAGGGATGGGAAACAGCTTTTAAATCACTTTGCTTCATTTCCAGTTACCAATAATTTCCTGCATCTACATTCTAGAACTGCATACCTTCTCTCCAATGATCCTGAAGCAAGCCTCCCTATACACTGGAATCCCTATACACTGAAACCCAAGGGAGAGAGGGCCTAATTGTCTAGTCCATCTGATCTCCTTCATGACAATAATACTGCATCCCACTCTTAGAGCAACCACCCCTTACTGATCATCATACGTCCATACTGATCTCTCTGAACTCTTAAACATTATCCATTACCTTCTCTCACTTTACAATCACTCTCTAACACCCCAAACAAATAACTCCCAAAGAAAACAATCTCACCTTTATTACTTGTATGACCTGGTGATGCCATCCACTGTGACATGTAGTGATGTCATCCAAACGGGAGCAGTATCAGCATCAGCATCCAAGGAGCTAATCTACATGTATGGCAGTGTGGCCAAAAGGGCCTTGTGAGCACATTACTTTATGTGGAGTTTGTCCTGAAACAACTACTGGAAACCTTAAATCAGATACTTGAACCATTTACTTTTTCACAAATAAAAATACTAAAGAAGAAAATAATAAAAACCTAGCTCCCATTCAGAGACTAACTCACTGTTACTGAATACTTATTAATGATCTCAAAGGCAAATTGTTATTGTGATTAAGGCGAGGACTTTCTTACTAGTGAGGCAAGACCTCTCTGCTATTCTATGTAACGTATTCACTAAAATATGAAGCAATTGCTTGTTAGAATAAAATAGGAATTTGAGATATTACACCCTACTAGTGAGAAACCTCTTATGTTACCCAGTATAGCCCTATTAATTCTGCATCTCACTCGAGCATCTGCCAATTACAGATCTTCATATCTCTCACACTTTTCAATAAACAGGCTCTTTACCTACATCTTAAATCATGAAACACATTCCAGCTGAGGAGAGAGTTTTTTTAGAATCCCACTCTCCATAAATAAAAATGAGGGTAACTGATCACCATGTTTATGGCAGCCCTTCCTCATATGAGGCCACTTTTTTTTTAACTTTTTTTTTTAAGTGTGGCAGGAAGATAGCCCAGTGGAGCGAGGCAAAGAGTAGGGGCAGCACAAAAAAAGTTTCGAAGGCAGAGTTAGAGGAGGTAATAGGAGAGGAGGTGGTAAGAAGGTCATTAGCAGAGAGAAGATGGCTGTTAAGGGGATATTTTGAGATGAGGTCACTGATATAAAGAGGGCTTTATATGTTAGGGTCATGTTTTTACTTTTTATTCTGGAAGTGGAGTGACTGACCGAGAGGTTCTGCAGACACTAAGCGTTGAGTATAGTAGATGAGTCTAGGGAGGCGTTCATTATGGATTGGAATGGCGTCAGATGGGTGATGGGAAGGCCAGCAAGGAGAGAGTTGCAGTAGTTGAGGAGGGATATGATGAGAGAAAGATTACGAAATATTTTTTTAAGTGACAGTACCTCAAGAAAGCTTTGAGTGTTTCTACTGAACAGTGCAGGGGTGGGAACGGGGGGAGAGGAGAGCAGGATGTACTAAATAATTGGACTAATTGGAATTGAACACATGTCCATAAGTTTAGGCAGCTTGCATCAATAAATCCAAATTATGTACAGCAAAAATATAAACACAACTCTCACACACACCTGCTTTATCACAACATCATGGAAGCCTCCAAGGTTCAATAGAGGCATAAAAGTAATTTTTTTTTATTAAAAAGCAGCTTTGGGGCAATTTTCCTGTTTACTTTTGTTCCCAGACTTCCCAGTTTTTCAAAAGCATACACATTTTTTATTTGAATGTGTTTTTTTTTTAAATTCCAAGCATATTTATAAATTACATTGCTGATAATGAGTTTTAATAGCTATGTTACTCAATCAGTTAAAATAATTTTAAAACACCAGTGGACTCTTGTGTAACACTAAAAACAAATCATACTGCTCTCCTGGAATCATCTGTTACCCCACCCTGCCCTAATGCTCTTATAACAGTATATCAGACCATTGTGTTTTTCCAGAGCTTTTGTACATTGAGCAATATCTATTGCACAAAACATGTTTGCACTCAAACAGCAAGAGACAAATGTTCCACAAATATGGCCGTGTCTGTGTCAGAGCAACGGCTCCAAAAGTGTTGGGAATACAATGTAATTAAGTTTGTTCTGTTCACAGGTTTATGTAAGACAGACACTGGGAATGGGAGCTGTGAGCCTTGTATTAATATTATTATTTCCTTTATTTGTAAGGCACCAACATGCTCTGTAGCGCTGTACAGGGGTTAGTTCAGGTCAAAACAATATTAACACAATGCAAAAGGGAAAAAAAAGAAGGGCCCTGTTGTTCAACTAAAGAAAAAAAGATACATATATTATATATTTGTGTATATATATATATATATATATATATATATATATATATATATATATATATATAGATAGATATATAGATAGATATATACATAGCTTCTATCGCTCTTTTGTCCACCATTTATTAAATGATTGTTGTTATAAACTACCTCCTCAAAGAAATCTACTACACAAGCTAGGAACCAGGCCCAAGCCTATAAGAAGGGGTGGCTGATGCATAGGGCCAAAGGAGCAACTGCCCTCCTAAAAGTGTATCACTGACTTAACTGTGTAATTTTATATTTATATCATGTTCATTAATTAAAAAAAACTGCTGCTATGACTTTAGATTATTAACTCTTGTCATCCTTTTCCCCCCCTACTAATGACTTGCCTAGTGCTACAGATCAGATCACAGCTGGGCAAGACGGCATTTTCGACTCTAATCTGTAGCACTGAGCCTGTCTGTGTCAGCTGCAGCATCAGCCATTCAGAATCAATGGGAGACGCTGCAGCTGAAAAATGCTGTAGGGACGTTCACTCTGAACGTCCCCAGCCAGTTCAGACTGCTGTGGGAGCTGAGAGGGAGCTGTGCACTCATTAGACTTATGCAGGATCAGGTAAGTACAGAAGTCTCTCTCTCTTTCCCAGGGGTGTATGAGCTAGAATAATTCTGGGTGGTATACAGCTCATTGTATACACATGTCGTAAAATAGTTAAATATACATAGAAACATAGAAAAATCTTGGGGGGCGGGGGTTGTCCCCCGCCACCCCCACCCCCCAGTTCCTACACCCATGCTTCCTTCTCTATTCTTTCTTTCTTTCTCTCTCTCTATCTATTCCCTTTCTTTCTCTCTTTTCCCTCTCTATACTCCTGTCTGTTCCACCCACACATCTAACCAGCCACCCCAGGGCCCCATTACAGGCCACCCAGGGCCTCCCATGGCCCCATCAGGGAGCTCCTATTTCCCAGGGTTCCATCAGAGGCCTCCTGTGACCCGGGGCTCCACCAGGGGCCTATCATTCAAAGGACCCCATGAGGGGCCTCCTGTGATCCCAGGGCCTCCCCACACAACCCTATCATGGGCCTTCCGCCACTGCCCTATTTCGTGCCTCCAGCGGGACTACCCCCACGGCCCTATTGCAGGCCTCCCGAGGGCCTCCCGCATGTCTACCGGGGGCCTCTTGTGGGCTTCCCCCACGGCCCTATTGAGGGTCTACCCTCCTTGGCCCTAACCATTGCCTCCGGCGGGCCTATCTCGTGAGTAGGATAGGGGGAGGGGGAGTTATCAAGAGGGAGAGTGGGAGGGGCAGATAGAAAGAGGGGGAGGGGGAGATAGAAAGAGGAAGAGGGGAGATGGGGGATAGAGAGAGAGATGGAGAGTAAGAGACATAGAGAGAGGTGTAGAGAAAAAGAGAGAGGGAGAGGGATAGAGAGAGAGATAGGGGAGAGTGATAGATGGAGTGGGAGAGAGGGGGTGGAGAGAGAAAGGGATAGAGAGAGGGTGGATGGTGAGAGAGGGGGAAAGAGATGGGGAGAGATGGAGAGTGAGAGAGTTTGGGAGAGAGAGAAAGACGGAGATGGAGGGAGATGAAGAGAAAGAGAGAGGGAGATGGAGAGAAAGAGGGATAGAGGGAGGGAGTGATAGAGAGGGCCAGAGAGGAAGGGATGGATAGAGGGATAGACATAGAGGGAAGAAGGGAGGGATAGATAGAGAAAGAGAGGGATTGAGATAAAGGTATATACAGTAGAGAGAGGGATAGGGAGGAAGAAGAGGGTAGAGAGAGAGAGGGTGAAAAGTATAGAGATAGGGGGAATAGAGGGAGAGGGGGAATGATCCTATTCCTCTCCATCTATCCCTCCTTCTCAATCCCACCCTCTATCCATCTCTTTCTATGCCTGTCTCTCCCTCTCTCCTTCTGTAACTCTCCACTCTCTCTATCTCTATCCCCCTTCTCGATCCCTTTATCTTGCTCCCTCAATCCCCTCTCTCTCTATCACTCTCTCTCTCTCAATCCATCTCTCTCTCTATCTCATTCTTTATCCCTCTCTCTCTCTATCCCTTCTCTCTATCCCTCTTTCGCCATCTCTCTCTCTATCTCTCTCTCTCTCGCTCAATCCCTCTCTCTCTCTAAATTTATCTCTATATATCAATCTCTCTCTTCTCTCTCTCTCGATTTCTCTCCTTCCTTCTCTATTTCTTTCTCTCTATTTCTCTCCATCCCCCTTCTCTCTATTCTTTTTCTCTCTCTCTATCCCTTTCTATCTCTATGGATCACTCATGTCTATTTCTAAGTGCTACCACACACATACATCCTGATCCCAGATAAGAAATGTGAGCAGAACCAGCATCACCACCACATCCTCATCAAGAAAATGGAGGAACTTCCCGGCATAAGAAAAGTGAGCAGAACCAGCACCACCTCATCCCTCTCTCCCTCTCCCTCTCTCTCTCTCCCTCTCTCTCTCTCTCTCTCTCTCTCTCTCTCTCTCTTGCTCTCTCTCTGCCTCTCTCTATATATTTCTCTCTCTACAATTCATTTTTGCTCTTTATCACTCTCTCTATCCCTCTCTCTCTATCCCTATCTCTATATCCATCTCTCTTTATCTCACTCTCTCTATCCCTCTCTCTCTCTCTCTCTCTCTCTCTCTCTCTCTCTTTTTATATATATATATATATATATATATATATATATATATATATATATATATATATTATATATATATATATATATATATATATATATATATATATATATATATATATATATTTTATTTATATCTCTCTAGTCCCTCTCTCTCCCTCTATACCACTCTTGCTATCCCTCTCTCTCTATCCCTTTCTCTCTCTCTATGGGATCACTTTTGTCTCTTTCTATGAGCTGCCACAAACATCCTGACATGTATTCTATGTGTTCTATTTAGTTATTGCATGTAATCAAGAAATAGAGGCACTTCCCAGCATACAAAACGTGAGCAGAACCAGCACCACCTCACCCTCATGAAGATAATAAGTAAGTAAAGAACAAAAAGTATATAGGTGGAGTCTGTGTCAGTGAGCAGGGCCTATAGAGATAACAGAAGGATGAATCTCCCATTAATTTACCCCTGAGATGCAAATGCATTGTATTGAAGGTCACAAAAATAATCTCCTGGTTTAAAAATAAATCTGAAACTTAAAAATCAAAATACTCAGAGGGAATTTTAAAACTATCCAACACCAAAAGACTTTTGAAATGAAAATAATAAAATGTTTTAATATGAAGCACAATGGACTTAATGTTGATTTAAGTTTTCTATCCCACTATCAACATGTTTTAGAATTCACAATCCACATCCCCCCCCCCCCCCCCCCCCCCCGTTCGATTGCTGTTTTTCAAATCCACAAACTGTAGGGGAATTTATATCTCTAAATTATGGCTGTGCTGTTTTCTTACCTAAAAGCTGATCTACAAACCTGATCAGGACATTATTTACAATGCTACTCTGTGTTTCGTATCTCTGCCCAACAGATTTTTTTAACTTTTATCTCAATCCACTTTCCTACTCCTTTACGTATTGTTATCAGTGTCGCTTTTTGGCTTGATAAAGAGAGGCTATCTCTCGAAAGCTTGTTGCAATATTATGAATAAGTTTGTCCAATAAAAAAAGGTATCACTATATACTGCTATACTCTGATTATTCATCTAGATTACTGGACACTCACGGCTATATCAATCATTATATATAATCTATCTGGCCCTTGTTTCTGGAACTTTCGAAGGAGCAACATATTTACAGGATGCTTTAAACTCTTTTTCAAATTTAATTAGTAGCCAGTTTCACAAAATATATAAATCAAAGTAAATAACAGAAGTAAACATACCCAGCTCTCATCAGAGTATTAACTTCCAATCCCTAAGTAATAGAGCTTCATTCCAGCTAAACCTGTAGGAAACAAAAAAAACAGCCTAAATAAGTTGTTTAAATTCACTCACCTGTATTCTTCACAAGTCCAGACTTTCTCTTCCTCGACGGCTTGCTTATCAGCTCCACGCCTCTGCTGTCTCTCTGTGTCTTTGTATTTTTCCAGCATCAATATTTGCAGTCTGAAGACCCAACAGAGTCTGCTTCTCTCACTGCTAGCATTAGTCCACAAAACCGCCACATCCATCTCTCAGCCTCACTCTTTTAAAGTCAGTTCTCACCTGATCTAATCAAACTCCTCTAGGGGTTAACTGATGGCCCTTGAAAATGTGTTGGCCTAGGCCTGGGCCTTGTGAGAGCCTAGACAAAAACACATTCCTGACCCAGTTGTACTACTAAATACTTCTACCTTTACTTCTATCATCTACACCTCTTTTACCAATAAATACCTTACCTACAGCGATTTTACCATTTTGCTTTGGGTACAATAAGAAGCTTAAGGCACTCAGAGGCTGCACATGAGATCCTTCAAGTAAAATATGGTGCCTGTCACTGCCATAGATTTGCAAAGCATTTCAGGGACTGTAAAGAACTTTATTAAAGGCTTCATTGTCTATTCTTTATGGGAAAAATTACCACTGCAGCCATTCAAAAACATACATCTGGGGTTTTCTGTTTCTCCTGTTCAGGTTAGAATTGCTTGGTATTTTAGGTCTGGATCCCTCTATTGGGTGAGACCAAACATATATAACACAGGATATTTATCTCTATGAATGGCACAAGTGAGCTAAAAGATGTTGCTCTCAGAGTGGGTTATCATGGCCATAGAACTAACCTATTAAGGTTAGTCCGTTCTCTGATTGAGTACCTGTTTTGTTTTTTTGTTTATTCAAATGACCATTAGGGATTAGTCTCCCTAAGGGTGATGGGGGATTCCAGACATGGACCCCTTGTTCACTGTGCCTTAGGGAGTTATCAGCTACACCTCACTGACAAAGCCCAAAGAAGGCCGAAACGTACGTCTGGGGTTTGCAGTTTCTCCTGTTCAGGGTAGAATTGCCTGGTATTTCGGGGCTGGGTCACTCTTCTGAGTGGGACCAGACTGATATACTACAGGATATTTCTCCCTGTGAAGGACACAGGCTGCTCCCAGAGTACACTACTCTTAGCTCTTGTCCATTCTCATATGGAGCTCCCCTGACCTTGCTGCCTGACGGAATGCATTCATCTTTCCAAGAACTAGTCGTGCCCTATCCTATTCTACCATAATGTCTTTTTGTTGTTGGTTTGCTCCCTGTTATATTAAAAAAAAAATCCATTAAGGGACCAGTCTCTATTAAAGCATTTTACTCATATTTGTATTCCTTTTCAAATATCTTTTTACTTGTGCATTAATGGGCCTGCATGAATCCTTTGTCAACATGTGGAGAAAAAAGGGGCATTTTTTCTTCTCCAGTCTAAAATGCACTTGTAAGGGCTCATTCAAACCATTAAATAACATGCATTGTATTGAAGGTCACAAAAATAATTTCCTTGTTTAAAAATAAATGTATGTTATAAGAAAGTTGTATGGTTTTTGTTTTGTTTCAGATTATCTCTCATGAGTGTTTTAGCACAGGCCTAGGAAGGCAAATCTGATGGGTTAGCAAACAATGGCTTAGAACAGGCCATTCTCTGCATGTATTGAAATATCTCTTATGGATCCATTTGGAGATATTATGGCAGGATAAATGACATGATTTGGTACTTAAAGGAGGAGTACACACATAGAGACAACGGACTTGAGTTGGTGGGGTGATTGTGGCGTTGCAGAAGAGGGTGGTCTGTTGTGTCAAAGGCAGCAGTGAAGAAAAAAAAGAGTATTAGTACAGAGAAGTGCCACCTTTTGGCAGTGAACACGTTATTTGTTGACTTGGCAGGCGTTGTTTTATTTGAATGTTAGGTACAGAAGCTAGATTGCGGTAGATCAAGTAAGGAAGCTAATGAGGTGGTTGTAGACTGGCCATTTCAGCAGTTTGGAGACTATGGGGAGTAGTGAGATGTGGCAATAGTTAGGCATGAAGGGTCATGAGAGAGTTTATTTACATCAGTTGTGATAAGAGACTGCTTACATTGGGTGATTGAGAGAGGGGACAAGATGTGAAGGAATGGGGTTGAGTGAGCAGGTAGTGAGATAAGAGAAAGACAGTGGACTGGACAATTTGACCTCCATTCAATTGCAAGCCTGCAGTTGCCTTCATACTGGCCGTAAGTCTGTGTGCTTGAAAATTGCAACATTTACAGAGCGATTCAATTGATCAAGCCCGCGGCTACCTGGCCAAATGCCTAAACCGTAAACCATGCACCGGTAAGTAGCATTTCAGAGCATGATCATGATCAATTAAGCAAGGCCGTAACTACCGATTTAGAAACATCCGATAATAAATGAGACCGTCAAAACATGGGATATACTCAAACATAGATCATCATTTTTATAGAGTAATGGTAACTGTTTATTTTAAAATGCTAGTGATTTTCCTGAAGTATTTACATGAGAAATGCCGAGCCTCAATGTTCTCTTCTTCACTCTTGATGGCAAATTAAAATGATAGCAAACTATTAGCGCTGAGTACTACCTAATCTCTGCAGCATGGGGAATATCCTTCTCTAATTGAGATCAAGCAGCCGTACAAAATTGAGTGTGTATAACCACTTAAACAGATGTGCCCAGTGACCACACCGAGTCAGTACTAAATCTTATGTGCCACCAATCAATTGCTTGACGCAAATCAAAAGATAAGTGGTGCGTCCAAATGTTGGATAGGACTTAAATGGACACTGTGAACAACAAGTATAATAGTAAAATTAATTTAAAAAAACTTCCAATATATTGTACTTGCCATTCTTCTACACAAAGAATGTTTAATGAGATATTCGGTATTGTGTTGTGGCTTCCTTTATTCAAGAGACTCTTATTTGCATAATAATACAGCTAAACAAACAATGCTAAATATCTCTGGAACATAGTTACATAATAATTGAGGATGAAAAAGACTTTTAGTCCATCAGTGTAAACCTTATTAGATCTCTTCTGATCTGCAATATGCAAATGAGTTGTTAATTGATCTAACGGAAGGCAAACAGAAAAAAAAAAAAAGGGAAACATTTCCAATTGTTTCAAAGGGCGGGGGGGGGAGGGGATTCCTTACTGACCCCAGATACTGGTGATTGGATTCCTCCCTGGATCAATACTCCCTCTCTAATTATCCAGGATAACCCTTTTTATTAAAAAATATCCCATTCCTTTTTAATCTAACAATAAGTTATCTATCAAATCTGTTGTCACCACCCCCTTTGGTAGAGAATTCCACAGATTAACCACCCTTCCTATGAAGAACCCTTTTCTTTTCTTGAAGGTGGAATCTTTTTACTTCTAACCTCAAGGGATGTCCTCTTGTCAGTTGAAAATCTCTTGGCACAAAAAGCTCCCTTAACAAACCTTTATACTGACCCTGGATGTATTTATATAAGGTAATCATATCTCCTATTAGACGCCTTTTTTCTAGAGAAAAAAAGTTTATTTGGTTAGTCTTTCTTCATAACTTAGCCCCTCCATTCCCCTTATTAGTTTTGTTGCCCTTCTCTGTACTTTTTTCCAGCTCTAAAATTTCCTTTTTATGAAGTGGTGCCTAAAATTGTCCTCCATATTCCAAATGAGGGCGTACTAGAGATTTGTATAGTGGCGGAATTATATTTGCTTCCCTTGCTTCTATACCCTTTGTAATAAATGCTAAAATATTATCCCTTTCAATATATGATAAACCTAGATTTGCTCCATTAAGATTGGAAATTACATGGCTATTTTTCCTTCCCAGATGCATAACTTTACATTTATTCGTATTAAATCTCACCTGCCATTTAGATGCCCATTCCTCTAATTCTTGCAAATCCCTTTGGAGGGAAAGTACATCATTATCTGATTTACTGTAATTACCTTGCACAACTTAGTGACATCAGCACATTTGGAGATAATACTTTCCAGTCCTTCTTCTAAGTCATTAATAAATATGTTAAAAGGAGAGAACCTAATACTGAACCCTGAGGAACCCCACTTACCACATTAGTCCAATCTGAGTATGTTCCATTTACCACAACCCTTTGCTTCCTGTTTTTTAGCCAGATATTTACTGCAATTCCTGTATCTCTTAGTTTGCTCAATAGACTTCATGTGGCACTGTATCAAAATTCTTAGCAAAATCCAAAAACCTCATAAAAACTAATTATACTTGTTCGACTTGACCTATCCCTCATAAATCAGTGTTGACTCCTACTTATAATCTTGTTTAAACAAACAAATGATTGTATACTATCCCTTATTAACTATTCTAAAAACTTTCCCAATACAAAAGTGAGGCTCACCTCTGCTTTTCTCCACTCACCTAATAGATAGAATTAGACATAATGGTTTGTCTATTACAAGACCCAGTTCCCTTAGTACCCTTGGATGTATTCCATCAGGACCCGGGGCTTTTTTAACATTTATTTTCTCCAACTTCTTTTGGATTTCTTCCTATGTTAACCAAATATTTGGAGTAGGTAGTGTAGCCCCATTATGTTGCAGTGTCCCAACCACTGGTACCTCCCTGTATACCGAAGAAAATAACCTATTTAGCTCATCTGCCTTTTCCTGGTCACTAATTATCAGACGACCTGTGTCACATTGTAATGTTCCTATAGCTTCCTTCCTCACCTTCTTCCCATTAATATATTTAAAAAATATTTTAGGGTTAGTCTTACTCTCCTTTGCAACTAACTTGTCATTTGTCTATTTTAGCCAGTCTAATCGCGCTTTTGCTGCCTTGTTGATTTTCTTGTACTCCCGTAAAGCAGTCTCTGTCTCTTTTTTGTATAATTTGAATGCCTGTTTTTTACTCTTCATCTTCATCTTTAAGTCATTGTTAAGCCACGTGGGATGTGATTTACTTCTTCCACTTTTATTCCCACACGGTATATGCCGATGTGTATGTATATTTAGTAAGGATTTGAACGTTGTCCATTTATGTTCAGTGTTTTTACCTGCCAGTTCTCTGTCCCAGTCTATACTTTGTATTGCTGCCCTTAGACCGTTAAAATCTGCCCTTTTAAAATTCAGAGTTTTTGTTGTCCCCTTACAGTTTTGTTATTTTAATCCAATCTCAAATGAGACTGTGTTGTGATCACCGTTCCCCAAAAGTTGCCCTATTTTCACATTTGATACCATATCAATATTATTTGTGATAATTAAATCCAAGATGGCGTCATTTCTTGTAGGTTCTTGTATAACCTGAGCCAGATAATGATCCCTGAGTGTACTCAATAACCTGCTCCCCTTATCTGAACTGCTGGTCTCATTTATCCAGTTTATTTCAGGGTAATTAAAATCTCCCATTATTAGAACTTGCCCATGCTTAGCTGCATTTCCAATCTGTAACGAAAATTGCAGTTCCTCACTTTCAATTATATTTGGGGGTTATAGCATACTCCTACCACTATTTTCCCTCCTCCTCTTTTACCATTGCCCTAATCATTCCTAAATCAGTTATAACCATCCAGATTAACAGTGCAGTCATGAGAGTCATCCCACCATGTTTCAGTAATGCCTTTATATCCCCTTTCACATTATCTGCTAATAATTAAAACTCTCCCATTTTTCCTGGCAAGCTTCTGGCATTAGCAAGCATACACTTTTATGTTATGAGTTTGTAGTTTTGAAGTGCCTGCCACTGTACTTGAGTTACTTAGCTATACCTCCTTATCGACTATACTAACCCTTCCCCATCTCCTTCCCCATGACTAGCTCTTTCATTGCTTACCCCGCTACACTTTCTACCCCATTACTTCTAACTAGTCCTTCTCCCAGCTACTATTTTAAAAACTTCTCCAGCCTTTCTACCATCTTTCCCATTAGCACAAAAGCACCCTCATCATTAAGGTGCAATCCATCCCTCCGATAGAGATTGTACCCAAGTGAGAAGTCAGCCCAGTGCACTAAAAACCCAAACCCCTCCTTAAAGCACCACTGTTTTAGCCACACATTAGAACTGCGCTATAATGATGCTCTGCGCTCCAGCCTGTATCCCAGCCTGCTTGGCATGGTAAGGGCATGACAGTACACAATGCTCTATATGTACAATACACACTACTTTTTACATATGGTTCACACTGCTCTACATATACAGTACACACTACAAGTTACATATACAGTCCCTGGTGTTTTTGGGTGTTCCTGGGTATTTCGGGTGTCCCTGGGCACTCTGGACTCTGGTCACCCAACATGGATGTGTAACTTGTAGAGTGTTCTGTACTGTATATTTAGAGCAGTGTGTACTGTATGTATAGAGTAGTGTGTATTGTATGTGGATAGCAGTGTGTACTGTACATATAAAGCATTGTGTTCTATCAGCCCCTTACCTTGCCAAGCAGACTGCGATGCAGGCTGGAGCGTCATCAGAGCACAGTTCTCGGTGCCCTGATGATGGTGCACTATTTAGCTGAGCGTGAAGGTCGCGTGTTCCATTTTTATACTATATGCGGTATACCCCCCAGATGGCAGTCCCATGCATGGCAGTCCCCATCATCTGTAGCTAGGTGTCTTTGTTAAAAGTGAAATAGTTGTGGGTAAGGATATATTCTATTAGTTTTACAATAACATCAGGGCTATATTTATGGGTTTGCATGTGTGTTAAAGCATAACTCATTGCCATCTTTGTGTGGGATGTTGCTGTACAGAGACTCTACATCCATGGTGACAAGTAGTGTGTTTGCATATGAATTTGTATAAAGCTAAAAAATTATAATAAAAATAATAATCTTTTCTCTTTTTTTTCTTCCCTCACTTATTTCCTCTTGCACTACAGTTAATCTGTTTTCTTTGTACTCCCTGCTTTTAATTAAACTCACACACTTATACTAGAACTGCACTTTTATTAGAACTGTTTGCAAGCTTACAAGTTCACTCCTTACCCTGCTTGTATTTGTATTTTACTACTCGAACGCACAAAAATCACTGCACAAGTACACATACACATACACCCTTTACTGTTCAGAAGAAATCACAGAACTTATGCAAACAAACCACAAAAAGCCACACACTTACCTTCACACAGGCAAAACTACACCCCCTCATGAATTGGATTATATCACAGTAAACTTATGTTGAAGTCTGAAATGAATTCATTTATTTCACCAAATCTTTTATGTGTTATATGCTCATGGCAATATATAGCTAAATTCTGTATTTGAAAAAAAATGGCAATATGAAAAAGATCCTTAAGTCACGGGTCACATAATATGAATTAATAAATATTTACTTTAGAAAAAAAAATTGATAGTATAAGCAAAGATGATTTTTTAAAAACGTGGTGACAAAGTGACAAAGTCCTATTAAAAGACCACTCTAGGAATAACATCAAGTTTGTGAAGAATGGTACATACTGTCAACATTAACAGTTGTAAGCCATGAGCATAAAGGCTTTTATAGAAAATCTTATTTATTCTAAAAATGTTTGTGTATAGAGAATTCCCAGGCATTCCTGAGTTACCTTTATTTGTCCTTACGACTTCTGCTGAAAGAATGACCCCTTTTCTACTGCATATAATAGTTAAATAAAAAGGCTGTTTTACTTTCTAAACATTTTTGCCTATTATAAAAATTCGTTTTTGAAAAAGACAGTATTATTAATCTGAAATGTTTATGACCACTTAAATCATTTTTTCTGTATGCTATTTTGAATTATTAAATTATTAAAATGTGTTGAAAAAGCAAAAAAAAAAGATTTTTTTTTTTTTTTAAATTAACAATTTACTTATTTTATTCTGTGTTGTTTCATTTATTCTCCCGGAATTTAGTCCTAGCAGTTCTTACAGCCACATTCCCTTTGTGGAGATAGAAGTTTCCTCTGCAGACACAGCCTCTTCGCTCCTCAAGCAGCTAGTTATCAGAAACCAAAATAGATGACTAGAAAACTGATCATTAGTAACAAATATATAATATATATTATTTGTCATTGTTGCTGTTTAGTTGTTTGGTTATGCCCGACTCTCCGTGATCTTATATACCACAGCACACCGGGACAGTCATTATGTCTCTGGTCGTGCTTATCCATAAGGTTTTCTTGGCAAAGATACTGGAGTGGGATTGCCAGTTCCTTCTCTGTGATTTGCCTGGCCTCTCTGCTATAACCTGCCCATCTTGGGTTACCCTACATGGTACACAAGCCCCTCCACCAGGACAAGTTTGCGATCCAGAAGGACGTTATTTGTTATTATTCTTTTTCCCCCCCCAAAAAATGTCAACTATAGTTCTTCAAAATAGTATATTTAAAATGTGTAGGACAAGATATATATTGTGTAGAGTGGTGACTATATGTTGAGAAAATACAATTATTCTTACTTTAATTTCACCCATAACGTAGAGGGTGAACCCCCCCATCCTCAGCTTATAAACCACAAACAGCAATAGGAGAGTGTCCACTGAAGCAATAACTGTCCTGCCAATCACCTTAACTAGTTTAACCCAAAATATAGATTTTCGGAGTATAATCTAATATATATTCTACCCAGCCTGCACATTTAAACTGTCAATACCTTTTATACAGTATGTGACATTTTATTAAACCTAATTAATTATCTATAGGGCACAAGGTTTAAACTCTTGTATATGACCTTGTTTTAACACTGCTCAGTTGGAGAGGATATATCTCTATGGGATAAGAATAATTCATTATTTCTGTAGGAAAAATATATATTCAGCTAATATGTTCTAGTTGTAGACTGAAACTGTTCGCTGCAGACATTGTCTTATAGTGAATTTTGAGTCTCAAAATTGTCATGATTGATTGTGTCTGTGAAAAGGATAGTACCCCAGGCTTGTAAGGCGCAAGAAAAACTAATAATTTTTATTACATTTATTGTTAGTGTTTCATTGTAGGCACACAGACATCACGTGCCAAAGACGTCTTCTGATGTTTTTATGTCTATGTTGTTGGAACATTAGGTAGCATGAAGGTAGCTATGTTTTGTCATGGTATTTGCATTATTTTAATTGCTTATGATGCTTAATGGGCACTATACACTTTTCTTTCCTATAACTCTATAATTATAGATTAAACATATTTTCTGCCAGAAGAAGCCTTGCAGGCGAAACGTGTAGTAGCAGGATTTGCAGGTATAATGTTCAGCAAGTTACCCAGTCTGGACACATTTAATGTACCATTAAATAGAATATATTCATGGAGTTATCTGTCACTTCACCCTATTGTGACATCTATGTAACGTATTACTGTATTTGCATCTACTCAAGTATACGCCGACCCAAGTATAAGCCGAGGCACCTATTTTACCACAAAATACTGGATAAAATGAGTAACTCGAGTATAAGCCAAGGGTGGGAAATGTGCTGCCCCCTGTGTCCCTCTTGTGCCCTCCTCTGTCTCCCGTGTCTCTTCTCCCCTCTCACTTCCCTGTGTCTCAACCCCCTCCTCAACCTCCCTCCTCAACCTCAACCACCCATCCTCAACCCCCTCTTCAACCTCCCTCCTCAACCTCAACCCCCTCCTCAACCTCCCTCCTCAACCTCACTAAGCATGCCCCCTGGAATCGTCAATAAAAAAACTACTTTCTTTGGTTAGGTCTCCTACTTTGTGCATAATCAATCCTAATCTGTTTTTAAAGGTGTGTAATACAGCAAGAATATGCCTAAAAGAAGCCATGTATAAAGTGGTGTTGAATTTAAGAGTGAGAGTGCATTGTGTTCTCATTTGCATGTCACCTCCCAGTTCCCCAAAGTGCAGTGCAAAGTGTGTATTTCTGGGAAACCTCAGCAGCAAATAATTTTTCTAACTTACTTTTAGACATTCAAAGGGGAACACAAATGGAGTATTAATTTTCTGTACTATGTATTTATATAGTTATTGAGGTTGAAAAAAGACATTTAGTCCATCAAGTTGAACTTTTTTAGATCTCCTCTGATCTGCAACATGCAGATTTGTTGTTAACTGTTCATTTATCTAGAGGCAGGCAAACAGGAAGAAAAAAAACGTGACACTTTGGCAATTGTCTGAAAAGGTGATTCTTCCCTGAATCAATACTCCCTCTCTAATTATCCAGGATATATTTATATAAGGTAATCTATGTTCTCTTAGACGCCTTTATCTAGAGAAAATAAGTGTAATGTGATTAGTCTTTCTTCATAACTTAGCCCTTCCATTCCCCTTATTAGTTTTGTTGCCCTTCTCTGTATTTTTTTTCAGCTCCAAAATGTCCTTTTTAAGAAGTGGTGCCTAAAACTATACTGAGGGTGTACTAGGGATTTGTATAGTGGCATAATTATATTTGCTTCCCTTACTTCTAAATCCCTTTTAAAATCCAATACCCCTAGATTTGCTACATTAAGATTATAATTTGCATGGCTGCTTTTCCTTCACAGATGCATAACTTTACATTTAGTTGTATTAAATCTCATAGTCACCCATTTATCTAATTTATGCAAATCCCTTTGAAGGGAAAGTACATCATTATCTGATTTAATTACCTTGCACAACTTAGTGTCATCTGCAAAAATTGAGACAATACCTTCCAATCCTACTTCTAAGTCATTAATAAATATGTTAAAAAGGAGAGGACCTAACTAATACTGAACCCTGAGGAACTCCACTTACCACATTAGTCCAATCTGAGTATGTTCCATTTAAAACAACCCTTTGCTTCCTGTCTTTTAGCCATATCTCAATTCATGAGCAGATATTTTCTGCAATAAATATTGTTTTGTCTTATTACTCCTTCAGTTAAATGTGCTGCTCATTTTTACCTTTTGTACCATTTAAATCAAATATCATATGATAAAAAGTTAATTAATAGAAAAATAGAGAATCAGCCTAATGACAGTGGTTTCAACTCTATGGCAGTCGTGTCTGTTCCAGTTGGGAATGTTTTGTCTGTGAAACGTGTAAACTATTCACGTGGGCCCACCCAAAAACCACTGCAGATGTTATTTTTAATATAGAAGCAAAACATTTTCCCAAGATCCCAATTAACATCAGATACCAAAAACCATCACATATTCTGTGTCAGTTTAATATTCTAGCCATTTATAGCAACACTAAGCTCCTAAAAGTGTTATTGTGCATTTAAAAGAGTGCAAATGTTAATCTGAATTCTAAATTCTGAATAGATCATTTTTGAGAGTTCTATAAAGATGGAGGGTCCTTTCCTTTTTTAAATTCGCCACCACACAGTAGCAGTGGCGTCAACCAACCGCTAGATGGCGCTGCCGATATTTCAGTGCCTATATCATAGCGTTAGGGTTGGGTAAACTGTTAGGGTTAGGGTAAGGGTTAGTTTAAGGGTTAGGGTAACCTTCCATTATTAGTAATAAGATGGTGCATTACCATATGCAGAATAAGATACAACTTTGTGATTGTCTATTTCTGATTTATAATTATTTATCAAAGTGTTGTTACTAGTGCTAAATAGTAAAGGTCACCTTCAAATAGTCAGAATGATGGAGTTGGGGTGTTTTGGGCCCATTGCAGTTTGGGACTAGTTTTATTGTCTGGAGGAGGATAAAAAAAAAGTGGTGAAAACTCAAGCGACAAGTATCAAGAAATTGTATAAAACATATATTGCAAAGTTATTTGCATTATTGTAGGCTACAGCATATTGTAGGGTGCTGGAGTAGTTATAAATTAAGTTATAAGTTATGGTCCCTTCTGGATTGCTACCTTGTCGTGGTGAAGGGGCTTGTGTGAGCTAAACCATGTGGACATCAGACAAATCATGGTCCACTGGAGAAGGAACTTGATAATCTTATCGATAAGTACAACCAGAGGGTAGCACGACATTAGCGCGCCGACAAATGTGCGCACACACAAAAGCCCTCCCGTCATGAGCATGCCCCGACATATGCGCGCAGGTCCCCTTACATCTCACCCACTCTATACTCTGTGCCCTCAGGTCTCCTCTGTACCCCCAGGGACACCCCAGAGACATCTTACTCCTGTCACTCTCCTTTTCCTGTCACTCTCCTCCTATCTATCATTCTCCTGTCACTCCTCTCCCATCATCCCTTCTCCTGTCGCCCCTGCTTGTGTCACTCTCCTGTCACTTCTCTCCCATATCCCCTTCTCCTGTCACTCTCCTTCTCCTATCTATCCTTCTCCTGTCACTCCTCTTGCCTCTCCCCTTCTCCTGTCACTCTCCTTCTCCTATCTCCCCTTCTACTGTCTCCCCTGCTTGTGTCACTCTCCTTCTCCTATCTATCCTTCTCCTGTCACTCCTCTTGCCTCTCCCCTTCTCCTGTCACTCTCCTTCTCCTATCTCCCCTTCTCCTGTCTCCCCAGCTTGTGTCACTCTCTTCTCCTGTCACTCCTCTCCCATCTCCCCTTCTCCTGTCTCCCCTGCTTGTGTCACTCTCCTTCTCTTGTCACTCCTCTTGCCTCTCCCCTTCTCCTGTCACTCTCCTTCTCCTATCTATCCTTCTCCTGTCATTCCTCTCCCATCATCCCTTCTCCCATCTCCCCTGCTTGTTTCACTCTCCTTCTCCTGTCACTCCTCTCCCATCTCCCCTTCTCCTGTCACTCTCCTTCTCCTATCTATCCTCCTCCCCTTGCATCTCCCCTTCTCCCGTCACTCTCCTTCTCCTATCTATCCTTCTCCTCTTCCATCTCCTCTTCTCCTGTCTCCCCTGCTTGTGTCACTCTCCTTCTCCTGTCACTCCTCTTCCATCTCCCCTTCTCCTTTCTCCCCTGCTTTTGTTACTCTCCTTCTCCTGTCACTCCTCTCCCATCTCCCCTTCTCCTGTCACTCTCCTTCTCCTATCTATCCTTCTCCTCTCCCATCTCCCCTTCTCCTGTCTCCCCTGCTTGTGTCGCTCTCCTTCTCCTGTCACTCTCCTTCTCCTATCTCTCCTTCTCCTGTCACTCCTCTTCCATCTCCCCTTCTCCTTTCTCCCCTGCTTTTGTCACTCTCCTTCTCCTGTCACTCCTCTCCCATCTCCCCTTCTCCTGTCCCTCCTCTCCCATCTCCCCTTCTCCTGTCTCCCCTGCTTGTGTCACTCTCCTTCTCCTATCTCCCCTTCTCCTGTCACTCTCCTTCTCCTATCTCCCCTTCTCCTGTCACTCTCCTCCTATCTATCCTTCTCCTGTCACTCCTCTCCCATCTCCCCTTCTCCTGTCACTCTCCTTCTCCTATCTATCCTTCTCCTGTCACTCCTCTCCCATCATCCCTTCTTCTGTCTCCCCTGCTTGTGTCACTCTCTTTCTCCTATCTATCCTTCTCCTGTCACTCTCCTTCTCCTGTCACTCCTTTTCCATCATCCCTTCTCCTGTCACTCCTCTCCCATCTCCCCTTCTTCTGTCTCCCCTGCTTGTGTCACTCTCTTTCTCCTATCTATCCTTCTCATGTCACTCTCCTTCTCCTATATATCCTTCTCCTGTCACTCTTCTCCCATCTCCCCTTCTCCTGTCACTCTCCTTCTCCTATATATCCTTCTCCTGTCACTCCTCTCCCATCTCCCCTTCTCCCGTCACTCTCCTTCTCGTATCTATCCTTCTCCTGTCACTCCTCTCCCATCTCCCCTTCTCCTGTCTCCCCAGCTTGTGTCACTCTCCTTCTCCTGTCACTCCTCTCCCATCATCCCTTCTCCTGTCGCCCCTGCTTGTGTCACTCTCCTCCTGTCACTCCTCTCCCATCTCCCCTTCTCCCATCTCCCCTTCTTCTGTCACTCCCCTTCTCATGTCACTCTCCTTCTCCTATCTATCCTTCTCCTGTCACTCCTCTCCCATCTCCCCTTCTCCTGTCACTGTCCTTCTCCTATCTATCCTTCTCCTCTTGCATCTCCCCTTCTCCTGTCTCTCCTGCTTGTGTCACTCTCCTTCTCCTATCTATCCTTCTCCTGTCACTCCTCTTCCATCATCCCTTCTCCTGTCGCCCCTGCTTGTGTCACTCCCCTTCTCCTGTCACTCCTCTCCAATCACCCCTTCTCCTGTCTCCCCTGCTTGTGTCACTCCCCTTCTCCTATCTATCCTTCTCCTGTCACTCCTCTCCCATCATCCCTTCTCCTGTCTCCCCTGCTTGTGTCACTCTCCTTCTCCTGTCACTCTCCTTCTCCTATCTATCCTTCTCCTGTCACTCCTCTTCCATTATCCCTTCTCCTGTCACTCCTCTCCCATCTCCCCTTCTCCTGTCTCCCCTGCTTGTGTCACTCTCCTTCTCCTATATATCCTTCTCCTGTCACTCCTCTCCCATCTCCCCTTCTCCTGTCACTCTCCTTCTCGTATCTATCCTTCTCCTGTCACTCCTCTCCCATCTCCCCTTCTCCTGTCACTCTCCTTCTCCTATCTATCCTTCTCCTGTCACTCCTCTCCCATCTCCCCTTCTCCCGTCACTCTCCTTCTCGTATCTATCCTTCTCCTGTCACTCCTCTTCCATCTCCCCTTCTCCTGTCTCCCCAGCTTGTGTCACTCTCCTTCTCCTGTCACTCCTCTCCCATCATCCCTTCTCCTGTCGCCCCTGCTTGTGTCACTCTCCTCCTGTCACTCCTCTCCCATATCCCCTTCTTCTGTCACTCCCCTTCTCATGTCACTCTCCTTCTCCTATCTATCCTTCTCCTGTCACTCCTCTCCCATCTCCCCTTCTCCTGTCACTGTCCTCCTATCTATCCTTCTCCTCTTGCATCTCCCCTTCTCCTGTCTCTCCTGCTTGTGTCACTCTCCTTCTCCTGTCACTCTCCTTCTCCTATCTATCCTTCTCCTGTCACTCCTCTTCCATCATCCCTTCTCCTGTCGCCCCTGCTTGTGTCACTCCCCTTCTCCTGTCACTCCTCTCCAATCACCCCTTCTCCTGTCTCCCCAGCTTGTGTCACTCTCCTTCTCCTGTCACTCTCCTTCTCCTATCTATCCTTCTCCTGTCACTCCTCTTCCATCATCCCTTCTCCTGTCACTCCTCTCCCATCATCCCTTCTCCTGTCTCCCCTGCTTGTGTCACTCTCCTTCTCCTGTCACTCTCCTTCTCCTATCTATCCTTCTCCTGTCACTCCTCTTCCATCATCCCTTCTCCTGTCACTCCTCTCCCATCTCCCCTTCTCCTGTCTCCCCAGCTTGTGTCACTCTCCTTCTCCTGTCACTCCTCTCCCATCTCCCCTTCTTCTGTCTCACCTGCTTGTGTCACTCTCCTTCTCCTAGCTACCCTTCTGCTGTCACTCCTTTTGCCTCTCCCCTTCTCCTGTCTCCCCTGCTTGTGTCACTCTCCTTCTCCTATCTATCCTTCTCCTATCACTCCTCTCCCATCTCCCCTTCTCCTGTCACTCTCCTTCTCCTATCTATCCTTCTCCTGTCACTCTCCTTTTCGTATCTATCCTTCTCCTGTCACTCCTCTCCCATCTCCCCTTCTCCTGTCTCCCCTGCTTGTGTCACTCTCCTTCTCCTATCTATCCTTCTCCTATCACTCCTCTCCCATCTCCCCTTCTTCTGTCACTCTCCTTCTCCTATCTATCCTATTCCTGTCACTCCTCTCCCATCTCCCCTTCTCCTGCCTCCCCTGCTTGTGTCACTCTCCTTTTCCTATCACTCCTCTCCCATCATCCCTTCTCCTGTCGCCCTGCTTGTGTCACTCTCCTTCTCCTGTCACTCCTCTTGCATCTCCCCTTCTCCTGTCACTCTCCTTCTCCGATCTATCCTTCTTTTCACTCCTCTCCCATCATCCCTTCTCTTGTCTCCCTGCTTGTGTCACTCTCCTCCTGTCACTCCTCTCGCCTCTCCCCTTCTCCTGTCACTCTCCTCCTATCTCTCCTTCTCCTGTCACTTCTCTCCCCTTTTCCCTCTCCTGTCACTCTCCTTCTCCTGTCACTCCTCTTCCATCTCCCCTTCTCCTGTCTCCTCTGCTTGTGTCACTCTCCTCCTGTCACTCCTCTCACCTCTCCCCTTCTCCTGTCACTTATCCTATCTCTTCTCTCCCCTTTTCCTTTTCCTGTCACTCTCCAGTTTCCCCTTCTCCTGTCATTCATCTCCCTTTCTCCCTCTCCTATTATATCTTATCCTTCCTCCTGTTTCCCTTTCTCTTCCTCTCCTGTTTCCTCTTCTCCTTTGACTCATCCCCCTCTCCTGTCACTCATCTCCCTCCTCCTGTCTACCTTTCTCTCCTGTCTCCCCTTCTTCTGTAACTCATCTCCCTCTCCTGTCACTCATCTCCCTCCTCCTGTCTACCTTTCTCTCCTGTCTCCCCTTCTTCTGTGACTCACCTCCCTCTCCTGTTACTCATCTCCCTCCTCCTGTCTCCCTTTCTCTCCCTCTCCTGTTTCCCCTTCTCCTGTGACTCATCCCCCTCTCCTGTCACTCATCTCCCGCTGGCAACAAGTTTATACTTAAGATCCTGCAAACTCGGTTCCAACAATATATGGACTAATAAAAACAGAAATAGGGGTGGAGAAGGTAGGTCTCAGTCACATCAATATCCCTCCCACTACATATTTTGATAGGGAAGTGTCAGCTGCAGCCAATAGGTGTAGAGTGAGAAAATGATCACAAGAGCTCCATAACTCAGGCGGTGCAATGCCCTATTTAGAGATTTTCATAAGGCGGTGTTAACATTGGTGCAATTAAAGACTAACTTTACAATGTTTATTGCTTATATTAAAGAAACTTTTTGTAATGTTTAATTACATTAAATGTGTTTATTTTAAACATAACAAATTATTGTATAAACAATGAGTGGTTTATAGTGTAGAAAACTCACATTATATTACAGGAACTCTATTAATTTCTCCTCTTGTTCAATTAAGTGAATACATATCATTTAGTAAACAAGCATGTGATAATTATACCTCCCTCTTAAGCTGTTTCAATATAGGCCGGACATCATGGGTGTAGGAACTGGGGGGGGGGGGGGCAAATCGCTAGTTTCAAATAAAACCTATACAGAATGCATAAGTGCCCCATATGTAAGGAAATCTAGTGGGGTTGCAATTATATTTAACAAGAATTTGGCAATCTCTGAGGAATGTAAAATATTAGACGAAGAGGGAAGTTATATTATCTGGCTGGAGAAGATTAATAACAAATCATATACAATAGTAAATTTATACATACCCAACCAGAATCAAATCAATTTTTTTAAAGAAAATACTTAAATAAATTAATAAAATTAAGAAGGGTTATCTAATAATATGTAGAGATTTTAATATGATCCCAGATTTCCATATTGATAGGATATCATCCTCTCCCATTGGTTCATGTGAAGCTGGTATAAGATTAGCTAACCAATTCTCAAGGGAGATTTTTTTTAAATGATCTCTTTGTTGGATGGAGGACCTTAAACCCAGAGTCAAAAGACTATACATTCCATTCATTGAGACAAAATACTTATACTAGACTGGATCACACTAACACTCAAAGACTAAATATTGTAAAATCAATATAAATTGGGGATATTACATGGTCAGACCATGCATATATTAGCATGTCAATTAAAGAACCCCAATATAACAAAAACATAAGATTTTGGAAGTTGGATCCCCTGCTCCTGAAATCTCAAGAGCTTGTTATTAAATAAAAGCAGATATTACGTTTTTTTTTTAGATCAATAAAGATTCTGTGCCCTCCTATTCTACAATATGGTGTGCGCACAAGGCTTACGTCAGTGGCCTACTCATTGCAAGAATGGCCGCTGAGAAAAAATCTAGAGGTAAACCTGTAAGTGAATTAAATAAATTTAAACTTCAAAATAGGAACAAAACTTTACCAGATGAAAAAGTAAGCTTTCAGATTAATATTCAAAAATAATTTAAAACGATTGTACAATTAATAATTTTATTTTGAAGTTTCAACAAAACTAATATGCCCTGGGCAATAAAGCCAATAGATTACTGATAAATAACATTAAGAAACAAAGATTAGCTTAAAAAATAAACGAGACAAAAACTCCCTTAAACTTTCTCAACTCGAAGACATTGGAAGGACGTTTGAATTATATTACAAGAGATTATATAACTTGGAACTGGAAAACAAATTTATTAAACCATCCAAAATAGAAATAGATAACTTTTTATCGAAAATTAACCTCCCTAAACTAAAGTCAGAGGAGTTGATTAAACTAAATCAAGATAGAACAAAACAAAGAAATTGAGATAGTTATCTCCAACCTGAAATTAAATAAATCGCCTGGCATAGATGGCTATATAAAAATATATTATTAGACCTTTAGTGCAGAATTGCTCCCACACATGTACAATATGTTCAATGAAATTAAAGATTCAGGTAGAATGCCTTCAGAAATGTCAGAAGCTCGTACTATCAATATTTGAAAACAGGATAAAGACCTTGAACGATACAAAAATTATAGACCTATATCCTTGCTAAATGTGGACACTAAAATATATGCAAAAGTACTGGCGACCCAACTAAATAGATTTATTCCTAAATTAATTAACTTTGACCAGGTGGGGTTTGTCAACAATAGGCAAGGCTCGGATAATACCAGGAGACTCATAGACTTGATTACTTATTACATCAAAAAAGATATTCCCTTCTTAGCATTATCTCTTGACACCGAGAAGGCACTCAACAGAGTACATTAGAGTTTTATTGAAGCAATATTGCACATGTTTGGGTTTCACAGACTTTGGGGCAAAAGCCATTATGGCCTTGTATAATAAAGTGTTAGCCTCTGGTTATGGCTTTGAAACTAAAAAAAATAATATCACAAATGGAACAAGGCAAGGCTGCCCATTGTCACCTTTAATACTAATTTTGACAATGGACCTGTTAGCGTAGCTAATAAGAATTAACACCAATATTAAAGGAGTCACCATAGGTGATAATCAAAATAAAATTATGTTGTTTTGCAGACAATGTTGTCCTATCTCTTACTGATCCTGAAGAATCTTTAGAAAGTTTGTATGGATTATTAAATACTTATGGTAAACTATCCTATTTAAAGATTAATAATGTTAATGGAATTAATTAATGGAAATAACTTTTCTCCTTCATTTAAAAAATATATTAAAACATAATCTTGGAATAATATATGACCATATACAGCTATTATTGCTAGACTGGAAATCAACCCACCTGTCATGTTCGGGTAGGATCTCTTTAATTAAAATGATGATAATACCAAAGATATCTTATATTATGAGATGTATCCCCCAATGTATTCCTAGATACTTATTAAATAAATTCCATAGATTATTGAATAATGTCTTTAATAATGATAGGAAACCAAGGATATGCTTAGCCTCCCCCTCGATCTTTGAAAAATATGACTCCATAATGATTAACCATATATTATGATGTACTTTAATTTCAAATCAAACTAAATTGATTATTCTGGAGAAATTGCTATTTGGGATTATTCCCTTAAACCTTCTACATTGGCTTCCGAATTTAAATGTGGCACAACTAGTTAATGTACCGTATGGAATTTTATCTTTGTTGAAATTTTGGTAAATAAGAAATTATTCTACAGGAATAAAACATTTGTCCCATATCAAAATATTCAACACAACCACAAGAGTTTGTATTCACATGGCTAGACTATTTTTCTATCAGAGCTGAATTGATAAGGATGGGCTTTCAACTGAAAGAGTTTAGAGATTATCCTCCTTTAGAACAGCTTATTTTGCAAAACAAAGATAAACATATTATATGGAAATGTAATAATATTCTTAAAACCTCCAATGAAAAGAATAAGACCAATAGGATGATTATATGGGGAAAAGATATGGGAAAATCATGGTTGGAAGAAGAATGGTACAAAGCAATTGCTCCAATTAAGAAAACATCTTTATGCTCTTCTTACGGAGAATTATATTTTAAGCTACAGTAAAGATGGCACCTGGTTCCTACCACAATGAATAAATGTAACTCAAAGAATTCCGAGAAATGCTGGAGGGGGTCCAAAGTAGAGGCTCCCATTATCATGTATGGTGGCAAGGTAGGGTTATCCAGGATTTCTGGAGGCAATGCGTCTCTCAGATATTAGAAATAACAAAAGTTAAAAGCCCCTATAAACCAGAGTTTATAATTTTCCTTATCGATATGGATCAAATAATATTGGACTGTAGACTCTTGATCTCCCATATCCTTCTATCAGCCAAATGGCATGTGGTAAAATTATGGAAATAAAGAAGTACACCCTCCTGGCTGGAAGTTGAGAGAATATTAAATAAGGATAGAATTATGAAAAACGATCTGAATTGGCTTAACCGGTATGGGAGAAACATTGCCTCCAAATGGAAATTTTGGGATAACCGCTTCCCTTAAAGCCCCTATACAGATGAAGTCTGTTACTTCTTTTTCCTCATTAGTCATCAGTATTTTATAAATAATAAGATACAACATATTATGTATATGTGTCTTTTTTTTTTCTTTTTTTTCTTAGTATGTAAATTTTGTATTTTGAAAATTTAAACAAAAATCACTTATTTTTCATAGAAAAGGTACTTTGTAATATATAAAACATGCTCATTTAAATGCATTGTATAATAACTGTATCTATACATCCCTATACACAACTGTAATGATCCATTCTACAAGGCTATTAAGTAGTAGAGATCAGTATAAGCAATTGTTAAATTTATTGTTAAAAAAGTTGATATTTTACTTACATTGAAAATTGCTGATTTTCCCATCAACTTTGGGCTCAAGCTCCTCTCATTTTTTTCAAGATGAAAATGTAGAAATGCAGCAGATTTTCTCACGCTGTGTCAGTAAAGCTGTGCAGTAAATAAGCAACTGCAGGGAAGAGTAGCTCCAGACCCGAGATGGTGGGAAAATAATGAGAACTGATTTTGACTTGATAAAGAGAGGATCTTCTCTCGAAAGCTCGTCGCTATGTTATGAATAAGTTTGTCCAATAAAAAAGGTATCACTATCTCCTGCAATACTCTGATGGTCCATATATATATATTTATTTATATATATTTATATTTATAAAACATGATTCTGACATAATTAGTAAAAAAAATTATAAAATAGTTTATTATTAGAGCAAAATAAACATAATGTCTCTGCTGGGTGGGGTGGCATCTGGGTTAACTTGGTCATGTTAGTATATATGAAGGGGGAGTTTACATTTCAGCAGGAGCAGGACTTGCAGTTATACTTGTGCATGGTAGGGGTAGGTATCACATTTTAAAAGCTCAAATTTTCTGACAAATCTTTCACTCTTTCCCCTTTTTCCTCTACCCCACCCTCCAACAAACCCTCTGACCCCATGTTAGCAGCAAGTGTTGAAACCAGACAAAGAACAGTCTATATACAATCTTCAAACCTTTTTTTTTTTTTTTTTTATTGCCTTTATGCTTGTGCTAATGATGTTAGTTTGTTGCATATTTCACAAACATCTGAAGTATTTTATAAACTACAGTGGTCTTTTGGTAAATAAGATGCCTTTAGTTCAGTTTGTCAAACAATATATACAGCATTCCTGGGCAGTTGTCTTGTGTTATATGATAATGTCTTGAGTACAATAGGATTCTTTAGGGAACGAAGACAGTGCAAGGTAATGAGCCAAGATATCAAAACATCAATCAAAATCGCCAAGGACTTGAGACCTGGCAGGGTTTGATATTGTAAGGTTCATATCTCCGAAGGTATGAAGAATATACTGGATGTGACAGGTGCTGTGCTAGGAATAAGCCTGGCTACTGTAAGTGACATTAACACAGACTGTCTGCAGCTCAATGTCAGCAGGGCCTGCGGCTGGTTAAAGGGACACTGCAAAGTGATTGGTTTTCATGTCCCTAAATCAGCTTCATGTAAAACAGCGGGTGATGAATCCTTTAAAAAATAATTTTGAAAGGATTTAAACTTGTTTTGAGGCTGTGACTCGAAAAAGCACTGAATACATGTTGTTTCCTCGTCTTCTAACACTGAATAGATCCTGTCTCTTGTATTTCCAGCACTAAATACATGCTGTCTCCTCTGCTGGCAGCACTGAATACACACTACCTTCTCTTATGCCAGCACTGAATACATGCTGCCACTCCCATCTTGTGTCTGGTTGTGCCATAAGGTTTTCATGCCAAAGATACTGGAGTGGGTTGCCAGTTCCTTCTCCAGTCTGATCTCTCTGCTATGACCTGCCCATCTTGGGTGACCCTACATGGTATAACTCAAAGCTTCACTGAAGTACACTTACCAACACTGAATACATAATGCCACAATATATGAATATATGCTGCATCTTTCCTCTGCCAGCACTGAATACATGCATGTAGTCTACATTAAGATACGCAACCTTTCATCAAAACTTATTTTTAGAGCTCATTTTTAAAATGTTACCTGCATTTCCTACTTACATTTACTCCTTCTCCTTATGTGTATCCACTTGGACCAGCTACATAAAATATTAGGAAGGTGCATTACCATGTGCAGAATAAGATACAACTTTGTGATTGTCTTTCTGGTTTATAATTATTTATTTCAGTGTTGTTACTAGTGCTAAATAGTAAAGGTCACCTTGAATTAGTCAGAATGATGGAGTTGGGGTGTTTTTGGCACATTGCAGTTTGAGACTAGTTTTATTGTCTGTAGGAGGATAAAAAAAAAAGTGGTGAAAACGCAAGCTACAAGTATCAAGAAATTGTATAAAACATATATTACAAAGTTATTTGCATTATTGTAGGCTACAGCATATTGTAGGGTGCTGGAGTAGTTATAAATTAAGTTATAAGTTATGGCCCCTTCTGGATTGCTACCTTGTCGTGGTGAAGGGGCTTGTGTGAGCTAAACCATGTAGGGTCACCCAAGATGGACATCAGACAAATCATGGTCCACTGGAGAAGGAACTGTCAACCCACTCCTGTATCTTTGCCAAGATAATCTTATCAAAAAAGTACAACCAGAGACATAACAATATGACACCCGAAGATGAGCAACTCCGGCCAGAAGGTGCCTACCACATTACCGATGAAGAGCAGAGGGTGACTAGGAGTAGCACCAGATCTAATGAAGTGGTTGGACCAAAGTCGAGTGGATGGAATCCCAGCTGATCCAAAAAGACAATGCTGTGAAAGTGTTGCTTGCCATATGCCAATACATTTGATAACCTTAGCAGTGACCAATAGCCTGGAAAAGGTCAGTCTACATCCCAATCCCAAGAAAAGGCAGTGTCAAAGAGTGCTCCAATTATTTAACATTTGAACTCTTGTCTCATGGCAACAAGTTAATGCTTAAGATCCTGCAAACTCCAACAATATATGGAATAAAAAATAAAAAAAACAAATGTGCAAGCCGTGTTGCTTACAGGAAGAGGCACAAGAGATCAAATTGAAAACATCTCCTGGATGATAGAGAAAGCAAAAGAGTTCCAGAAAAGCATTTATTTCTGCTTCATAGACTATTCTAAAGTATTTGACTGTGTGGATCACAACAAGATGTGGCAGATCATCTCATCCTCCTCCTAAAGGATCTATGTGGGCCATGAAGCCATGGTCTGAACTGAACATGGGACAACAGAATGGTTCGAGATCGGGAAAGGAGGGCGACAAGGTTGTATATTGTCACCTTATTTATTTAAATTATACATGAAATGCTTCATGGTTGAATCCAAAGAAACTACCGTATTTATCGGCATATAACACGCACTTTTTCTCCCTGAAAATAGGGAGCAAATGATAGGTGCGTGTTATACGCCGATATTCCCTCCCCCCTCCTCATCCTCAACCTCCCTCCTCATTCTAAACCACCCTCCGCATTCTAACCCCCCCTCCTCATTCTACCCCCCCCCCCCCCTCAAACTAAACCCCCCTCCTCAACCTAAACCCCCCTAAATACCTCCCCCTCACTTACCTGCTTCTGCTCCGGCCTCCGCTCCGCTCCTTGACCCAGCTGGAGGAGGGGGTTGAGGATGGGGGGTTTGAGGAGGGAGGATGAGGAGGGAGGTTGAGTATTTTGCTTCAAAGTTCTTTATTTGAAAAAAAAAAATTCCCTGAAATCTCCTTCTTAAAATGAGGTGCGTGTTATACACCAGTGCGTGTTATATGCCGATAAATATGGTAATTTATGCAGATGATAATACTCTGATGTCTCAAAGTGCGGAGGAATTAAAGGACTTATTGATGAGGGTTAAAAAAAGAGAGTGCAAAAGTTGGCCTGCTGCTCAACATCAAAAAGACAAAGATTGTGGCAAACAGCAACCTCTATTCCTGGCAAATAGACGGGGAAGAAGTGGAAGCAGTGATAGATGATGACTAAAGTCATTAAGTTAACAGATGTTTGCTTCTGGGGAGCAAAGTTTCAGCAAGTCTGAAAAAAAAAAAAAAAAAGTAAAGACATAATACTACCAACAAAGGTCCCACAGTTAGAAGTACTTCCTAGTAGTAATATACAGATGTGGGAGCTGGACCATAAAGAAGTCTGAGCTCCGTAGAATTGACACCTCGATAGTGTGTTGCTGGAGAAAAATGCTTAGAGTCCCTTGGAGTGCAAGAAGATCCAATAAATCAATACTACAGGAAATCAAGTCAAACTGTTCAATGGAAGGTATGATCATGAGGCAGAAGCTAAAACTCACATATTTTAGCCTTGTTAGGAAAGGATTCCTTAGAGAATACTTTGATGCTGGGAAAAATTGAAGGCATATGAAGAAGAAGAAGACGGCCGAGGCAGAGATGGATAGATGAGGTGATTGAAGCAATGAAGGCGAGCTTGAGGGAGCTCAGATTTTCAGATGTGCTGCAGTCTATAGGGTTATAGAGAGTCAAACATAACTAAACGAGTAAATTACAGTAAATAAATTATGGACATTTTAGTTTGGTGTTGAATTGTGCTTGAATCCTTTCCTTTAGATGCTGTATCAGATATATTAGTTGTCAAACTACAAATCGTCGTCACTCTTGCGAGCCTCAAGTAGCGAGGCGAGCCTTTGAAGCACACTATTCCTAGCTCAGAGCACTTAGCCGATCAGCGCTGAAGGCGCTCAAGCAGTTGAGACATTGAAACTTGGAGCACTTAGCGGATGAGCGACAAAGGCACTCATCGCCTTATCGACTCGCGAAGCGAGTAGAGCAGTTGAGGCATTGAAACATGCAGGACATAGGCAGAGGCTCTCCTGCGAGCCTCACAATGTGAGGTGAGTTGTTGAGGCATTGAAAAACGTGGGACTTCGCCTCCAAGCAGTTAGGAAATGCGGCACTTAGAAAAAAAAAATTGTGAAGCGCGGAACTTAGAAAAAAAATATGAGGTCGGAAAAATACAAAGTTCACGTGCCGAACCACGCAAATCAAAAAACACCAAAAATAAAATACAAAATACAAAAACAAACATCACACACAGCATGGGGGGACAGCCAAGATATCTGGGAATGAGGTTGCACGCAAATTTAAGCCGAGTTTCGGCACTCAAAAATCGGCTAAGCGAGAAAAAAAATGTCGGGCGAAAAAAATGAAAACAAGGCTACAAGACCCGAACCGTGCAAAACACCGCCAGATGCGTACCACTTACACAGGAACATGTAAGGTACAAAATACACTATTAGAAAGGATGGAAAATGCTCGCGAGCCGTGTAACACATAGTCAATCGCCACCATTTTACAACACTAACTTGCAACTAATAACATAAAAAGGAGCTTTACAAGACTAAACCAAAGGTTTGGCCTCGCACACGCAGCATATTTATACTGCACACTTGCCACATTGCTGACACTTTATCCTCAGGGCAGCAACAGTCCAAATGTATATTGTATTCTGCAGGAAAATCAAAAGAGATTGTTAGCTCTTCAGGATATTGATTGCTGGATATATTCATTACAAATAGGTAAAGTATATTAATTATTTAAATAATTAATTAATTATTATTAAAAAATATATATATATAAAAAAAACAAATACGCTAAATAGCATATTTTACATGGCCGTTACTTTATGAATACATTAATGCTTCTCACTTCCTAATACGTGTCTTCATTCACAATTAATTATTAACGTACATTAATTTAATAAGTATTAATTAGTAATGAAAAATAAAAATGTATACTTTATACTGCACTAAAAATGTTTAAATTTTTACACTGCAGTTATAGATATCACGCAGAAGGTGCTCAGAGGAGCAATAGTACACAAGGAGAGACACTCGCAATGAGCGCCGAAGTTGCTCAGAGGAGCAAAAGTACACGAGAGGAGATTGGCAGGTCGCTAGTATATTATAAATAAAGCACACAATGTGTCTGCATCACACCCTAAAGCTGATATGAGACCCAGGAGAAACCCTGCATCAACTTTTCCATCCTAGGCACTAACTCCACCAGCTCCATTCACTTGATTGAGTGGTCACATGAAACAGCTCAATGGTTGTATGACCAAGTCTCAATCCTTATCTATGCAACTTATTGAGGGGGCAAAACAAGCAATAATTGAAAATCACCATAGCTCACTCCATACTCCATATTTTGAAAATGTAAAAAAGCTTTGTCATGGACCCCTTTTCCTGTTCCTGGATCTTAGCCCATTGAGGCACCATAAAGGACAGACTGCTTGGCTCAGCCACTGGACTATTGTATTGTAATCTGTTTTGTCCCATTGTTTGACAGATAAAGCTAATGTACTTTATTTGAGGTCTGGACCACTAGCCATGGAGACAGCATTATGTGTATTTAGAGGTTGGCCTATTGTTCAAATGTGCCAGACAGGATGCCAGACTATTTGATCCCATGTGGAGTCAATCTCCTGTGTTTGTCTGCCACTCACTGTCATTGTTGTGTTGTATACACCCCCTTCTGTATCTAACCCCTATAAATATTGTTAACTTTACAAAAATAAACCAGTTCACTGCTGCAACATATAGAGGTGGTATGTTCTCTTATTTGCTCCTGGTGGATGTGATACTAATCCTATCTCCACCCTGCAAGTAACTTGTTCTGGAAGTGCTAATTCCTGATGGAGAGACCCTGTCTGATACAGAAGCCAGATATCAGGGTGCTGATGCTGAGATTTCCAAGAACCCAATGGTCCTTGTGGGTAGTTCTCCTATAGTCTATAGCAGGTGGCAGTGATAGCCCCTACCCCTGGATCGACACAAGCTTTTCCTTATGATTTTCAATCTGATGGTGTACAGCAATATCAGTGAGTCCTCTGTTCCTTTAATTTTCAACTGATTGCAAACATCGAAACTGTGTGCAGACAACAAAGGGAACATTTTAATTGTGATCTGGGGAAGCATTGATCTGCAATCCTGGCTGGGAACAATACCACTGTGACATTATCACAAGACACGGGGTTGTCACCATGGAAAACAAGTAATATAGAAGGTAATAAAGAAAAATCTTTATTAAAGGTGCAGATTCACTTAGGATTTGTGTCCTTATTGTCACTCTGCTTTATACTGTCAAGAGGAAAAAGCAATAATGAAATTCCACATTTTTTATGATTTTTTTAGAACAAAACATTACAAAAAAATTATAGTGTAAAGTTTTGAATGGTCCCAGGGCTCACTCTACCCTATGAGCCCCAATAGGCACCATCAAGGGTGCAACATTTTGTACAACACTTTCACCTGAGGTAGAAACTGAGTGTCCAGCCTATAGTAACCATGCATGCATTGGAAATGGTTAGCTTTTCGTATTTTTGGGGGCAATAAATCACTGTCTTTTGTTTCAGTTTTCCTTGTGTATATGTATATATATATATATATATATATATATATATATATATATATATATATATATATATATATATATATATAGAGGGAGAAAGAGAGAGAGAGAGAATAAATTGTATGTTTGTGTTCTCATTTGAGCATCTAAAATAGGTTTAAACAATGTATTTCCTGCTCAGAAATTCAAGAAATAAAGTTATTTCACTGCATTCTGGGAACCTGGGCAGGGACATGCAAAGAGCCAACAAAGGTTTCTGTCTTTAATCCAATACCATTTTAAACATGGCTTCTTTTAGGTATATGTCTGCTGTATAACACAGCTTTAAAGCATAGCATAGGATGGATTATGCACAAGACAGGAAACCTACCCACAGACAGCTGTTTTGATCTTAAATGGATGTCAACAGTGTGGGGCTGGTACCTAATATTAATATTATATATTAATATAATAGTAAGGTATCGGAAAGTATATTACACAATATTAATTAAAAATATTTCAATATAATAAAAACAATCCTATTTTATCTTTACTGATATAAAAATAGCATAGCACCGCTATGTTATGGTTATACATGGTGCAGTCACATTATTATGACCACCAGCTAATATCTAGAATAACCGCGGTGTGCAGCATGGATAGCAGCTAGACGGCGTGGCAGTGAGTCATTATGATGCTGTAATTTTGGCAATGGTATCTGGGGCCATGCAGACTGCAGTGCATCCGACAGCTGCTGAAGAGTGCGTGGTAGAGGACCCATACGGTGAACATGGCGATCGAGGCGGTTCCACAGGTGATCGATGGGGTTCAAGTCTGGGGAATTTAGAGACCAGGGAATTCTTCGTCATTCTCCTCCAACCACTCCTGGACAATTCTGGCCATATGACATGTTGCATTGTCCTGCAGGAAGATCCCATCCGCTCCAGGGAAGACTGACAACATGTATGGGTGTACTTGACCTACAAGGATGGATAGATAACATAATCAGTTGAGAGTGCCTTCCACGGATATGAGTGGACCCAGACAATGCCAAGAAAACATTTCTCAGACCATATCACTGCCGCCACCAGTTTGTGTTCTGCCAACAATAGTTGCAGAGTGTTTGTTCTCTGAGGTTTTGTCCCTGACACGCCAAATTCTGTCCAGTTGATGAAGCAGAAAACATGACTTTGCCAATCAGAAGAGGTCAAATTTCAGTATGGTCGTGCAAATTGAAGCCGTTTCTGATTGTGAACACTAGTCTGCATGGGTGCAGTGACCAGACGTTTGCTTCGGAGCCCCATGCGCAACAGTGTTGGCTGTACTGTCATTTTAGACACACATCTGGCAGCCCCCTGGTTTGTTTGGATGGTGAGTTGCTGAACTGTAGAGTGTCGGTTGGTACTCACACACCTTCACATTAACAGCAGCTCACATACTGCCAGCCATGGCCCAAAAGCCAACAGTCATCCCCTTATTAAAGAATGATAAATCACACATTTTACCCATGACAGTGATGGTTATGTTTGCAAAGCTTATATACCCACCAATACAGCTCAGGACACATACCGTATTTCATTAGCTACGTGCTGCTGATATCAAAAATATGATTCAACCCTGTATTAGCTCTGTAATGTGATTTATAAACATACAACTTTGCTTTGACAAGGGTCTGAAGACTACTATTTTAGTTTCCAATGATCTACTTCCTCAGGTAGGAGGAGACTTTTAATACACAAAAAGTTTGTATCTGCACAATGGGAAGGTAGCAGATAATCTGTTGAGACAGAAGCTGCAAGAACAGGCTCAGTACATGAAATAGAACTCTGCAATAAAGAACAATTGCTCATAAAACTGAAAAAAGTAAAGGTTGTGTTAATTTTTTGATGTCAGGAGGTAGATATCAATCTCAGCAGATCAGGCAATTTACCCCTAAGACATACTAAATATTGCTTTATCCTATAGTTAAGCAAACAAATCTTCAGAGAGCTCATTTAGATTTTCTTATCTTTCTGCTGTCTGTAACAGAACTGCATTTTATTTTTTATTAATAATATTAATATCTACTTCTAAAGTCATAAAATATACTATAAGTGGATGCCAGCAGGGCCAGATTTCACATTAGGCAGAGTAGGGGGTGCCATGTGCCAGCAGTGAAAAGTGCGTCTAGACACTAGTGCAGCGGTTCTCAACCTAGGAGTCGCGACCCCTTTGGGTGTCGAATTATGATTTACCAGGGGTCGCCTACAGTAGCGTAGCAAGGGGTGGCGGTGCATCCCGGGATTCATATTGGTATGGATGGCACAGGAGGAAGAAACAATGCTGCGCAGAGGAACACCTCAGCCATCTTGTTTCCATACTTGTGCGTGAAAGGGGCTTGATCTGGGAAGCAGGGGGATAACAGCCTGCTAGGGAGTTGGAATCAGGTCAGTGCAGTGCCCGAACAAGCCTCCAATCACATGGAGGAGCCGGGGAGAGAGCTGATCTGATCACAGGCTGCCGTCCTACGCTCAGCACACCTCAACCTATTACTGTTTTCTCCCTTGTCTTGATGATCATATGATGATTAGACTACTCACCATATGGGGAGCACTAATCATCATATGAGGGGCACTAATCAATAGTGCACTTCATATGGTGATTAGTGCCCCTCATTTCGTGATTAGTGCACTCATTGGGTGGTTAATGCCCTCATATGGTGATTATTGCCCTAATATGGTGGTTAATGCCCCCCATATAGTGATGAGACTAATCACCATCTGGGGGCATTAACTGCCATATGAAGCGCAGTAATTTCCATACAAAGGAATCTAGCCAGAAGGAGGGGCATAAAGGGGTAAATGTTGGGGTGGCGTGAAGGGTGGGCAGGGTTTTGGGGGCGTGAAGGGTGAGCGGTGGGGGTTGTTGGTGTGGTGGGGTGGAAAATAATTTTACTGTTAGGACTCACCACAACTTGGTACATTTTATCAAGGGATCATGGCACTAGACACGTTGAGAACCACTGTGGAAGCTTCTTCTGCTGGCAGAGTGACCATCAGGAAGGGTTCCTTTTTGATTGGAAGGACAGATAGATAGATATATAGATAGATAGATAGATAGATAGATAGATAGATAGATAGATAGATCTGAAACAAATCCAAACATCAGTAAAATAAATATAACCCCTGGAAACAGCGATATATATATCTATATATATATATATATATATATATATACAGAGAGAGAGAGAGAGAGACATTTAATTGTCTGCCTAACTCTTGGAAGATCTAATCCTATTGCCTCATAGGCAGAGAGGTTGGTCTTACTTCTGTATGAAAAACCTTAAGCTCACTCTATAGATGTGTAATTAATTCTTATAACAGCAAATATAACTCCTTATTTTACCCTCCAGATCTCACAATATATCAAGTTAATAGTTTATCACAAAACAGTGCTATCTATCTATCTATCTATCTATCTAACTATCCCTATCTATCTATCTATCTATCTATCTATCTATCTATCTATCTATCCCTATCTATCTATCTCTTTATCTATCTATCTATCTATCTAACTATCCCTATCTATCTATCTGTCTATCTATCTATCTATCCCTATCTATCTATCTCTTTATCTATCTATCTATCTAACTATCCCTATCTCTCTCTCTATCTCTCCATCTCTCTGTCTCTCTCTCTCTCTCTATCTATCTATCTCTATCTATCTATCTATCTATCTATCTAACTATCCCTATCTATCTCTCCATCTCTCTATCTATCTATTTATCTATCTATCTATCTCTCTATATATATATATATCTATCCCTATCTATCTATCTATCTATCTCTCTATATATCTATCTATCTATCCCTATCTATCTATCTACCTATCTATCTACCTATCTATTTTATATCTAGAATCAAGTAGGAATTTAAATGTACTGCTCTATCTTTTAATATATATGGCATTAAGATCTCCAGACTGCGGTACCATCATCACAGAGCCATAAAACACATCTGAGCCTAATTAGTTCTAAAATAACACACAAATCCAACGCTTTGAAAAGGGCAGCCATCAAGGTAAAATATCATGATGTGACACTATTAAAAACCCATAATAGTATTAAGGACTTTCTGTAAAATTATGAACACAGTTGGCTTACGTAGCACCAGGCAATTAAACAGGTGACTGCACATCATCAAACCCAAAATACTTCCAGAAATCCATCATAAATTAATTAGTCTCCAAAATTCATTTCGGTCATTATAAAATAGAAAATTAATGATGTTTCCCTATTTAAAAAAAAAATTAGGCCTTTGCGAAAATGTTTTATTTTTTTGTGAGTTTATAACAAAATCTTTTTTTTTTTTTTGGTTGTTGGAAAATATAAATATCTGAGATTTAATAAAAACTCTATTGAATTAGGCTTCAAATTAGCAATACATACACAGCTGAAACCATGCATCTAAATGACAACGAAAGACCTACAGCTTAAACACGCTGCTCGCTGTTAGAACATCCTTTCATATATTTTTAATAAAACCGCTGATACAAATTTAAAATAAGCTTCATAAATCAAACATGATTCAGAGCATGAGGCTCCAAGGTTTTCCTAGGACTGAACTGTACTGGCTGCTGTCTCGAGGAGACTCAAAGCTTTGCAGTTCAATGCTTGAGGTTTATTTGAAAGCTTTATTGGATTTTAAGGGCCCTTTGGGGAAACCCTTTAAATGTCTCTGCAATTATGAGACTAATAACAGTCTCAGCTTCTGGACCGAGCCTTGACTTGACAAAGATAAGGAACTTCAAGTTGCTCAGTCAATACCAAGCTATTAATCTTTGTCACCTCCTTGTCACTGCAGCTCAGGAAAACAATGTCTTTGTGTGACCTAGGGGATGGCATGCAGTGATTTTTATTCAACTTGCCAGCATTCATCATAGGAGATTTTTCTCAGTCCCCCTCTCTCTCCTAGATCATTCTCAGAGCGTTATCACCCGCACCCTTCAAACTGTTTTGTTATGATTATTATTTAGTATTTATTCGACTGTATAAAAACCCTCAAGGTTTCTTCACGACTAAAGAGAAACTCATTTTGAGCTTGTCAAGGTGCATTAAAGAAGATGAGGACTCTGTAATGTGATACAAGCCTCTTATCCTCGCATCTAAACAAAGGTTAATTCTTATCTTAAAATGTAAAATTGAATTACAGACTCAAAAGGGATTATTTTGGATTTTATCTTTCTATAACAAGAAAATAAAGACTTGTTGCATTTATCAGAAAATGTACTGGTACAAACTAGAAGACTGGGTCAGCTGGACTGGCACTGTAAGGGTCCCTCCTGTTAGACCTCTACCCATGCACAGGGTTCCTTACTACTCCTCTGCAACCAGAGCAACAACAGTCGTTAGTGGCACTTTAGCAGATCCGACAGCCACAATCAGAGCATGGAGTCCCAGCATCCAGGAAAGGAACGTACACTACACTTATGTCCCAAACATGAAAGTTCTTTTTTTAAACAGGATACTGAAAATGTATGGGGAAAATACTATATAATACGTTAAATACTTACACAAAGTAAATAAATAATGGTGACATTGTAGACACTATCACAAAGTAATGAAATCAGTAGTTTGAAGCTGAGATTAAGATCACTAGGTCAGAAGGCAAAATAATGACTACAATAACTAGAAGCTATTTGTTTGCATGTCTGCACTGGAGGTCTGTCATGACCCCCCTGAAAAAATAGTCTTTTGGACTCAAAGGATCCACCCAAGGGGCAGTCCTGATAGGAGTCTTTATGCAACCAGCATAATGGCCAGCCTCAAAATTGAAAGATCCTGGGTGGATCCTATGAGTCCAAAGGTCTGGTGGTCAGGGGGATCATGACAAGTTCTATAGTGCTGAACTCTCTTATTGCTTAAGGGTAACTGATCCTCACAGGGGACTTGCTCTTAGATCTGCATTTTGTTGAGGAAAAAGATGCAAATATCCTTAAATTTTTTGCGTATATATATATATATATATATATATATATATATATATATATATATATACAGTATATATATATGTATATATATATATATATATATATATATATATATATATATACTGTGTATATATATATATATATATATATATATATATATATATATATATATATATATATATATACAATTAGCACTCTTTCCAGTTAGTATACTTGGCTGGGATATAAGCATGAAACCAATATTTTCCATTTCTATAAGACATAAGTTATGAAATGGTTAAGTCTACAGGACCCATGACTTAGCAATTTCAGCAACAGACAGTATGCAGCTCTCAGTCATAATAAATATGTCTTTTCAGTCACCCCCAAGGTCTAATAAGTGTTATTTACTGCACAGAAGTGTATCATATAAAGTAGGTATACACGCAGATTTTACCAAAGTATGTGTTACATTCTTATTGGAAATCATATATAAATAAACTGTCATTGGTTGCTAGTGGATTATGCCATGTACGTAGCTAGATGGGGGAAAAATGTATTATTTCATTGTCTTTTGTAAACAATTTTAAAAGGCTGTGTCTGTAGTCAGCAGAGATTCAGTCAGTAACAGCCATTTTGGATGTTCTCTTGTTGCTGATCACGTTTTCTTTAATACATTTTAAAAACAATCAGGACTCTGTTTTTTAGTGTCATGCCTATGTTCCGGAGGAAAAAGTGGTATGTTAGTATGATTTTTCCACAACAATTTGCAAACAGTACATTTTTAACAACTCCATAGATCAGATCACACAGTACAACTACATATAAAATACACATAAAATATCAGGCATCTTTTAGCATAATTATAATCATGTGGCAAGCTGTTACCACAAATACAATTCACCACTTCTAGGGAACCCTGAATATACAGTGGTACCTTGGTTCTCAACCTTAATCCATTCTGGACAACAGGAAGAGTACCAAAAAGGTTGGCTTCCAAACTCCTATAAGGAGTAATATAAACTGGTTTAAGCAAATGCGATGAGAACCAAGGTAGCGCAATGAGTACCATATTTTTTGCTCATCCAGGCAGGTTGTGTATCTAAAATTTAGAGTTCTGAGGAGGTTGAAAACCAAAGTACCACTGTACTCAGAAACAAATATGGTACCAACAGTACAAGGATCCCCTTAGTTAGAGGCTCAGTCCAAGGGTAATATTCCATATGGCACCTCAGTAGCACAGTGGGTTCATGACAAAAGGGGTTACAGGGTTGTAGTATTTAGATGATTGGAGTGCTGATATTCATAGGGGCCATGGACTTATAATAATAAGATAGACTGCCTTTTTGACAATATATCCTGGCAAATCATAGAGGGATAGCAGTTAAGGGCACCTGAAGATTAGGAAAAAACGTTGCTTTTGTGAACATGACTGGATTTATAACTAGGCAAACAAAGCAGTCACCTATGGGTGCCTCCCTGGGATTGGAAAATAATTTATATAACAATACATTTACATTTCAGCTTGTTTACACATAGCTCCTGCCTTCTCTAGCCAGGTGCCATGAGCAAGTTCATTTGTGTGTGAAGGCGAGGTGATGCATGTGAAGTTGCAGATTTGCAATGTGCTGCACTATAGTAAGACAAACAGGGTGCTGTACCTGTACTACCCCATTCCTCCATGTGCAATGAATTCCTGACAGGATAAATTAATTATACTAGCCCTGCCTCTCTCTTCCTGCCTACCACCAAAATCATCTCCACCTTCAGCAATAGTGTGTTTCAGCCTAGGCCAATGAGGACTAGGCTTAGAGCAGCACATTTTCATGGGACAGCAGACTGTCTGAAGATGCCGATGCAGTATAATAGAAAAAAGGCTGCATAGGCACATACATTCTTATTGGTAGTGACATTGGAGTCTGTAAGTGTTCTTGTAACTTTCTGGTTTACATAAAACTCATAAACCTATAATTTTGGTGTATAGCTATGGGATATGAGGAGGAAGTCTTAATGGGCCTAGGGCAGCATAAAACCCATATATTCCCATGTCCATGGTCGGATTACCCATTAGGCCAACTAGGCAGCTGCTTAGGGGTTCCTCTTTGTGAGGGGCGCCCGTTTTTTGGCTAAATATACCTTAAAAACTGGTTTCTGGTTTAAAATAACAACAAAAGACTGCAGTTCACAGACTGACCACTAGGTAGAGATTTACACACAGAGAAAAGGGACAAATCAGTTGGTGCATACCTTGAGCATGCACTCACAGGGGCTCCTCCATTTCACTGCCCAGGGGCTCCAAAAAAGTAGATCCGGCACTGACCATGTCCCTCAGATACTGAAAGAAGCATAATCAGATCACTAACTGGCTGCCCTCAGCATTCCCCAGCTCATCTTATTTATGGGTCCCCAGAATTACCAGCTAGGATTCTTAGATCTGGTTAGTAAGTAAACACTACCGAGTCTTGCCCTTGTCTGTAAGAAAGTGTATGATTTATGTTGTGATCAAGTCTACATTTTTTTTTGTTTGTTCCAAGTTCTTTTTGAATATGAACATTCTACCATTCCCAGCCCACTGTTTCTTTTTCCATCAAAGAGATGGTACAGTTAGAAGTTTCTTTATATATGTTCTTTACATATGTACCTGCATGAAACTTTATTATAATACTTCCCTTCATTTCATTAAAATATATTGTGTTGAAAAAGATAGTTTTAGGGAATTAATAAAAGTTTTAAACAAGGAAATTATATGATGCACAAAACAAACTATGCCTTTGCTAAGAGCATGCCACCTGTTACTGTAGCCACCACCATGAGGTAATTATATTGAAATGTTAATTAGCCCTCCAAATGGAAGTTGTCTTAGATAGACCACTACTCTCTGGCAAGAATGAGCTTAGCTGGTCCTAACAACTTTGAAGGGTTTGGGGTGGGGGGTTATATTTTAAAATAAAGTCTGATCACCCACAAGGGTCATAACCTATACATTATTTATTTATATTTATATTTTATGTTTTGTGATAATAGATCCTTGGTGTCAAGTCTACTGGAATCATGGTGCACTCCTGCTTTGTGATCACCTGATCAGGATTCCTCAATGTCTTGAAAAAGGTGTTTCAGGTTAAATCAAGCATCAATTACATTTTGGAGATCGGAATAAGTACTGTAAGTGACTTTTTGTGATATTCGTTATGTTGGGTCTTTAGTTTGCAGTAACCTAACAAAATACTGCTATACCCAGACACTGACCAAAGATGTCTTACATCTGGGGCAGTAGACTTGTCGCACCTAGAGAATAAGATAGGCAGGCTGGTGCCCATCTAGTGATCTTTTCAAGCCCAACATAACCAAATAAAGAGCAGATTGTGACATATATATATATATATATATATATATATATATATATAGATGTAGGAGCCCAAAAAAAATCTGGGGGGATACTGCAAAAAGTATAAAAATACAACACAACTGCTTCTCTACACACTATGAGAAATCTGGTTCCTACACCCATGTATGTATATATATATATATATATATATATATATATATATATATATATATATATATATCATAACCTGATGTTCTTTGGGCTTGAAAACGTTGCTAGTCCGATCTTACCCGAAAGTTGTTTAGGTTCCGTATTCCCTCACGCGGGAAAGCTTAGATGTATTCAAGGACAATTCTAGGAAAAGTTAAGGAAATTATTTTAAAAAAAAACACCTTCCCTCTTCACAAACCATGCATATGTGTCCCAATCAGAGCGATACAAATAAACGTTAATAATAATACCAACTTATTATGTATATAGACATATATAATATAAATAATGGGTCAAACCTTTCATGGGAAAGACATACTGCTCCACAGCTCTCAATTCTCAATGCTATATATATATATATATATATATATATATATATATATATATAGGACATTGAGAAGCGGAAACAAAATGCGCGCGTCGGGCTCATTTCATTGACGTCACGATTCAGGAATGATGGTATACCTCTGATAGAGAGTGGGATACCCACCATGAATTTTTAAGCTATAAACTAGCTCCCACTTTGCAGGGCTACGATAGAGTAGATACTCTCATCAACATACTTAGAGGAGAAATAACGGATCCTCCTCACCCGTTATACCAGATTGAAGGGAGAGGACGCATTCCGATCCATATGGGGTTACTATTATGATCTAAACCACACTATAAGGGATACCATGGTTGTGACGAAGTGCCCTTCGCCACTTTGTCTTGGAGAGGACTGTTTGCCAGCCTCCTGCCCTGCAACTATGGCCCTTGTACATATTGCCCTTCAAACACAGTATTCGGCCATACCAGAGTGTATGTCACTCATTCTGGTCCTTTACATACAGGGGGGTCATTCGGTACTTGCACTGTGGGAGCTGTGATACCCCAGATAACTATGCCATGGAGCCCATTCATATAATGAAAGACTATGGGAAAGACTTTAGCTACATGGCAATTGAACTGTGTGAAGAGGATCTGAGCGCTATTCGGTAGTTTTGTGCGCTCAGACCCCAGCTGTAACGGAACCCATCACTGTTTTACCCTGTTTTATGGTTATTTAATTCTTGGTTTAGGTGTGGACTTATGTACCCCTCTATTAAGAGTGTATTTAACATTTAGTGGTTATTTGTCCACACACCTATTAGCCTATTTTTATCTTCTTGTTACAATCCGGGATTTTTTAACCCATTGTGTTTATTTATCGCCGTTGTTACCCCTTATTAATAAAGACTTTAGTTGTACTTTTTCCCACTTTGTATATATATGAGTAAAATATGATCCTACTGTTATATTATATGTATGTTGGTTTATGCTCTGCAGAATATTAGCCCAGACTTTTGCAGACCTAGGCTAATAGATAATCCTATTACAGAGACTCCAGAGATAAGGGAGTCGATTGTATAAAGTGTTTTCATTCTCAGATAAGAACAAAGAAGGCTGATTTAATCAATGTCTGATTATATCAAAGTTGCCAGGGAGCCTCAGGGAGGGGTGACCACACCTATTGTCCCTCTATGTGTATTGTGTGGCCAACTATGGGGGATGTGGATTGCCATGCTGCCAGTAAGATACTTTTACTAACTTTTGAACCCCTGGTCTGATTCATGCCATTTTTTAATATGTTGTTCCCCTGGGTGAGAGCTATTGAACGGTGCTGGACTTAAAGGTGTACCCCCTGTTTTGGGGGTACATCCAGAATGTGGTTAAAATTGTGTCTGTTTTAATTGTGTTACCTGTTATCTGAGGGGAGGAGACGTGGGGGTTGAACCATGTATATAATTGGCTGTGATAATTATGTGGGTGTAGCCCTTCAGAGGGCACCATTGCATAAAAGGAGATTCCCCTGTCATTAAAGAATAGTTCTTCTTGACCCTTCAAAACTTAGCCTCATCTCGTTATTGGAGGGGATGGCTCTATCATACTGGGGATTGCTATGCTTTTGCATACTCCCTTGAGCTGTAACTACTGAACGCTTGTTCCTGATGTGTCCTCCTTGGAGGAGAGGTCTTCCCCACACGGTCCTGGATGCTGGAGATTCATACAGGGTGGAAGGAATACGGCGCAGCTCCAGCTAAACCACGGCGGTTGTGGAGTCCGTGGTGGTTGAGGTGTCCGGTGCGGTGCGTGTAGGCCTCGGCACAAACTAGGACGCGTCTATCAACGGAGGTACCCGGTCGGGGTGCCAGGAGATCCATGGCATTGGTGGCAGTGGTGGGATGGCGTCCTAGTAAGAGGAAAAACAGCACGGAGACACCGGTAACGTTTGGAGTTACAAATTGAGGGCAACGCTAGTATCCGTACAGTGCCCCTGGATACAGCAGGATGGAACCGGCTAGTTTTTGGACAGCGTTCCATGATGAGGATGAGGAGGAGGCCGCGGACTACAGGGATGCAGACAGAAAGGAACTCTGGTATGATGCCCTGGAAGATGCCCAATGGCGGCGAGGTGAGAGTCTCCCCAGTGATGAGCAGCGGCTACAGAAGCGTGTGGCGATGCGGATGTATCTATTGGGAGAGCAGCCCCTGGATGAGTGGGTGACAAGACTAGAGACCCTGGTATGGCGAGAGATCTGGCTAGACAACGCATACCGGGCCCTCTGTTGGCATACCGTTCGACTTACCCCCTGGACGGCTGAACACGACTTACCGGAGGGGGATGATTATGATGGCCCGGGATTATTATGGGATGCCTTGGAGGACGACATTGATCTTGGCAGCACGGAGGGGTCTAGGTTTTGGGACATCTACGACTACCGGATGGGCATGTATGTCTGGGATGACGAAGGCGAGGTGAGCAAAGATATGACCCACCTGGTAACGAGAGAGTGGGAGCTGGAGCAGGACTACCAACACCTGCTCAGCTTCGTGCAGCCCCAACCTACTTGACAAGCAGAACCAGACTTCATTGACTGGTCCTGGGATGACCTCCAGATGGCAGCTATAGATTGGACCGAGGTCTCTCTACCGGCCCTACAGGGGGCAGAAGGTGTCGTCCTTCCCCTCCGGCAGCAGTGTGAACCCCAGGGGGCAGAAGGTGTCGTCCTTTCCCCCCAGCGGCAGTGTGAACCCCAGGGGGCATAAGGTGTCTTCCTTCCCCCCCCAGCGGCAGTGTGAACCACAGGGGGCAGAAGGTGTCGTCCTTCCCCCCCCAGCGGCAGTGTGAACCCCAGGGGGCAGAAGGTGTCGTCCTTCCCCCCCAGCGGCAGTGTGAACCACAGGGGGCAGAAGGTGTCATCCTTCCCCCCCAGCTGCAGTGTGAACCCCAGGGGGCAGAAGGTGTCGTCCTTCCCCCCCAGCGGCAGTGTGAACCCCAGTGGGCAGAAGGTGTCGTCCTTCCCCCCCAGCGGCAGTGTGAACCACAGGGGGCAGAAGGTGTCATCCTTCCCCCCCAGCGGCAGTTTGAACCCCAGGGGGCAGAAGGTGTCGCCCTTCCACCCCAGCGGCAGTGTGAATCCCAGGGGGCAGAAGGTGTCGTCCTTCCCCCCCAGCGGCAGTGTGAACCCCAGGGGGCAGAAGGTGTCGTCCTTCCCCCCCAGTGACAGTGTGAACCCCAGGGGGCAGAAGGTGTCGTCCTTCCCCCCCAGCGGCAGTGTGAACCACAGGGGGCAGAAGGTGTCGTCCTTCCTCCCCAGCGACAGTTTACCCTAACCAGGGGAGACACCAATCTCCCAGACGGAGCAGATGGGACCGTGGTCTCTGCGCCCACAGCCTGTCCAGATCCCCAACTACCGTCACTGGGACAACCGGAGGAGGGAGTAAGTACAGATTCCCCTCCCCAGCTAACTTCTAATGTGGCCCCAGGGTTAACAGAGGAAATGTTAACCCCCACTGACCCCCACCTTTCCCTGGCTACTGAGCCGGAATATGTCCCAAGTACCCCAGCAAATGAGCTGACAGCGGGGCAGAGTGCAGTCGGCCTCTGCCCTCCCTTGGTCCCTTGTACAGAGCAGGATGTCCTGCAGGTTATACCAGCAGAAGAGCTGGCATCAGGGCAGAGTGCCGCTGGCCTCTGTCCCTTAAGTCCCCTCAGCGTGTTGCCCCATCACCACAGCGAAATATCCAGGTGCCGTAACTGTTTGTTGTGGGGGGGCTGCTCTAGCACTGGTTTATTGTGGGTTGGTGGATCGTCTAACGGAGGCACTGACCGGCAGAAGGTCAGGTGCCTGGTTAGACTTCCCCCCAAAGGGGAGATGTGTGACGAAGTGCCCTTCGCCACTTTGTCTTGGAGAGGACTGTTTGCCAGCCTCCTGCCCTGCGACTATGGCCCTGGTACATATTGCCCTTCAAACACAGTATTCGGCCATACCAGAGTGTATGTCACTCATTCTGGCCCTTTACATACAGGGGGGTCATTCGGTACTTGCCCTGTGGGAGCGGTGATACCCCAGATAACTATGCCATGGAGCCCATTCATATAATGAAAGACTATGGGAAAGACTTTAGCTACATGGCAATTGAACTGTGTGAAGAGGATCTGAGCGCTATTCGGTAGTTTTGTGCGCTCAGACCCCAGCTGTAACGGAACCCATCACTGTTTTACCCTGTTTTATGGTTATTTAATTCTTGGTTAAAATATGATCCTACTGTTATATTATATGTATGTTGGTTTATGCTCTGCAGAATATTAGCCCAGACTTTTGCAGACCTAGGCTAATAGATAATCCTATTACAGAGACTCCAGAGATAAGGGAGTCGATTGTATAAAGTGTTTTCATTCTCAGATAAGAACAAAGAAGGCTGATTTAATCAATGTCTGATTATATCAAAGTTGCCAGGGAGCCTCAGGGAGGGGTGACCACGCCTATTGTCCCTCTATGTGTATTGTGTGGCCAACTATGGGGGATGTGGATTGCCATGCTGCCAGTAAGATACTTTTACTAACGTTTGAATCCCTGCTCTGATTCATGACATTTTTTAATATGTTGTTCCCCTGGGTGAGAGCTATTGAACGGTGCTGGGCTTAAAGGTGTACCCCCTGTTTTTGGGGTACATCCAGAATGTGGTTAAAATTGTGTCTGTTTTAATTGTGTTACCTGTTATCTGAGGGGAGGAGACGTGGGGGTTGAACCATGTATATAATTGGCTGTGATAATTATGTGGGTGTAGCCCTTCAGAGGGCACCATTGCATAAAAGGAGATTCCCCTGTCATTAAAGAATAGTTCTTCTTGACCCTTCAAAACGTAGCCTTGTCTCGTTATTGGAGGGGATGGCTCTATCATACTGGGGATTGCTATGCTTTTGCATACTCCCTTGAGCTGTAACTACTGAACGCTTGTTCCTGATGTGTCCTCCTTGGAGGAGAGGTCTTCCCCACATGGTCCTGGATGCTGGAGATTCATACAGGGTGGAAGGAAGACGGCGCGGCTCCAGCTAAACTACGGCGGTTGTGGAGTCCGTGGTGGTTGAGGTGTCCGGTGCGGTGCGTGTAGGCCTCGGCGCAAACTAGGACGCGTCTATCAACGGAGGTACCCGGTCGGGGTGCCAGGAGACCCGTTACAATGGTAAAGCTTCATTGTATTACTATACCAGAGGATAATTAACGAATCCTCCAATATCGGTATATCAGTATATCAAGCAAGTACTTTTGCCTCAATTTCCCCATATTAACTTCAGACTCTCATAATCACTACACAGGCAGATTTCTTGGATAACACTGAGTCAATATTTAAATATGCATCCTCTTGTGTAGATGATTATGTCTCTATTTGGGTGAGATCCCAAACATGAGGGACTAATATCGGAACTATCATTAAAAAAAAATTACATTTTAGCAAGTGTATCCCTTGCGACTAATTAATAACAATTTTTGATTACAAACTATCCCTTTATAAAGCTTACCCCCTGAGGTTTGAAAAAACGTGTATATAGAGTGATAACAAGGGAATCCTCTCTCCCTATATAATTTTTTTGTTTAAAGTGCATAACCTGCAAATAATACATATTGATTCATCCTGGATCTGTGTCCATATAATATGTAAATCATTTACCTTGTAAATTTGCTTTTGATAGATTTTTTAATGATGACTTTTATCACAATTTTCTCTCGTCGAAGTCCTTCATTTAACATTTATAAGAAAATATGTATATTTTAAATACCCTATACCTACAATTTTCTGCATAACATAAAACCAATCAGTTTGATATGATTGCTGTTTTTGATGGTATACTTTGTTTCTCTCGTTTATTGCTCTAATATTGACTTATACCACCAGCAATCTTTGTTGTCCTAATTATTGGGTTATTTTTCAGTATCCAATATTTATGAATGACTTAGAGGTGGGACTGGAAAGTAGTGTCTCCATTTTTGCTGATAACACAAAGATGTGAAAGGTATTTAATTCAGATAATGATGTACTTTCCCTCCAAAAGGATTTGCATAAATTAGAGAAATGGTCGACTAAATGGCAGATGAGATTTAATATGAATAAATGTAAAGTTATGCACCTGGGAAGGAAAAATAGCCATGCAATTTATAATCTTAATGGAGCAAATCTTGGGGTATCAGATATTGAAAGGGATTTGGGAGTGCTTGTGGACAACCACCTAGGTAACAGTGCTCAATGCCAAGCAGCAGCTGCAAAGGCAAGTAAAATATTAGCATGTATTAAGAAGGGTATAGAAGCAAGCGAAGCAAATATAATTCTGCCACTATACAAATCCCTAGTATGCCCTCATTTGGAATATGGAGTACAATTTTGGGCACCACTTCATAAAAAGGACATTTTAGAGCCGGAAAAAGTACAGAGAAGGGCAACAAAACTAATAAGGGGAATGGAGGGGCTAAGTTATGAAGAAAGACTAACCAAATTAGACTTATTTTCTCTAGACAAAAGGCGTCTAAGAGGAGATATGATTACCTTATATAAATACATCCAGGGTCAGTATAAAGATTTGTCAAGGGAGTGCCAAGAGGTTTCCAACTGACAAGAGGACATCCTTTGAAGTTAGAAGTAAAAAGATTCCACCTTAAATAAAGAAAAGGGTTCTTCACAGTAAGGTTGGTTAATCTGTGGAAGTCTCTACTAAATGTGGTGGTGATAGCAGATTCAATAGATAACTTTAAAAGGGGACTGGATATATTTTTAATTAAAAAGTGCATTCAGGTTTATCCTGGAAAATTAGAGAGAGTTTTGACCCAGGAAGGAATAAGATCGCCAGTATCTGGGGTCAGGAAGGAATTAATTATTTTTCCCTTTGAGTCGATTGACAAAGTTTTGCTATGAAAGTCTTTTTTCAACCTCAATTACTATGAAAGTATGTAACTAAGTAATTATACTTTACCTATTATCTGTAATTTGCAGAATTCTAAATCCTACAGTACTAACAATCTCTCTTCAGAAATTACCCCAGCAGATAAATTTCCAGTCACACTGTTCATCAACTGTGTATAAAGTGTCCAGTATATATAAAATCTATCTCACACATGCGCAGTACCGCAGTCATGCAGCAAAACCGTTAATTATTTGGCTGTATGGGCGCAAAAATTGGGAAAAGGGCGCAAAACGAACTGCGCATGCGCTATTTCTAGCTTAGAATCGCTTTGTGTGTCTCAGTACTGTGAGGCTTGTAATGTGTGGCTAAGTCTCACTTTAAGGCCTTGCAATCCGCGACCATGCTGCAGTTTGCGAGACTTGCCATGCACTACAAAGACACTCCATGTGCGAACCTCTCAATGAGCGCCTTTGCCGTGGATCGCGAGGCCCGCAAAGCATCTCCTCTCTGCGAGCCACCTTCAGAGCACATTGCGGGCTTCGCAACCTGCGGACTTCGGGGGTCATTGCGGGCTTCGCGATGAGTGCCTCCGGCCTGCGGCCTTTAGCGCTCACCTTCTGCCTTCAGCGCTCGTTGCGGGCCTCACCCCCTTACCTTCTTTGCCCATTGGTGCCTCACAATAAGCGCCTTCGCCGCTCATTGCAGGCCTCGGTATGCGCTATTTGCATGCGCAAACCCACAATTTGCAAGCGTTACACACAAACTCGCAATTACCACAACTATATATACGATATATATAATTTTGCACTGTGGCTCCCTATCTAGTAGCCTTTAATGCAAAAAAAATTTGTGATAATATAGTTTCTGAGAAGCGTGTTAAAATATTTCCCTTTAAGGTTTGCATAAAGTGCGCTGACTGTTAGTATTTCCTTGTTTGAACAATATAATACAAAATAGCCTCTAACTGAATAATATGTAGGAAGAGGAGGTTCTGCGAGCTGTACAGAAAGTGTAATAACTCAGAGATGTTACAGACGCGGCGCAGCCCAGAGATACATTTCTTTCAAACAGCTCGCAGGAAAAATAGCTCCATCTGCTAACTACAGAGGCATATATCAAGTGGAAATATGGGAAAAGTGACTTTAAGGGGGAGGGAAGTTGAACAAAATGCTGTATAAATCATGCAGGCGACTAGAGATGTAAAAACACAAAATGGCTTAAAAGCGTGCGTTAAAGAAACAGTATTTTAAATGTATTACCGAAAAAGCTACACTTTATAGTAAAGCTGGTACTAATATAAACTTTATGGTAGAGACTCATTTCCTTTTGTCTGCTGATTCTGTCTGTTACTTTCTTGTAAACTAATGAACATTACATTACTCCTGTAGTGGCAGTTGTAGTTACCATATTACTATTGTGCAGATGGATCTTCATGTGCATTCAAAGTTTTGTCCCACACCTGGAATTTAAATGGCAGGTGCCACAGCAGCAACATATGCTTAAAGGAAGTCATATTTAAAATGGTATTGGATTACATTTGCATGTCCCTGCTCAGGTTCCCAAAGTGCAGTGTAATAACTGTATTTCTCAGAATTCTGAGCTGGAAACTGTTTTTTTTAACTTGTTTTAGACATTCAAATGTGAACACAAATGTACTAGTTATTTACTATGTACAGTGTCTTGCAAAAGTATTCACCCCCCTTGACTTTTTACCTATTTTGTTACATTACAGCCTTAAGTTCAATGTTTTGTTAATCTGAATTTTATGTGATGGATCAGAACACAATAGTCTAAGTTGATGAAGTGAAATAAGAAAAATATATACATAAAACTATTTTTTAGAAATAGAAAACATAAAATTGGCATGGTCGTATGAAGCCCATAAAAGGTCCGGTGAAACCAATTACCTTCAGAAGTCACATAATTAGTGAAATGATGTCCACCTGTGTGCAATCTGAGTGTCACATGATCTGTCATTACATATACACACCTTTTTTGAAAGGCCCCAGAGGCTGCAACACCTAAGCAAGAGGCACCACTAACCAAACACTGCCATGAAGACCAAGGAACTCTTCAAACAAGTAAGGGACAATGTTGTTGAGATGTACAAGTCAGGGTTAGGTTATGAAAACAATATCCAAATCTTTGATGATCCCCAGGAGCACCATTAAATCTATCATAACCAAATGGAAAGAACATGGCACAACAGCAAACCTGCCAAGAGACGGCCGCCCACCACAACTCACGGACCAGGCAAGGACGGCATTAATCAAAGAGGCAGCACAGAGACCTAAGGTAACCCTGGAGGAGCTGCAGAGTCCCACAGCAGAGACTGGAGTATCTGTACATAGGACAACAATAAGCCGTACGCTCCATAGAGTTGGGCTTTATGGCAGAGTGGCCAGAAGAAAGCCATTACTTTCAGCAAAAAACAAAATGGCACGTTCTGAGTTTGTGAAAAGGCATTTGGGAGACTCCCAAAATGTATGGAGGAAGGTGCTCTGGTCTGATGAGACTAACATTTAACTTTTCGGACATCAAAGAAAACGCTATGTCTGGCGCAAACCCAGCACATCACATCACCCAAAGAACACCATGTTTTTCAGCAGTCGGGACTGGGAAACTGGTCAGAGTTGAGGGAAAGATGGATGGTGCTAAATACAGGGATATTCTTGAGCAAAACCTGTACCACTCTGTGCGTGATTTGAGGCTAGGACGGAGGGTCACCTTCCAGCAGGAAAATGACCCCAAACACACTGCTAAAGCAACACTTGGGGGGTTTAAGGGGAAAGATTGAAGCGCAAAAAGAAGGGGAAGCAATAGATAGATGAGATAACTGAAGCAATGGACATGAACTTGATGGAGCTCAGAGGGGAAGTGACTGAGAGATGTACCTGGCAGGCTGCTGTTGAAAGACTCATAGAGAGTCGGACGCGACTGAACGACTAAGCAACAACAAATATATTACAATTTCAGTTTCACTAAGACAAATTTGCAAAGGAAAATTTAAAAAAGCTAGTTTTCAATTAGAAAAATGTATATTAAGCGTAATGCCTCTGCATGACCCTAAGAGGTATCTATTATATTTTGTTAAAGGTTGTATCTCTGTGTTAAAGGGACATGTACATTTCTGCAGAAGCAGAGCTTGCATTTATATTTGTGACTGCTGCCTTCTGGGCATTTGCTTAAGACAGGTCAAATAATAAAACCGATATCAACCAAATTATACAACAAATCAAATCCCCCCCCCCCCCCCTCTTCCTCTCATCTTCCCTCCTCTGGCTCCAAGTTGTTATATAGAATTAAAACATTATAATTGTCTTTACCACTTCTGGATCACTACCTTGACGTGGTAAAAGGGCTTGTGTACTTCAATGAAGCTGTGAGCTATACCATGTAGGGTCACCCAAGATGGGTAGGTCATAGCAGAGAGGTCAGACAAATTGCAGTCCACTGGAGAAGGTACTGTCAACCCACTCAGTATCTTTGCCATGAAAACCTTATGGATTAGCACAACCTGGCACAAAATGTCTCTTGTGTGCTGCAGTTCATAGGATCAAGGAGAGTCGGATACGACTGAACTACTGAACAATTGTCTTTAAACATTTATTTGTGCTCATGCCTTATGCTCATGGCATACAAAGCTACCATTTTTGTCCAGTCTGTTACATACTTCACAAACATTTGACACTTTCCCCCAAACTACAGTAGTCATTTAACTAAACATTGTCTTCCATGCAATGCAGACGAGACAGGAAAGAAGAGGTTAAAAAAAAAAACTTTTATTGAACATTTCTAAACAAATAAACAGACAATACAAACACTACTTGTCTCAGAAGTTATTTCGTGGGCTGGCTAGCGCAATATGACTATCGGCAAAACTGAGATAATCAAAAAGCAAAAAAATAAGACATGACTCCCAACCTCGTACTTCATATCCGAAAAGCCAGGAGTGGAAAAAAATCTTTGAAGACAAAGCAAAGAATCACAGCTGATATTCCAAGTGTTTTATACAAGACGTCCTGACTTTGTGAGGATTAAATCGCGGCTTCCACTGATTCTGCTGCTCCAGAGAGTGAGCAATGTCTGCAAATCTCTGTCTTCATTAATCCCTACATATTACAAATGAACAATTCAGCCAGGTGGGCGGCTTGGTTTGTCTTATATTTGGAATAACCTGAAAAAAGTACAACATAACATTTTTATTATCCGTTGTAACATGATAAACACTGCAGAATTATTTGTGTTTTGAAAAAATAAGAACTGTAAATTTTAAGAAAACTCACTTGAAACATGCCTATCATCTTCGTGGCATCTCCCACTGGCATTTTCATATTATTTTGTACTTGCACCAGCTGAGTTATTGAAGTCTATGCAGTGGCATCCCTGGTGGTTCAGTGATTAGGATCCGGTGCTTTCACCACTGCAATTCTAGTCAGGGAACCAAGAGGTCACGCTGCCCTGAAGCCATGTAGGGTTGGATGGGAGACCACCTAGTAATACCAGGAGCTTATGCTGAGGCCCACTGGTGAAGAAAGTGGCAACCCACTCCAGTATCTCTACCATGAATACTAAGTGGATCTGCATGGTGTGTTGTGGTCCATGAGGTCACAGAGAGTCGGACATGACTGAGCAATGCAAACACACACACAATGCAGAGTTCATGCACAAGGTAGATCTATCTATAACTGAAAAGAGTAATCAATAAAATGTTGCAAAGATTCAGGTACAAGGTCTGAGGTGCTCAGTCAGAGAATGATTAATCAATAATTGGCTTGTGTATAGACACAACCCCCTTCTGGATCGCTACCTTGTCTTTGTGAAGGGGCTTGAGTACTTCAATGAAGCTGTGAGCTATACCATGTTGGGTCACTTAAGCTCGGCAGGTCATGGCAGAGAGGTCAGACAAATTGTGTTCCACCGGAGAAAGAACTGGCAATACACTCCAGTATCTTTGCCATGAAAACCTTACGGATTAGCACAAGCAGACACAAGATGTGCCTGGCGTGCTGCAGTCCATATGGTCACGGAGAGTTGGACACAACTGAACTATTAAACAACAGCAATAGGCACAATGACATATTATTAATTGTAATAAAATTGCTGCAAGCTCTAGGATACCTCATGGCGGTGCACTTTGCAAGCTGTTTTCACACAATAAAATAATAAAAACAGGTAAACAATAAAACAAATGACATGTTCTTTTTCCAAAGTACAAAAATGAAAATAGATTGCAAACTCTGTTTGCATAATGTAGGGAATACAATAGATTGCAGGCTCATTTTCCATAACAGAACAAAAAAAAAGCAGATTGCAAGACCTGTTTTTACCATTTTACCTTTTACCATTATGCACAAAATCAAATGCCTTATACGCTCTTTTAATTTTATAAAATTACTATAACAGATTGTAAGCTCTCTTACCAAACTGCAATAACATATATAATGATGTAACGATCAGCCCTATTAAATTCGGGCTACTCGTAGCCTGTAACGTAGCCCGCACGACTTATGGCTATTAAATTAGCTTCTTAAACCAACCCTCAGACGACTTGCAGGTTATGCCGCAGAACGGCCGAAAAAAGCCTACGGACGTGGAACTTCGCGGCCGCAAATCCATAGTTCTCTCAAGCCCATAGCGGCTAAAATTACAATTATGCTATTAAATTTCTACAACTTCACTAGCGTTCAACCCCGTAACATGCAAATGGAGCCCAACGAGTGATAGAGAGGACTCACAAGGGCGGTAAAGTCCAACCCGTAGACTGTAAATGGATACACTACTGTACTATTATTAAAAGGCTCCAAAAAATATTTTATTTCATGTTTAACTTTTGTGTTATATAGATCCTGGCAATCAATGTGTTAATACATATACTGTAACTGGCATGTGATAGAATATCATATTTACGGCTTTATTACTATTGCATTATTGTGGAAGGTGGGTCCCATCGCAAATTGTAATTGTAGCCCGTAGCACTTTGAAATCTAACCTCCCTTTTTTCAATGACGTAACGATGATGATCTCCTCTTCCATTGGCTCCGTCTAAACCCGTAACTACGCGTTTGACTAACTGATCCTGCGCAGGGCCGCAAATCCAACGTTCGACGATTGCGTCTCAAGCTCGTATCTCACAGACCTATCTAATTTAATAGCACCGTAACTCGGCCAGATGTCAAGCCTGCAGCAGTTGCGGGTCTCACGTTGCCGATACGGGGCTCAAATTTAATGTGGCTGTATGTGACTTAATTAATGTAATCTATCTCAGTATAATTGTCATGTAAAATTGTCTATACAGCTTCCAAAGTAATTATCCTGTTCTTGGAGCCTCCCCCTTTCTTCCTGTTGTCTCTCATGTATGATGGCATGTTCCACAGCTGTGAAAAAAGACCACTCTAATATAGGGAGGGTCTTTACACGCGTGGCTCAGACACACAGTAGTATGAGACACTGGTAGTGTTAATTACATTTTATCTGACAGTTACATAGAGGAGGATACAATTAAAAGAAAATTTGCATAAAGAGTCCGTTTTAGTGAAGTGAACTCTGCAGATAAATCATTATTAGCGCTCAGTCCTCCCTCTGGATGCACAAATCAATTTTACAAAACAACCAGTTGAATAGCACAGAGGTTTGAATGTGGTGTATAATTTAATTTAATGCAAGTTTTAATCCTCTATTTCATGGTGCAGTGCCCAGTGGACGAGATCAACGACCCTTTAGTCCACCAAAAAAGTTTATTAGGGCCAACATCAACATGAGGAAATCCCAATGTAAGTTGGAATCTGTACTGAGTATGCTAAACATTTTCATTGTGATGGACTCAATTATTTTGAATAAAATCAATGAATTGAACATTTGTAGATTATATTTTATACTAGCGACCTGCCCGTCAAAAATGGCGGCAATAAAATGTTAAGGCTGGGAATGCTTTTTGCCACTCAATGGGAGTCTCTGACACTCTTAACCTTTTTGTTATCTACAAAGAAGTACAACAATTGTAATAAATGTTTTTATTTTTTTATTAATGTACGTTAATAATTACGAAATAAATGTTTTAGAAAGAGCTAAGCATAATAAAGATATATAAATGCAGTGTAAAATATATATTTTTTATTATTAATTAATAATTATTAAATTAATATATGTGAATAATTAGTTAATCAATGTATTTGAAAGAGCAAAGCATTTATTTCTTCATAAAATAAGGTGATGTAAAATATGTGTGTGGGGGGGGGTTATAATTTTTTTTATATTAATTAATTAATAAATAAATTAATATACTTTACCTATTTATAATTAATAGCCAGCAATCAATATCCTGAGGAGCTAACAATCTCTTTGGATTTTTCGGCAGCAGAAAATATCGTCAGACTGTCATCACGTGAGGAGAAAGTGTCAGCAGTGTGGCAAGTATGTAGTATATATAGGCTGCGTGCGCAAGGCCAAACCGTTGTTTTAGGCGGGAAAGCCGCCATTTCAGATTTGTAATGTTTTTATTTGCAAGTTAGTGCTGTAAAATGGCGGCGATATTCAATGTCTTACTCGCCTCGCAACCATTTTCTGTCCTTCCTAATAGTGTATTTTGTACCTTGTACATGCCTGGGTAAAAGTCCTACGTCCCTGGCGGTGTTTTGTGCGCTTGGGGGTCGTGTTGCCTAGTTTTCATTTTTTTCGGATGCCATTTTTTTTCTTGCTTAGACGATTTGCCAAAACTGCTTAAAATCGACTTTGCGTGCAACCTCACTTCCAAATGTGCTGGCTGAAACCATAACCCCCGCCCCCCCAGAGTGCCAAGAATGTTAAATTAATGGGCTTCTAGGTAATGTCCCCCCAATACCAGAAAGAGGTAACCAGCATGATTTTTGGAATACTCCTATGCCACATTTGCTGGGGTAAGGGAGGGGGGTGTACAATTATTATCTCACCAGCCTTCATTTCACCCCTATAACTCCCCCACCTTCATCTGTCACCTTTTATCATCTATCCCTCCCTCACCTCTAACCCCCTTCCCCATGATCTCCCATTATCTCTCCTCCTTTTCCATAATTCCCCCATTGTCTCTCCTCCAATCCCCATTGTCCCACCATTTCACACCCAGTGTTGCTCTCTGATCCGTTCCAGTGTCTCCCCTCCCACTTCCAGATTCTCCCTCAGCATCTTTCCATGCTCTACCAAGCCTCCACCAAGAATGCCTCCACAGGTCACCCTAGCTTACATTGGTGGCCAGCATTAAGCTTTCCCTATAGTACTAGCCACGCAAGGGTATTTCCATGTGATATCACACACACATCGAGGAAGTGGTATGGGGGAACAGACACTGGTGGTATTGAGAGATACAAGGGCTAGAGATGGGGAAGGACGGGGTAGACATATGGTAGAGGGAGAGGAACATGAGGGTGAGGAGTAAGACATGAAGGTGACTGGGCATAAGGTCAGGGAGATGAGAGAGGAGATAAGTAGTGGAAGATGAGAGAGAGAGAGAGATGAGAGGAAATGAGCGGGATTAGATGGAGAGATGAAAAGGGATGAGGTGGGAGATGATAGGAGCCACAGTCGCTTATCGCCAACCCCGTAGGACTTAGGACCAAAACACGTAAAACAGCCAAAGCACGCAACAAGAATCGCAAGACCCGTACGACTTACAACTGAAGCACGTAAAACGCCCGAACCACGCAACTGAAAAAGGCCACAGAAAAACCAAACTTATGCCTCAAGATAACTTACACACTCAGACACAGCACAGGGGGAGAGGCAGGGAGCCTGTGAGTCAGGTTGCTAGTTAATTTTAGGCATATTTGGCGTTTTTTCACGAACGAAAAGCGCCTAAGCGAGAAAAAAATGGCTGCTGAAAAAACATAAACACAACGAAAATGAGGCCAAAGGGTGTAAAAATTAGCCCTAAGCAGCAACACTGAATGCAAGCCAATAACACTTAATCCAAACCAGTAACATTTAACCCATGGCAGTAACACTTAAACCAGGGCAGTAACACAACCCAAGCCAATAACAATCATCGCGAGGCCCGTAAACTACACAGGGAGGACAGCCTCGCAAAAAGCACAGAAGGAGCTCATTGCAAGCAACGGGTCTCGTGATGAGCGCCAAAGTTTCTCAAGCGCCACGCCTACAAAGTACACAGGGGAGAGGCTTGCAATGAGCGCTGAATGTGAATTTGTCATTGCAAAACAGGAAAGTTGCAGTGCCATAGCCTTGCATTGTGTGGCAAACAGCATTGACAGGCTTACAATTTTATTCCTGTAATTTTTGATGGGCAAGTTGCTAGTATGTTTATATTGCTTATCAAGCCATGGCACACCTTCTGTTCTCTTATCATTTAAGGAGCTGACTTGGACAGGAATATTTGCAATGCTACCCAAATTTGTTATCTAGTGCTTTAAATCGTTTTAGTTTTAGTAAAAGTATAAAGTATCAAATGAAAGAAAATATCTTTTTATTTCATTACTAGCTTTATTATTTTTATTTCTTATTTTACATATGACCAAAATAACAAATTTATCAGTAGAAAGAGGAACATCTACTGTATACAACAATATGTCATTTTCCATATGTAAATGCAAAAAAGCTATCAGGAACCATGGCTAAGCAAAAGGTCACAAATGTGCCTGGCCTCCTGGATAAGGAAAATGTCCTAAACCCCTGAAATTAAATGAGTTAAAGAAGTTTACCAGGCAATTCTACAGGAGAAACAGAAAACCCCAGATGCATTTTCGGCCTTGTCCGTGAGGTGCAGCTTTACTCCATAAGGCACAATGAGCAAGGAGTCCACGTCTGGGTCCGGCTATCACCCTTAGGGTGAGGAAAAACTCCTAAGGGTCATTTGCATATGCAACAATAAAATTAGACGTGCTCAATCTGAGAACGGACAATACTCGACGAAGCCCATAGAGGCCGAAACTCGTCTGTGTTTGCTATTTCTCCTGTTCAGGGTAGAATTGCCTGGTATTTCGGGGCTGGTCAGTCTTTTGAGTGGGACCAGACTGATATCCTACAGGATATTTCTCCCTGTGAAAGGCACAAGTGGCTAAAAGAGGTTGCTCTCAGAGTGGCTTATCATGTCCATAGAACTAACCTATTAAGGTTAGCTTGTTCTCTGATGAGCATCTCTACCCTTTTTGTTTTGACTATGTAACTATGACTCAAAAATGGTTTTATGCTCATGTTTTACATAGGTGATAATCTGGTTAGTTTGTTTCATACTTGAGATTTTCCCCAAACTACAAAAGTATCTTAATACAGGAATCCCTATAAGACATATATTTTAATGGGATATATGCAGCTATTACCTGTTTTGGGGTGTCAGGCATATGTTTGTGCCCGGATATCTAACATTCAACCAGTTCGCAAACACATAGGTCCCTATTCAATTGAACAGTTGTTAGTTACTGGAGCCCGTAATGTAGCCCGTAAACTAATTTGCTATTCAATTGGGGTCTTTTAGTGAGCCATAAGCCATTTTCGGGTTACAGGCCGAAAATCCCGGCGGTTGTCAAAATCGTAACTCCAACCCATCTAAGCCTTTGATCTTTCAAACCCGTAAATGTTACAATCACAAATCACTATTCAATTGCTACAATACCCCAAGCCCGCGAATGTTTTCACACCTGTAAATGGCAAATATAAAAATAATATCCTAAGGCTACCAGATAGAACCCGCAAGGGGGTTAAACACCTGTTCGTAGCACTGTAAATACAAATAAAAAAACAATACTTCACTTTAAAAGATGGGGAAAGTGATGAAAGACATAAAAAGTAATTGCACAACAGTCTCAAGCTCTTAAATCTGCAATCAAAAAATATTTTTTAACTTTTCACTTCCATGTTATATCAATCTCAGTAATCAAGGAGTTAATACATATCAGGCCACCCTCATGGACTAGAACAGTATCCTCATTCCTTTTTATTATTTTGTACATTGCCGGATTGCGAGTCTGACCGCATATCGGACTTCTAAATGTTAATTGAATGACGTTTAACCTCCATGTTTTACCGACGTAACGATGACGGTCTCATTTACTATTGGCTGTTTCTAAATCGGTAGTTCCGGCCTTGCTTAATTGATCATGATCACGCTGAAATGCTACTTACGGGGGGCATGGTTTACGGTTTAGGCTTTGGGCCAGGTAGTTGCGACCTTGTTCAATTAAATCGCTCTGTAACTGTTGCAAATTTCAAGCCCACAGTTGCCTTCATACCAGCCATAAGTCTGAATGGAGCCCATAGAGATCTATCACCAGACAAACATTTTAAATCAGCAACAATTTTACTTATATTACTCGTATTCCTAGATTGTCTCAGCTGTAGGAGAAACAAACACTTAATTAAGGGCTTTATTAAAGGCAATTTGCCGTACTGAAGGTATCCTGCCTAGTGCTGCTCATTTTTCAAAAGTGCTGATTTTGTTTGTATTTAACAAAATGAGAGGTGTCCAGGATGATTATCAAAACACATTTTTACGAAGCAACCCTGGGCCTAATTAAAGTAATTATCTACATGCACCTAGAGCCGTGCGATGAATACAGATGTGATGAGATCAGTGATTTTCAAAATGTGTGGCAGATTGGACTCAAAACAGAAAATATGTGCAGAGAAGAGACGTACGGTGCATCTGTGGCGGGCTCCATAGTCAGGGGAATGACTAGCAACTTCCAACTAGGATTTTGTATAACAGCAATAAATCCTCCGTTGGGCCTGAAAAATCATACGGACAAAATGGAAAAGTCAAGTTACAAAACCTGACAAATCTGAGGCCCACCCATCAAAAGCCATAGTCTGAGTAATTGAAGCTGAAAAAAAGACTTTTAGTCCATCATGTTCAACTTTTTTAGATCTCTTCTGACCTTTGTAATATGCTGAGTAATTGTTATTTATCAGTTAATTGATCAAGAGGAAGGCAACATTGTCAATTGTCTCAAAAGGGGAAAAAATAAAATTCCTTCCTGACCCAAATACTGTCAAAAAGATATCCAACCCCATTTTAAAGTTATCTATCGAATCCAGTCGCCACCTCCTTTGGTAGAGCATTCCACAGATTAACCACCCTTACTGTGAAGAACCCTTTTCTTTTTTTAAGGTGGGATATTTTTACTTCTAAATTCAAGGGATGTCCTCATCAGTTGGAAACCTCTTGGCACACAAAGGTCAATTGACAAAGCCTTGTATTGACCCTGGATATATTTATATAATCATATCTCCTCTTAGACGCCTTTCTTCTGGAGAAAATAAGCTTAATTTGGTTAGTCTTTCTGCATAACTTAGCCCCTTCATTCCCCTTATTAGCTTTGTTGCCCTCCTCTGTACCTTTTCCAGCTCTAAAATGTCCTTTTTATGAAGTGGTGCCCAAAACTGTACTCCATATTCCAAATGAGGGCGTACTAGGGATTTGTATAGTGGCAGAATTATATTTACTTCCCTGACTTCTATGCCCTTCTTAATACATGCTAATATTTTACTTGCCTTTGCAGCTGCTGCTTGGCATTGAGCACTGTTACCTAGGTGGTTGTCCATTTTACTTTGCTTCATTACTTTATACTGTATAGTATTATAGGATAGTTCATTACATTATCATATAGCAGAGGAAAATAACATTTATCTGTAATAGTTAATCAGTTATATTTACTTGTTTACCTGAAATCAGAAAAAAATGCTATGTGTTTGACACTGGCAGATGTCATTGTTTAATTTTGTGATTTAACAATGGGATAATATAAGTTGTTACATGTAATCTCTCTATTTGATTAAGTGTTCTGTTTGGTAGCCTGTAATATATTAACACGTTAATGTTGTTGGTTTCTGTATTAACGTAAATTCCAGTTGTGAATTAATACACGTCTTATCTCTCTCATGTTCTTTATTCACCTTTGGATCACTACCTTGTCGTGGTGAAGGCGCTTGTGTTCCTCAATGACGCTGTGAGCTATACCATGATGGGCATGTCATAGCAAAGAGGTCAGACAACTCATGGTCCACTGGAAAAGGAACTGGCAACCCACTCCAGTATTTTTTCCCAGAAAAACATATGGATGAGCATAACCAGATGTGCTTGGCATGCTGCATTCCATAGGGTCACGGGGGGTCAGACACGACTAAACAGTGAGGACCACTTATTTCTGGCATCCTGGTTTCTGATTTTGTTGGACGTAATAGTCAGTCACCCTCCCTGGCTTGGCCTAATGAGCCCCTGAAGACGAGTGGCATCTGGGCCACTGGAGCTTCAGGGCACTTGGCTCCTGAGGTGTCTGGGTGGTTGTTGTGAAAAAATGAAGTTCAAACCATTCCCACTGATACCGTGAAAAAGTTGTCTCAGCTTCAGCGAAATCTCTGTTGGAATCCATCGTCCCTGGTGTGGGGAGTGGGATCTTCCTCCTAAAACTTTGCACCAGAAATTAGTATTTTTTATAAAGACAAATTTGAGAAGTTGTGATTTGCAGACCACGTGTCACTGGAAATCACTTTTAGACCATGGAAGTGCTGCAGAGTATGTAAAGAAGGATGTGGCGCTTGTGAGTAGATCCTTATTTACTTTAGATTTTGATGTTGTATCCTCTGAGGAAAACTGTGTCATGCCCGCAGCTAGCAGTCATCTCTTATGAAGGAGAGAGCCGTCTGGAAACCTTGCCATTTACAGTTACAGATTATAATTGTGAACTCTAGCTAAAGGAGATATAGATGCTTTTATGCTAATTAAATGTACCAATATCGGACTTAAGTAACATCTTTTGTGGCATAGTGGCATAGTATTCAAGGGAGTATAATGTTCTTGATAGGTATGTATGGGTATAAATATATATATATATATATATATATATATATACACATATAGAATGTAACAAAAACATTTTGACAAGCTAGACAGCCAGGAGAGTCCAAGGTGATCGTCTCTTGTCATTTTTGAATGATTCTTCTTCCAAAACTAGTGGAGGTTTGACCTTGGAGAGATGGTGATCTGTCTTCATGGAAGGCGACTGTCTGCAAAGGCTCAATTTCATGGATGAAGGCCGGGCAGAGGAGAGAGAAAAACCTTGGATATCCCTAAAGAGGAAAAATGCGTTAAACTCACAAAGCATCAAAAGGCTGTTAATGCTAATCAATAAATAGACAGGAGGAAGTAAAGACCACATCTCTGAGTAAGTAACATATAAACATAGATATGATGGCCGATATGTACAGGGCCACTCTGCCTATTTTATCTCCAAGACAAAACTTGGATTAATAATTACACATGACCTCTTATTCTTGTATTCTTCTTTTATTCATAGATACTGACCTCCTAAACTTTATTTAATCATTTGATATATCATATCATCACTCTTCTCCCTTCTCTCCTCTAAGTTATACAAATTTAGATCATGAAGTCTCTCCTTGTAAGTTTTGCCTTTTAGACAGCAATGCTCAACAGCCGGTCCTAGTTTGCCAGTTTCTGAGAACGTATTCACTGGTCCTTTGGGATGAGAAGATCCTAAAACTTTATACATACATCACCATTTAATCACACAGGACTGTGAAGGTACAGAAACAGCCAGCACTGGAGAGCTGCGGGTTATGCCACCAGGATTTCTCCCACACACCAGCCAGCTGAAGCCGACAGTAGATCTCAGTATCCTTGGATCCAGGAGAATAATAGCCATCAGTAACAGGGCTATTGTCATTCAGTTGTGTCCAACTCTCCATGATCTTATGGGACACAGCACTCTAAGCGCATCTGTCAGCCATTGCCCCTCTGACCTCTATCAAGCTCATGCTCATTGTTTCATCTATCCATCTCTGTCTTTCCCCCCGCCCCCCTTCAAACTTTGCCAGCACCAGTGTCTTCTCTAGGGAATACTGTCTTCTTATGATATGGCTAAAATATTTGAGCTTTAGCCTCATGATCAAACCTTCCAGTGAACAGTTTGGCTTGATTTCCTGAAGTGTTGATTTATTGGATCTTCTTGCAGTCCAAGGGACTCTAACAATTTGCTCTGACACCACTATTCAGCCTTCTTTATGGTCCAGCTCTTACATCTGTATGAAAATGTAATATCTTTACAAGCTTGCCATAGCTCTCTTCCCCAGAACCAAATGTATTTTAATTCCAGGGCTGCATTTGCCATCAGAGATCTGCAGAGCCCAGGAAAATAAAATCTGTCACTGCCTCCAATTCTTCCCCATGTGTTTGTCAGGAAGTGAGATTGCCATCTTCGTCTTTTTAACTTTGAGCAGCAGGCCATATTTTGCACTATCTTCTTTCACCCTCATCAATAGGTCCTTTATTCCGGCCTTACACATGATGTATTCCACATATAAGTTGACTAAATAAGGTGACAATATACAACCATGTCACACTCCTTTACCAATCTTGAACCATTATGTTGTTCCATGTTCGGTTCTGACAGCAACTTCTTGGACCACATACAGGTTCCTGATCTGGTACTCCCACCTCTTTAATAACTTGCCACATGTTTTGTGATCCACACAGTCAAAGCCTTAAACACATTCTGTGAAGTAGAAGTAAATTGTTTTCTGAAACTCTCTTGCTTTCACTGTTATCTAGGGCTATAGCAATTGGTAAATTATTCTTAGAGTGGAACAGCCACAAAACTCTTCTTTATTGATACACGTTTACTGTACAGTGAAAAACAATAGAACATTCCAATGTAGGAGGCCCCATGTAGCTCCATTGTCCCTCTGCAAGCAACGGCTAATTAGGGACTTTCAATCTGGAATACGTACATGTCTACAGTCCCTAGTAAACCACTCCCATACATGCACTTTCCTCCATTTAGATCCAGACACTTCCGTAGAGTCCTCTGACTTCTTAGCAGCATTTTCTGTGGAGGTTTGCAGATAAGTGGAGTTTGCATTTTATTGCTACAAGACTATGTTAGGTGATGTGAGCTGCTGAGGAACACAGAAAATTACTAGAACTGTCACAGTGTTTTCGACTCTCCATGACCTCATGGATCTTAACACACCAGGTATATCTTTACGTCCACGATCATTCTGATCCACTTGGCTTTCATGAGATAATGGAGTGGGTTGCCAGTTCCTTCTCCAGTGGGCCACAGCATTCAGCTCATGGTATTCCTAGTTTGTCTCCCATCCAAGTACTCACCAGCCCCATCTCTGCCCAGCTTCAGGGTGGTGTGACCTCTTGGTTCCATGACTACAACTGAACCCATATCACAGAGGTAAAGGCACTGAATCCTAACCACTGGACCACCAGGGAACCCTAAATGCTATCAATTACTAATAACCCCCAGAGACACCATGTCTATCGGTGCAGTCATGCCTGAGCCTGCTTTGTCTTTTCTGTGTAGGTAATTCAGCTCAATCTTATACACCCAATGCCTCCGGCTAACCAGTAGTTAATGAACATTATCTCTTATTAACAAATTATATGAATTTCTGTTTGTGGGTGGATTATAAAAACTGACTGACAGCTCAAAATGACAAACTTCAATGTTAGTTTACTGTTGTTGTTCAGTCGTGAGCGACTCTCTGTGACCATACGGACGCAGCACGCCAGTTACAACTGTCTGTGTTTTTGGTTGTGCTTATCCATATGGTTTTCTTGGCAAAGAAACCATAGTGTGTTGCTCCTGTCTGGGCTATGACCTGCCCATCTTGGGCGACCCTACATGGTATAGCTCACAGCTTCATTGAGGTACATAAACCCCTTCACCATGACAAGGTAGCGATACAGAAGGGGTAGTTTACTGTAGGAAAATGTAATGTTTAAGTATTTGTTATTACCCATAGTTTTAAATTATCCCGTATTTGAAAGAGCTGCATAATACCTGTACCTTAGTATATTAAGATATTCTTTTTATTGGCAGACGCCAAGCCTTTTTTTTGTCTTTTAATCCTCTTTTCTTTTGTATGTTTTTATTCTAGATAACAAAAAATGTTTTTTGTAATACCAAACAAAGCCTCTGCTGCGAGCTGGTCCCCTGTGCATCGTAAGCCCGTACGATACATCTCTACCCCATGTTTTCACATGTCAGCAATAGATATCATTACAAAGGCTGCTCTACCTTCCCCAGAACATGTGCCGCAGCCTCTTTTAATTGTTACAGCCTTGATATGTTGTGTAAGCGTTTTTTCCTTATGTATTCCCCTTGTGCTCTCGTTGACAGCCCCCAAAGAGATTTATCTATGGATTTGATAGCAACAAATAAATGCATCTGCCTGAAAAAAGAAATTGACTACAATCCAATCTGCACTAATTAATAAATATGTATGATGCACAAGATTAGCTTGCAGATGCCTTGATCGCTACACCTGGGAGTAGCTTTTGACAAATAGTATATTATAGGATGGCAAAATGAAAATATTTTAGCTTTATCGAGTGAGAATGATGTTGCGGCAACAACAAAAAAAAAAAACAACTGCATTTTATTACTGACTTCCGCCCAGATGCCATCATTAATTTAAAAAACTAGCACATTACATTTATTTAGGTTATAGCATGGGAAGAGTTAGTAAGTGGGGAGTAACCCCATTCTTTGATCAACAAGAATATTGTAGGAGACAAGTCAAGGTCAGGGCAGGTTTGGAGTCAGTAGACAAAGGTCATACCAAGCTAGGTTTTGGCACAGTCAGCCAGTTTGAAGGGCAGGACAGGAAGCAAATAAGCAGAAGAGTGAAGGTCATTACAAGTTGGTTTCAATATGAAGGTCAGGGTAGGTAGCAAACAAGAAAGTCAACCAAAAAAAAACAAACAATTGGCAGTACCAAATACAGTAGCAGGTTACGTTGTAGGAGGAAATGGGTGCACAAAGTATATAAAGACCCACAATGTAGCTAGTAATTATTATAATAATAATAATAATAATATTAATCATTATTATTATTAGTAGTAGTAGTATTGCTCCTTATTTATAAAAAATATATATAATATAGTAGGTACAATATATTACGAAAAGTGATCATATTTTGGACTAGAATTCTTACTAAAATAAATTTAAGAGGGACCAGTGGCTGGGGGCGGAGGGTCTTGGAGAGAAGTGAGCGGCTTTGGGCAGGGGTCTTTTGCAAGTGATATTGGGGATAGGGCAGAAGATGGGACTGAGTGAGTTGGCACCTGGTGCCCAATATTGTTTTGCCCCAAGTCCCTCCATTCACTAGCTCCACCAATGGCCCAGATAGCGTGGTGCCTGCTCCACATGATGTCTATGGCGGGCAATTTGTGATCACTTCTGACTATGGATTGGACATGTTGATATCCACTTCGGATTTGGCAAACGGACCCTGAGGCTAGCTCATGAGGATAACTGCACTGACATAAGGATGAAGAGAAAAGGACCCATCTGGGAAATCCAAGGTGTTGCAATAATCATGTATTTTATAGAAAAAGAACAGGTCACATTGCAATTAATTTAGTGTCATTTTGCCTGCCAAAACTTCCTTGCTACCCATGTCTTAATCATATTCCATAGGTGCCTACCTCTTGGAGAAGTAAACAAAAGGATGGTCCTGAAATTCCTTTCTATTATAGAAAACCAGTTATTAGTATCAGTCTCAAGAGCAAAAGGTTAGGAGAGATCCGTATGCACCAGATTATTTATATCATTTTCTGTAAATATAATAAACTGAGCTTGAATTTGATATAAATGTCAAACCTGGATATCAACTTCCCTATAACGCAGTGCAACCAAGCTGTTTTTGTGTGATTGGGCAGCTTTTTACTCAACAGTGGAATGGATTTAAAAATATTAATTGAAAAACTATATGTTTTTAAATGTACACATGTATTTTGTATGAAATAACTAAATATTCGGTAATTTGTAGATGCCTCAAGTGTCTAAACTGTCCCAAGTGTTTGTTTTTTTTGAATTATGGTAGGATAGGTAGTTAATAGGACCAGTGGCTAGAGAATGGAGGGCTGTATTGCAAACAAACATTTTGGCCCTTCCCAAAGGGGGGATTGTAAACATATTTTTGCTCTGCCCCCCCCCCCCCTGTATCAATTTACTTAATTCCCCTCCCCAAGACCCCTTACCATAACCGCTCCCCTCCTTAAGACCCCTTCCCAACATAACACTCCTTCCCTTGCCTGATGCCTGTGCGGAGCTCCTCTGCCTACAGCACAGTTCCAGAGTGAAGGGCCAGAGTGAGGTGGCCCCTACACTACACTACACTACAGAAATAGATATACTATCTCTACATGACACCCATTTCCTCACAACATCCACCCCTACACAGCCCCCACTCTTAGCATCCATCCATACTCCTCAGAAGAAAAAAATTAAATGCAAAAAAAATTTAATTACCCAGCATTGGGCCCCCGCAAAGAGGAGGGCCCTGGTGCACTGCACCACCTGCACCACAAAAGAAGCTCCGCCCCTGAATAGGCCATAGAAATCAGGGGCAGGTCATGTCTGCGGTTTTAAATGCAAGATGGATCATTTATATCTATAGTCCAGAGACTGAAATTCAATAACTCCCGGAAGGGGCTCACAATTTTAAAAAAGCCAGCTGGTCTGTCTTCTTTCCACTAAAAGTCCCTTTTATAAATCTATATTTTTAAAATATTTTTTTGAAGAACTTGATAATTGATAAACTGATTTGATTATATTGATAATAATAAAGCCACGTGTTTATTACCTTCTATATGCTACCATTTTGATTTCTATTGGTCAGCTTCCTAAAGTTGGTTAAAACGCAATAGAAGCGTGGCATAAATGTCCAGTGCATTCAACAGGAGTAATAGAAAGCTCATCAGTTTACAAGGCCACAACCACCTGAGAAAGACACAATCAGCTTAGAAAGGAAAATGGAACCAAACAGTATAGGAATTATATATAACAATTATGTTACTTATTTATTACTAGTCACTTGCCCGTCAAAAATGACGGCATATTGTCTTCTGTCTGTGCGCCATCTCTCTGTGTACCCTGTCTCTCTCTCTACGCCCTCTCCCTCTCCTCCTTTCTCTCTCACTCACTCCCTCCCTCCTTCTATTTCTCCAATCCTTCTTTTCTCTCCCCCTCCCTCTCCTTCTCACTCTCTCTCTCCTTCTCTCTCCCTCTCCTTCTCTCTCATTCTTTCACTCCCTCTCATTCTTTCTCTCTTTCTCTCTCTCTCTCCTCCTTCCTCTCTCTCTCCCCCTCCCTCTCCTTCTCCCTCTCTCTCTCTCCTTCTCTCTTCCTCTCCTTCTCTCTCTCTCCCTCTCCTTCTCTCTCCCTCTCTCTCCCTCTCCTTCTCTCACTCCCTCTCCTCCTCTCTCTCTATCTCCCTTCCTCTCCTCTCTCTCTCTCCCTCTCCTTCTCTCTCCCTGTCCTTGTCTCTCGTTCTCCTTCTCTCTATCTCGTTCTCCTTCTCTCTATCTCCTTCTCCTCTCTCTCCCTCTTCTTCTCTCTCCCTCTCTCTCCTTCTCTCACTCCCTCTCCTCCTCTCTCTCTCTATCTCCCTTCCTCTCCTCTCTCTCTCTCTCTCTCTCTCTCTCTCTCTCCTTCTCTCTCCCTGTCCTTGTCTCTCGTTTTCCTTCTCTCTATCTCCTTCTCCTTCTCTCTCTCCTTCTCCTCTCTCTCCCTCTTCTTCTCTCTCCCTCTCTCTCTTTTTCTCCCTCTCTCTCTCCTCACACTTTCTCTGTCTTCCCCCTCCTTCCTTCTCTCTTTCCTTTTCTCTCTCCCTCTCCTTCTCCCTCTCCTTCTCCTTCTCTCTCTCCCTCTCCTTCTCCCTCCCTGTCCTTCTCTCTCTTTCTCCTTCTCTCTCTCCTTCTCCTCTCTCTCCCTCTCCTTCTCTCTCCCTCTCTCTCTTTTTCTCACTCTCTCTCTCCTTATCACACTTTCTCTGTCTTCCCCCTCCTTCCTTCTCTCTCCTTCTCTCTCTCTCCTTCCCTCTCCCTCTCCTTCTCTTTCTCTCCTTCTCACTCTCTCTCCTTCTCACACTTTCTCTTTCTCTCCCTCCCCCTCCTTCACTCTCTCTCCTTCCCTCCTTCTCTCTTCCTCCCTCTCCTACTCTATCCTTCCATTCCCTCTCCCTCCCTCTCCCCCTTTGTCCCCCATTGCAGGCCTTGCAATGCGCTACGAGCATGTGCAACTCGCAACTTTGCGAGCATTACACACAAACTCGCAGTACGACCACTATATTAGTGATTTTGCTTTTTAAAGATATCTTTCATACTATCAAGTGCAATTATTTGAAATAGCATGTATGACTGTAATGGGCTTTTAAACAATTCAATTCAAGATACTCCGAAAGCACATTCTTCAATAGGGAGTGTAATGTTTTTCCTTGAAAGCATTGGCTCTCGGTATTGTAATGTTATTTCACTGCTTAATACACTATTGAGAAACCTCTCAGTATTAGCAAATTTAATTTGTAACACAATTACAGTTTAAATCGTCCCATTACATTACCATCCGCAACACGCGAGAAGGCACCAAATGACACATATACAACAATTTAATTGCCGGCTTCAAATGAAAAGTAAGTAAAGAGACTTAATTCCGAAGACGTAGAAGCCACAAGCATCGTCTGCCCTTATTGATCCGATCTTTATGCATTCCAGTGATCGGCTGAACTCATTACCACAAATCCTATAACTTGGATTTAGAAAGATATATGCTCTGTTGTGGTTTAATTGTGCGGTTGGTTTTTTGGCATTAAAAGTTCACAAGAGATCATTAAAGACTTTATTTGGACTTTGAGTGTTCTCGCCACAAATAGATATTTCATACAAACATAAAATGATTTGTGGGTGTACGTAAAATGGCTTAAAGGAAAAGTTGCAAAGCAACCGTGTGGGAAATATTTTATGTTTCGGTGCCAAGGGCTTATTATAATGTAGTTATACAAATCCAACATATTCATCAGCCTAGGATACTGGTATCCGTTCCTTGGCACCTGTAAGAATGGAACCAAGTGAACCTCACTTACTAATCACCACCGAGCTAAGACATCACACACACGTAATTCTAACCTCCGAAAAATGCCACCCAAGAGCTTGAAATATTCCTAATGTCATAATCTACGAGTGCCTGTCCCAAGACTATTTTAAATATTAATGTCACATGCCTTCCTTAACAATAATCAAACTTACTTAAAAATCTTTTCAAGAGCCACAAATATAAAAAAAAATATTTATTTTTTAGGCGAAGGTGTCAATACTTTGTAAAGCCACGTTTTGCAGCAATCACAGCTGGAAAAGTCTCTATGAGCTTGCCACATCTTACCACTGGGATTTTTGCCCATTCCTCCTTGCAAAACTGCTCCAGCTCCTTCAAGTTGTCTGGTTTGCGCTTGTGAACAGCAATCTTTAAGTCTGACCACAGATTTTCTATTGGATTGAGGTCTGGGCTGTGACTCGGCCACTCCAACACATTTACATGTTTCCCCTTAAACCCCCCAAGTGTTGCTTTAGCAGTGTGTTTGGGGTCATTGTCCTGCTGGAAGGTGAACCTCCGTCCTAGCCTCAAATCACGCACAGAGTGGTACAGGTTTTGCTCAAGAATATCCCTGTATTTAGCACCATCCATCTTTCCCTCAACTCTGACCAGTTTCCCAGTCCCGGCTGCTGAAAAACATCCCCACAGTATGATGCTGCCACCGCCATGTTTCACTGTGGGGATGGTGTTCTTTGGGTGATGTGATGTGTTGGGTTTGCGCCAGACATAGCGTTTTCTTTTATGGCCGAAAAGTTAAATGTTAGTCTCCTCAGACCAGAGCACCTTCCTCCATACATTTTGGGAGTCTCCCACATGCCTTTTCACAAACTCAAAACGTGCCATTTTTTTGTTGTTGCTGAAAGTAATGGCTTTCTTCTGGCCACTCTGCCATAAAGCCCAACTCTATGGAGCGTACGGCTTATAGTCGTCCTATGTACAGATACTCCAGTCTCTGCTGTGGATCTCTGCAGCTCCTCCAGTGTTACCTTAGGTCTCTGTGCTGCCTCTCAGATTAACGCCCTCCTTGCCCAGGCCGTGAGTTTTGGTGGGCAGCCGTCTCTTGGCAGGTTTGCTGTTGTGCCATGTTCTTTCCATTTGGTTATGATAGATTTGGTGGTGCTCTTGGGGATCATCAAATATTTGTACTTCTCAACAACATTGTCCCTTACTTGTTTGGAGAGTTCCTTGGTCTTCATGGCAGTGTTTGGTTACTGGTGCCTCTTGCTTAGGTGTTGGAGCCTTTCAAAAAGGTGTGTATATGTAAAGACAGATCATGTGACACTTAGATTGCACACAGGTGAGAATCATTTCACTAATTATGTGACTTCTGAAGGTAATTGGTAGGTGAATGCATATGCACATGCCAATTTCCTGTTTTCTATTTCTAAAAAAATTGTTTTAAGTATATATTTTTCTCATTTCACTTCACCAACTTAGACTATTGTGTTCTGATCCATCACATAAAATTCAGATAAAAAAACATTGAACTTAAGGCTGTAATGTAACAAAATAGGTAAAAAGTCAAGGGGTGTGAATACTTTTGCAAGGCACTGTATCTATCTATCTATCTATCTATCTATCTATCTCTTATAATAGAAGGCTCACAGCTCCCATTCCCAGTGTCTGTCTTACGCAAACCTGTGAACAGAACAAACTTAATTACATTGTATTCCCAACACTTTTGGAGCCGTTGCTCTGACACAGACACGGCCACATTTGTGGAACATTTGTCTCTTGCTGTCTCAGTGCAAACATGTTTTGTTCAATAGATATTTCTCGATGTGCTCAGGATAAACACAATGGTCTGATGTACTGTCATAACAGCATTAGGGCAGGGTGGGGTGACAGATGATTCCAGCAGCAGTATGATTTGTTTTTAGACTAATACAAAAATTTAATGGTGTGCTAAAAGTATTTTTATGTAATTATTGGGTTCCCTGGTGGTCCAGTGGTTAGGACTTGGTGCTTTCTGGGTCAGGGAACTAAGAGGTCACACCACCCTAGAGGTCACTCCATGCAGGGTTGAGACTGGTCAGTACTTAGATGGGAGACCACTTATAAATACCAGGAGCTGTATGCTGTGGCCTACTGGAGAAGGAACTGGCAACCCACTCCAGTATCTCTGCCATGAATACCAAGTGGATCAGCATGGTGTGTTGTGGTCCATGAGGTCATGGAAAGTTGGACACGTCTGAATGATACACACACAACATAATTATTAAAAACCCATTTACAGCCATGAAATTTGTAAATATGCTTGGAATTTAACAAAAAAAGACATTAAAATGAAAAATATATATACTTTTGAAAAAATTCTAAGATTCTAAGATTAAAAGTATATGGGAAAAATGTCATGAAGACGGTTTTTAATTTACTAAACAGCAATTTGTATGCTTCTTCTGGACACTGGGAGGCATCCATATTGTGGTAAAGCATGTGTGCGTGGGAGTTGTGTTTACATTTTTGCAGGACAGAGTTTGCATTAATTGATGCAAGCTGAACAGCTGTCCAATTCCAAATGGTCAATTATTTCCAATAGAAAAGAGAGAGAGAACAAGGAACCAAATTAAAGCAGAGATTGGTGGGAGCAATAATAAAAAAAAACTTGAGATATGAAACTTTCTTCTAAGAACTTTTGATTGAAAGAAGACTTCAAGTATTTCTAATAAGAAGGGCAGGTAAGTACTGTTATAATTTGTAATTCCTTATATCTTTTTTGTGCTCCAATAGTGGGAATGGATGTAGAGAGAGGAGGGGGATTCCCTTCTATTTAGTAAATTACCTTACTCTCTCTCCCTCCGTTCCCACCTCTCCACTGTTCTGTAGGTGCAACTGCCCTCACACTCAAGCTATCATGAAGTACTCAAGTCAGAAAAGATGGAAGCTTTCTAAAAGCAAACATATGTACTGTATTACAGACGATGTAATAGATGAGTGGAACAGTCTTTCTGTTGAAGTGGTAGGGTCATTGTTATTGTTGCTCAGTCCTTAAGTAGTGTCCAACTCTCAGAGACCATATGGACAGCATCACTAAGGCACATCTGTTTCTGTTTCTGGTTGTGCTTATCCATATGTTTTTTTTTTGGCAAAGATACTGGAGTGGGTTGCCTGTTCCTCCTCCAGTGAACCACGATTTGTCTGACCTCTCTAATATGACCTGCCCATTTTGAGCGACCCTCCATGGTACAGTTCACAGCTTCATTGAAGTACACAAGAGCTTTCACCAGAACAATCTAAGGGACTCTCAGATAACTGCCACCCATTGGGATTGATGGATGCCAGATAAATGTAGTTTCTGGTTGCTTGAGTTACTATAAAGAGGCCTAGATTAGCTGCACCTAGGATGCTCTGCTAAGTATATTTGTAAGTGAGGGCTGTTCTAGCAGCAGCAGCTTTCACTCCTCACTTACACACAGGTACGTTGGGCTGGAGGGTGCGGTACTGAATCCGGGAAATGTAACCCCAACACTGCCCTGGCTCAGTCACTCATGCCTGGGGAATGTAACCCCAAAACTTCCCTGGCTCAGTCAGTCAGGCCCGGAAAATCTAACCCCAGCTCTGCCCTGGCTCAGTCACTCATGCCCAGGGAATGTAACCCCAACACTGCCCTGGCTCAGTCACTCATGTCCAGGGAATGTAACCCCAACACTGCCCTGGCTCAGTCACTCATGCCCGGGGAATGTAACCCCAACACTGCCCTGGCTCAGTCACTCATGCCCGGGGAATGTAACGCCAACACTGCACTGGCTCAGTCACTCATGTCCAGGGAATGTAACCCCAACACTGCACTGGCTCAGTCACACATGCCAGGGGAATGTAACGCCAACACTGCCCTGGCTCAGTCACTCTTGCCTGGGTAAAGTAACGCCAACACTGCCCTGGCTCAGTCACTCATGCCCGGGGAATGTAACGCCAACACTGCACTGGCTCAGTCACTCATGCCTGGGTAAAGTAATGCCAACACTGCCCTGGCTCAGTCACTCATGCCCGGGGAATGTAACCCCAACAATGCACTGGCTCAGTCACTCATGCCTGGGGAATGTAACCCCAACAATGCACTGGCTCAGTCACTCATGCCCATGGAATGTAACCCCAACACTGCCCTGGCTCAGTCACTCGTGCCCGGGGAATGTAACGCCAACACTGCACTGGCTCAGTCACACATGCCCGGGGAATGTAATGCCAACACTGCCCTGGCTCAGTCACTCTTGCCTGGGTAAAGTAACGCCAACACTGCCCTGGCTCAGTCACTCATGCCCGGGGAATGTAACGCCAACACTGCACTGGCTCAGTCACTTATGCCTGGGTAAAGTAATGCCAACACTGCCCTGGCTCAGTCACTCATGCCCGGGAAATGTAACCCCAACAATGCACTGGCTCAGTCACTCATGCCTGGGGAATGTAACCCCAACAATGCACTGGCTCAGTCACTCATGCCCAGGGAATGTAACCCCAACACTGCCCTGGCTCAGTCACTCGTGCCCTGGGAATGTAACGCCAACACTGCACTGGCTTAGTCACTCATCCCCGGGGAATGTAACGCCAACACTGCACTGGCTCAGTCACTCATGCCTGGGTAAAGTAATGCCAACACTGCCCTGACTCTGTCACTTATGCCCGGGGAATGTAACGCCAACACTGCACTGGCTCAGTCACTCATGCCTGGGTAAAGTAACGCCAACACTGCCCTGGCTCAGTCACTCATGCCCGGGGAATGTAACGCCAACACTGCACTGGCTCAGTCACTCTTCCCCGGGTAAAGAAACGCCAACACTGCCCTGGTTCAGTCACTCATGCCCGAGGAATGTAACACCAACACTGCCCTGGTTCAGTCACTCATGCCCGGGGAATGTAACGCCAACACTGCCCTGGCTCAGTCACTCATGCCCGGGGAATGTAACGCCAACACTGCACTGGCTCAGTCACTCATGCCCGGGGTAAAGTAATGCCAACACTGCCCTGGCTCAGTCACTCATGCCCGGGGAATGTAACCCCAACAATGCACTGGCTCAGTCACTCATGCCTGGGGAATGTAACCCCAACAATGCACTGGCTCAGTCACTCATGCCCATGGAATGTAACCCCAACACTGCCCTGGCTCAGTCACTCGTGCCCAGGGAATGTAACGCCAACACTGCACTGGCTCAGTCACTCTTCCCAGGGTAAAGTAACGCCAACACTGCCCTGGTTCAGTCACTCATGCCCGAGGAATGTAACACCAACACTGCCCTGGCTCAGTCACTCATGCCCGGGGAATGTAACGCCAACACTGCCCTGGCTCAGTCACTCTTGCCTGGGTAAAGTAATGCCAACACTGCCCTGGCTCAGTCACTCATGCCGGGGAATGTAACCCCAACAATGCACTGGCTCAGTCACTCATGCTTGGGGAATGTAACCCCAACAATGCACTGGCTCAGTCACTCATGCCCATGGAATGTAACCCCAACACTGCCCTGGCTCAGTCACTCGTGCCCAGGGAATGTAACGCCAACACTGCACTGGCTCAGTCACTCATGCCCGAGGAATGTAACACCAACACTGCCCTGGCTCAGTCACTCATGCCCGGGGAATGTATCGCCAACACTGCCCTGGCTCAGTCACTCATGCCCGGGGAATGTAACGCCAACACTGCACTGGCTCAGTCACTCATGCCCGGGGTAATGTAATGCCAACACTGCCCTGGCTCAGTCACTCATGCCCGGGGTAATGTAATGCCAACACTGCCCTGGCTCAGTCACTCATGCCCGGGGGAATGTAACGCCAACACTGCCCTGGCTTAGTCACTCATCCCCGGGGAATGTAACGCCAAACCCGGAACTGGCTCAGTCACTCATGCCCGGGTAATGTAACCCCAACACTGCACTGGCTCAGTCACTCATGCCCGTCTGCTTCCAGGTAACATTGAATTGCAGAGATGTACAATGGATGACATCTAGGTGCCTGTAAGCATTTTGTGGCCGGACAACCTGGCTCCTGGCATTTGTTGAGCCGTGTAAATTGAAATTTTTATGGAAGGTATAGGATTCAGTTTTTTTTCTGGTTGCTTGAGTTTTGGTTAAAGCAGAGCCTATTGTATATAGGGTCATAGGTAGTAAGAAACACAGCCGGCCAGATAAGTCATCGCATCTATGAGTCTATGATTGTAAACAAAATCTTCAGAAATTAAGATTTTCTCAAAAAATGTCTGTCTGCTGCCAGTGTTGCAGGTTTGTTACATACTTCACAAACGTGAGGGTTTTTCCTAATAAAATACAGTGGTCCTCCAATAATTGGCTTGTTTACGTTTTTATCTGCACCACAAGGAGTCACTTAAGGATAACGCAGCTATTACCTTGAAGAAAAAAAAAAAAGGATTTCAATCCTAACTAACAAGATACTGACTGTAAGTTAAGACTAAGTGCACCGCAACGTCTCAACTGGGCGGCGGATGTGAAGATTAAGAATGCGTGCACCTTTTTAATTGTGCATTCTATTGGCCCCTGATCTGTGTAACCAGCCCGCAGTGCAGAAAGGCATATAAAGATTGCTAAGCCGGGTTTATAATGAAGAGGATACTTCTTTTGTCTTTCCTTGTGCCAACAGCGGCAGAAGGGATACTAATTAAGGAGTGAATTATTAGCTTTCCGCGGCGCGCTGCGGGGGAATTAAAAATGAGTGCAGTTTGTTGCTTTGCTTTCGGAGGCCAAAGCTTCTCCTCTAACATATTCCTGCTTCTATTTGAGCAGCAGGGGATACCTTTTATTATTGTAATTGGTGTATAATTATAAGCCTTTAGGTTATTGTTAAATAAAGAGGGTTGCGCGGTAATCTATTATTGCAAAGAAACGTGATGGATTTTCCTGGACAGCAGAAATTGTTTTCCAAATTGACCTATTGTAGATTTTTAATTACAAATTAAATGTTTGATAATGAACCTGCATATCCCAGCACAAAAAGGGTTACTAAGTCTTAAACCATTTACTACCAGGGGGATGATGGGTAAATATTGCTTTCGTAAGTCTTTTTGGCGCCTGTAGCAGGGATTTAGACACAGTGGGTTAGAAATCAGCTTTTTGTAACTTATTTAGGTTCATTTGCCTGATTATAAGACTGTAAGTGGTTTATATCAAAGGCAGTTTTTTTTGGAAATGTGGATATTAAAGTATTTAGGAGCTGTGCTAATCGGAGATACAGTGTAGAAAGTAAATGATGCAAAATGGGGCTGTATGTGCACAAGCATGTTATAATCACAGCAGGGCAAGATTCACTAAAATGTGAAGTGGGGATGAGGTGAGTGAAGAGTGAGTTTTCAAGGTATTGTGAAGTTTTGACAGCCAGCCTAGGACAGTTGTCTCATCTCTTGCCGTCCTGGGTATACTCTTCATCATTGTAGAATGGCTCACTGGTGTTGTGGCATCTGTTGGCATCCTAGGAATGCTCTTCATCATTGTAGAATGGCTCACTGGTGTTGTGGCATCTGTTGGCATCCTAGGAATGCTCTTCATCAGTGTAGAATGCCGCACTGGTGTTGTGTCATCTGGACATACAGAATGGTGCACTGATGTCATGTAATGTCTTGGCGACATAGACATACTCTTCATCATTCAAGAATGGTGCACTGGTGCTGTCATCTCTTGCCATCCTGTGCATGCTCTTCATCATTCCAGAAAGGCGCACTGGTGTTGTGGCGTCTCTTGGCATGCTGGACATAATCTTCATTAATCTAGAATGGTGCACTGATGTCATGTAATGTCTTGGTGACCTAGACAAACTCTTCATCATTCAAGAATGGTGCACTCGTGATGTTATCTCTGGCCATCCTGGGGATGCTCTTCATCATTCCAGAATGTCGCACTCATGTTGTATCATCTCTTGGATTCGTGGGCATGCTCGTCTTCATTCCAGAATGGTGCACTGGTGTGGTGTCTTCTCTTGCCATCCTGGGCATACTCTTCATCATTGTAGAATGGCTCACTGGTGTTGTGTCATCTCTTGGCATGCTGGACATACACTTCATTAATCCAGAATGGTGCACTGATGTCTTGTAATGTCTTGGCGACCTAGACATACTATTCATCATTCAAGAATGGTGCACTGGTGTTGTCATCTCTTGCCATCCTGGGCATGCTCTTCATCATTCCAGAATGGCGCACTGGTGATGTTATCTTTTGCCATCCTGGGCATGCTCTTTATCATTCCAGAAAGACGCTCTCATGTTGTATCAACTCTTGGATTCCTGGGCATGCTGGTCTTCATTGCAGAATGGTGCACTGGTGTTGTCATCTCTTGCCATCCTAGGCATGTTCTTCATCATTGCAGAATGGCGCATTCACGTTGTATCATCTCTTGGAGTCTTGGGCATGCTCGTCTTCATTCCAGAATGGTGCACTGGTGTGGTGTCTTCCCTTGGCATGCTAGGCATACACTTCATCAACATAGAATGGTGTAGTGTCTTTTCTTGGTGACCTAGGCATACTCTTCATCATTCCAGAATGGCGCATTCACGTTGTATCATCTCTTGGAGTCTTGGGCATGCTCGTCTTCATTCCAGAATGGTGCACTGGTGTGGTGTCTTCCCTAATATATCCACTTTATAGAAAAAAAACACCATCTAAATCACCAAAGAGTGTGCTTGCTTTAACAACTAAGGGAGGAAAACATATATGAAGCTGAGCATGTAGAAAACCAAATACAACAACTTCACAAGAATCAACAGCATGAAATTATAAAAAAATAAGAATAAAAAAAATTAGCTGCTTCTCCTAACAAAGTAACAGACAGAAGAAAGAACAACAACAAAACATTTAAAATCTCCTGAGTCAGACAAATAGCTTTCCTGAAAACTATACAGAACACACAGGAATGATACACCTCTCATACTACCAACTATCACAAGCAGAGACCTCTGTTCTCTCCAAAGGATTGACTATCTGTCCAGATGTGAAACTAGATAAAAATACAACTATACTCGGACAATGAAGATTTCTTCAAAAGATTGAGACTGGCGGAAATTTTTCACAACAAAGAACATACCACAACATCATTGGGTTATAGCAACAAGAAGAATAACACACATTTCACTCCACCACCTGGACGCGACAGTTATATAGAAAGTTTTTGCTTGAGAACTGCATCAGTTATAATAACCCAACATAAAATAGACTTAACTAATCTCACTCCATCAGAAAGAACTGTCTTAAAGAGTTTAAAAAGCAACCCCAACGTCACCATCAAGCCGGCAAACAAAGGAGGTGTAGGTGTTATTATGAATACATAATGAAGCCTACAGACAACTATCAGACAATACTTACTACAAGAACCTGAACCAGGACCCTATGGAAGAATATGCTCTTCAATCAAGAAACTCATCCAAACATTCTTTAAAAAATTGAAGCAAGAATCAAAACAAATCATCCCGCCCAGCCTACAACTGGGACTTTCTACATGCTGCCAAAAATCCACAAACCAGGCAACCCAGGGAGACCAATTGTTACAGGTATGGACACACTGACTGAACAGATATCTGGCTTTGTTGAAAACATCCTTAAACCATTAGTTAGTAACACCAGTAGCTATATACAAGACACCACTGACTTTCTCAACAAACTCAGTCAGATTAAAGACCTACCTGCTAACACACTACTTGTTACCATGGATGTAGAGTCTCTTTACAGTAATATCCCACACAAAGATGACACTGAGGCATGCTTTAGGTTTCTTTCAACACACATGCAAAACCATAAATATGGCCCTGATATTATTGTTAAACTAATAGAAAATATATCCTTACCCACAACTATTTTACTTTTAACCAAGATACCTACCTACAGATGATGGGGAGTGCCATGGGTACCAAAATGGCTTCACAATACACCGATCTACTTATGGCCAATCTAGATGAAACATTCTTATCTGTATCCATTTACACACCATACAGATACTATTGTTACATAGATGATCTGTTCATCATCTGGAAAGAAGGAGAAAGCAAACTCAGAGACTTTCATAATTCATTCAACACCTTCCATTCATCTATAAAACTTAAAATGGATTTCTCTACAGAACAGGTGAACTTTCTAGTTACTACCATATCCATCACCAATGGCATTCTCCACTCATCTATATATAGGAAACCACAGACAGATGTAATTACCTACACAGCTCCAGTTTCCATCCCTCCCACACCAAACAAGCCATCATCCATAGGCAAGCTATTAGATACCATCACATTTGCTCAAACACTGGAGACCTTGACAAAAGTGAAAAAACACTGTCTGAATCTTTCAGACAGAAGGGTTATAAACCCCATATTATTACCCAGAAAAATAAACACTGCCATCAAAACACCCCGTGAACAAAAAAAACTATTTCACGTACACCTCTAGTGACCACATACCAACCAGTTTTAGAGAAAATGTGAAAAATAGTCAAAGATTTACAACCATTACTAACCAAAGATGCCTAATTACAAGATGTATTCCCCAAACCTAGCATGTAAACAACCACCAAACATGAAACAAAAACTTGCCAGTAGAAAATTAGCCAATGAACAACTACATAGAAAAAATTGAACTAAACGTTTTAACAAACGTGCCTGTATTTTATGTCAACACATTTGTAAGGATGACACAGCCACACATAACAACAAGACCTATAACATCAAAGGATCATATACATGCACATCCTACAATGTGTTTTATATAATACAATGTAATATATGTGAAACAGGCTGTTACATTGGGGAAACCAGACAAAAACTGCTCTTATAATGAATTTACACAGACATTCAACAAAAAAGCACAACAAGGACAATAATTGTACCCCAGTTGGACACCATTTTAGCCAGAATGATCATCTATCCAAAACTTAAGAATCAATATACTCAGAGGAAATTTTAAGAACATCAAAGAGAGAAAAGCATTTGAAATAAAGATGATCACATTCTTCAGCTTCAGATGCAGGCCTTAATATGGACTTGGGTTTTCTAACACATTACCACAATGTCTTGTGTTTTTTCTTATTTTACTATAACACTCTAAGCACCCTTAGTGAGGTGTTTTTTCAACAGAAATGATATCACTGTGGACTACAGTGCTCTGGTTTCTAATGTATATACTGATGTATATGTACATATAGTATGTGTATATATGTTTCCTTTACTGCTGTGTTGATTTCCCCTATATGTATTTACTTGATGCTGTCAGATGCTATCTCTACTCTCTATCTCTACATCTCTGTTTACATTTAAACTGAGGGTTCCATCTCATGTTAGTATTGCTTCAGACTTGATAAAGAGCGGTCAGAACTCTGAAAAGCTTGTCAATATAAATAAGGTGTTTGTCCAATACTAAAGGTATCACAGTAAATTGCAATACTCATTATTATTCCACATATATATATATATATATATATTTATTTATATATTTATCTGTGGTTGTGTCCCTCTCTCGCCCTGCTCCATCAGAGGTGGGCTCTGCAGCCTTATAAGCACTTCCTGTTTGGGACCTCACAGTCAGTCCATTTCTGGGTTCATGCATGCAGGATGCTTTTGAGCCCTCTCACCGTTACAGGTTCTGATTTACTTTGCTACATATCTGCTAGCCTATTGCTGCCTTTTTTGGCCCATTTCCTATCTACCAGGGTGTTACTACACTGGCTTTCTCCTTACATTACTATGTTACAAATGTCTGTGAGGGCACCCCTCATTGTAAGTATTCCTGCGCTACATTAGGCTTTCTTATTGGTAAGCATTCATGCTCTACATTACGCATACTTATCATATACCGGCCCCAAATCCACTAAATTGTCTTCGTCAGTATCTGAGGTCATGCTTTGGCGTTTTTAAGCCATATTTAGTGGATTTCAGGCTAAATCTACTAACCTTCGATCTATCAATAGCTTTCTATAAGTCCAAATCAACCTACACTCTACAACTCCTAAACCGGCCTTCGTAGGCCTACACCGGCCTTCCTAGGCCTACCTCATTCATGCATCCAACTCAACCTTCGCAGGCCTCTTTTTTCATTACGTTTTCATCCGGCCTTCCTAGGTCTATACCAGCCTTCCTAGGCCTACCTCATTCATGCATCCAACTCGACCTTCGCAGGCCTCGTTTTTCATTACATTGTCATAAACCTCTCCCCTCTCTCCTCTACTTCACTCAGCCCTTGGCCCTCTAAGCAGACCATGTAGGGAGTAGCTATAGGGCACACCTTGGCTACATTACCTAAATATATAAATATATATATATATATATATATATATATATATATAGAGAGAGAGAGAGAGAGAGAGAGAGAGAGAGAGAGGGAGAGAGAGAGATTTGTGTCTGTTGATATAGACAGAAATTTACCTCTTCTGTGCTTTCATGCATCGAAAACGGAGGAATAAAGTTGACAAATGGCCTTAGTGTGTCACCATTTTAATTCTGCTCAAACAATCTATAAATAAAAATAAAAATCCAGTCAAGGATTCACTAACAACTTTCTATAAAAAATTAAGTGATTTGCCCTTTTTCCTAATTCTATGAATGCACCTTTATAACGGCTACAAACCCGTTCTTGTTTTAGCTCAAGGTTTTCTCTCCCCCTCCCAGCATTATAAATACATGACTTCCTCCATATATCATTGTTAAGAAAAAGATATTACAGCCAGGTAGAGAGGTGAGTTTGATAAATGTCAGTGTGATGCACAGCAGTCTACTTATTGTCTGGCATTATGCCAGGAACAACAGCTCTAATTTTACTGAACAAAGGAAAAAATGATATTCATGAACAGTGGGACTAAAGCATCTTGAGACATTCTTAAAGACAAATAGGTGATGTGGGGTCTCATAGCTCCCCACAGATTATGGTGGCTGTGCAGGTGGTCTTTGGTTCATTGCACATTTCAGTTTGGGCTACTGGGATATATATATATATTTTTTTTTTTTTATCAAATTGTTTTAATGCAAAAAAAGATCCACTTGATCTATCCAGTCTGTTCATTTTCCTGTCTAGATCTACTTAAAGTGGCAAAGCAGAGATAATAGCAAATCATTTAAGAATGTAATGTAATTTTCCTGCAGTAATCTACCATTGAGGTTTGACAGTTTGTGCTGTCAGTCAACCATGCTGATCAACATCAAAACTAAATGTTAATCTTTAGTTAAAGGGGCATTTACCTCACTGTAAGTGGTTGTCATGGTTTTAAAGGGCTTATGATTATATGTTAAAACAATCTATTTTTTTTAAATTACACTAAAAACAGCTAAAAAAATCTAAAGTTTTAAGTCTGTTTACATTCAAAGTGTATCCTGCCTACTGACTGTTGCATCAGTAATAAAAGGTAGCAGAGGAGCTCACAATGATGATGATTGTCTATATATTGTCTAAAGATGTTCTCTGGAAGCAGGGGCATAGGAACTGGGGGTATGGGGGGAGGGAAAAATCGCCCCCCTCCCCCCAGATTACATGAATAGGGGACACAAAAAGAGGCAAAATTAAACTCAATCATGCATTACCAGATTTGGCCACTAGAGGGTTATGGTCAGTGATATGGAGAAGTGTGTCTTTCCCATGTCTGGAAGGGGTGTCCTTGTAAGTAATGAGCTATAATTTATCAATTTCCATGTTTTTAAGTACATTTGAATAAAGGACCAAAGTGATTGTTTAATTGCAAGAACATCTGCTGGACATTACCAAACATTTGATAATGCATGGTAGAGAATTTCCTAGAGAGGAGGAATTTATGTAAATGGATGTGGGGTCACTTACTTCTCTCCGCTGATCTCAAAGTACTCCCTGAACCACAAACATGCATGTAAAAAAGCCTGTAGGCAAAGATCAAGTTGGGAAATACTGCGTTCATCTACTAAAGGTGTTTTGTCCAGAGTTCCATACAACTCAGCAGCTAAAATTGCAGGCTACAGCCACCTACTGTCCACAGTGATACTGTATTTGCTATAATACATTTAATAGAACAGGTTTTAAACTTTAGATAAATAAATGGGGTATAATTTAGAATATTGGCATCAGAAAGCTTGAGGAAAACTAGAGGATAAGAGCTTTCTCTTGTGCACAAAAAGAGACTAGGCATACTCAAAATACAGTAGTCGGCACAGAATGTAAATTCACACAAATCAGTATTTGTGCCCTAAGCCTTTGAAACCAAACATTTTGTGCAGCAAGAGGGAAAATAGAGCGATTTCTCAAGGAACAACATTTAAAGTTCAAATATGTTTGCAAAGACAGATTAAATATTTGGAGATCAGAAGAAAGAGGACGGTGGGTGTTGTAATGTTGTGGGCTTTGTAAGCGAGGGACAAAACTTTGAATTGGTTCTGGAAGATATAAGAAAGGATTGGCAGATCAGAGCTATAAATAGTAATCAAGTTACTAATATTAAGGGCTTTTTATTTTCATGATGCGTATATAATTAGGCCTTCATAGGACTGAGTCTAAATATTCAGATATTATCACAAAACATATGAATGTGGACATTGGAAGACCACAATTATCAGTGATCTCACTGTGCTTTATTCATGCTTTCAAATGCCTCTCTTACTAAAGTGTGAAAAATCTGCCGAATTCAGTGCAATAATTTTATTTTTAAGAATTTTGTACCATGCTTAAAATCACTTTAAATATAGAATTCTAAAATGTCAGCACCAACTCACGCAGTAGATATTATATATTATACTTACTGTATATATTTGTTGTTGTTGTTGTTTAGTCGTTCAGTCACGTCCGACTCTCAATGACCCCATGGACCGCAGCATGCCAGGCACATCTGTCAGTCACCGCCTCTCTGAGCTGTCTTCTCCTGAAATGGCCCCAAAAATTGAGCTTCAGCCTTATGATCATAGCTTCTAGTGAACAGTTTGTCTTGATCTCCTGAAGTACTGATTTATTGAATCTTCTTGCAGTCCAACGGATTCTAAGCAGTTTTCTGCAACACCACAATTCAAAGGCATCAATTCTATGGCGCTCAGCCTTCTTTATGGTCCAGCTCTTACATCCGTATGTTACTACTGCGAATACCATAGTTCTAACTATGCAGACCTTTGCCATGGCTTTCCTGCCCAGAAGCAAACGTCTTTTAATTTCATGAATGAAGAGATCTTGAATCCCAGCAAAATAAAATGTGTCACTGCCTCTACTTCTTCCCCATCTATTTTCCAGGAACTGATATTGCCGTTTGCTATGACCTTTGTCTTTTTAACGCTGAGCAGCAGGCCAGCATCTGCACTTTCTTCTTTTACCTGCATTAATAGGTCCTTTAGTTCCTCCTCACTTTCAGCCATCAGCGTATCTGAGATTGTTGATATTTCTTCAGCAATACTGATTCCGGCTTTAGACTCATCCAGCCCTGCTTTACGCATGATGTATTCTGCGTATAGGTTGAATAGATAAGGTGACAATATACAACCTTTTCCTATCTTGAACCATTCTGTTGTCCCATGTTTGGTTCTGAACGTGGCTCTTGGTCCAGATACAAATTCCTCAGGAGGAGGATGAGATGATCTGGTACTCCCATCTCCCTAAGAAATTGCCACATGTTGTTGTGATCCACACAGTCACAATGCTTTAAAATAGTCTATGAAGCAGAAGTAAATGTTTTTTTCTGGAATTCTCTTGCTTTCTCTATTATCCATTGGCAATTTGATCTCTTGTGCCTCTTCCTCTGCAGAACCGGGCTTGCACATCTGGTAGTTCCTGGTCCATATATTGTTGGAATCTAGCTTGTAGGATCTTAAGCATTATCTTGCTGGCATGTGAAATAAGTGCAATTGTTCGAAAATTGGAGCACTCTTTGGCACTGCCTTTTTTGGGATTGGGATGTAGACTGACCTTTTCCAGTCTATTGGCCACTATTGAGTTTTCCAAATGTTCTGGCAAACGGCAAGCAGCACTTTCACAACATTTTCCTGTAAAATTTTGAATAGTTCAATTGGGATTCCATCAACTCATGCAGCCTTATTATTAGCAAGGCATCCTCGGGCCCATCTCACTTCACTCTAGAAGATGTCTGGCTCCAGCTCATTGGACAAACTGAGCTCATCACTTTTGTAAAGATCCTTCCTGTATAGATCTTCAGTGTATTCCTGCCACCTCTTTTTTTTATCTGATCTGCTTCTGTTCCTATCATTTTGGTATTTTATCATGCCCACTTTGGCATGAAAGTTTCCTTTGTGATCCCCTATTTTCATGAGGAGATCCCTCTACTTTCCTATCTCTTTACATCGCTCCCTGTAGAAGGTCTCCTTGTCTCTTCTTGCTATCCTCTGGAATTCTGCATTCAGTTGGACAAATCTTTTCTTATCTCCACCACCTTTCACTTTCCTTTTTTCATGGGCTTCTTGCAAAGCCTCATCAGACAGCCAGTTTGCCTTAGTTTTCTTTATTTTGGGGATATTCTTTGTTGCTGTTTCCTGGGTTATGTTGCAAACTTCGGCCCAAAGTTCTTCAGGCATTCTATCTTCCATGTCTGATCCCTTAAATCTATTCTTTACTTCCACTGCATATTCACAAGGGGTAATATTTATGTTGTACCTGCTTGGTCTGATGATTTTCCCTCTTTTCTTCAGTTTAGTTCTTAACTTTGCAATAAGAAGCTCATGGTCTGAGCCGAGGTCAGCTCCTGGTCTTGTTTTTGCTGAATGTATAGAGCTCCTCCATCTTTGGCTACAAAGTATATAGTCAATGTGATTTCTATATTGTCCATCTGGTGATGTCCATGTATAGAGTTGTCTCAGAGGCTGTTGGAAGAGGGTGTTTGCTATGACCAGAGAATTATCTTGACAGAATTCTACTAATCTCTGACCTGAATCATTTTGTACTCCAAGGCCCATCTTGCCAGTTATTCCAGGTGTCTTTTGGTTCCCTACTTTAGCATTCCAATCTCCTAGGATGACAGTGACATATTTTCTTGGTGTTATATCTATGACGCGTTGAAGATCTTCATAGAACTGGACAACTTCAGCCTCTTCAACACCCATGGTTGGAGCATAGACTCTGATCACTGTGATATTAAATGGCTTGCCTTGAATTTGAATTGAAATCATTCTGTCATTTATTTGGTTGTAACCGACCACTGCTTTGGCACCCTTTTATTGACTATTAGGGCTACTCCATTTCTTCTGCAGGATTCTTGACCACAGTAGAAGATTTGGTGTTTGTCTGATGTGAAATGTCCCATTCCAGTCCATTTAAGTTAATTAATTCCCAGGATATTGATGTTTAGCCTTGTCGTCTCATGTTTGACCAGGCCCAGTTTACCTTGGTTCATAGTTCTAACATTCCAGGTTCCTATTTTGAATTGATTTTTGCAGCATCAGACTTTCCTTAGCCCTCCAGACAGATCCGCAGCTGGTTGTCCTTTCGGCTTTGGCCCAACCACTTCATTTGATCTGGGGCTACTCGTACTCGCCCTTTGCTCTATCTCAGTAATGTGGTAAGAACCTTCTGACCTAAGGGGCTCATCTTCCAGTGCCATATTGTTATGTTGTGCTTGTCCATAGAGTTTTCTTAGCAAAGTTACTGGAGTGGGTTGCCAGTTCCTTCTCCAGTGGACCACAATTTGTCCGACCTCTCTGCTATGACCTGCCCATCTTAGGTGACATTTCATGGTATAGCTCATATCTTCATTGAGGTACACAAGCCCCTTCACCACGACAAGGTAGCGATCCAGAAGGGGACTACATATATATTTATACTGTATATATATTACAGTGGTACCTCAGTTCTCATCCTTAATCCGTTCCAGACAGCAGGTTGAGTTCCAAACAAGCTTTTCCCATATGAATCAATGTAAATTGAAATAATCCATTCCGAACCCCAGATTTTTCAGATTTTATTTTGAGTCTGCACTTGGGCTCTTACAGACACAGGATGCACAATGATACTTACAGACACAGGCTGCACTTGAGCTCTTACAGACAAACGCTGCATTGGCTCTTGCAGATGTAGGCTGAAGATTGTCTCTTACAGACGCCGGCTGCATATTGGCACTTATAGTCACAGGATGAACATTGGCTCTTACCGATACAGGATGAACAATGGCACTTATAGACACAGGCTGCACTTGGGCTCTTACAGACAGGGCGTGAAGGGAGCCACAGGGGGCCCTAGCACCAGCAGGTCATGTCTGGTTTGGTGGGTACTGATCCCCCCCCGGCCCTCTCAACTGCTCTCAACTGAATGGGAAGCTGCTTACTGGCCTGAGACTGGGAGATTAAGATGCACCACATACTTGGGGATCTGGTCCAGAAAATGCATTTCTTTGTATAATACAGGTAAACAAAGTCCAGTAAATCCAGGGTGAAAGTCGAAGCAAATACAAGGATCCAAAACTGGAGGTCAGGAATGGGGAAGTACTGTTATCATGGTGGTTTCTGAATAAGAGCATGATCCATGTTGTTAAATCTGAGGTTGCGCTGGTGGCATGCCTTCAAGATCAGGGTCAAACTTGAACAGGATAGTCCGTAAGACATGCTGAAGGCAGTCTGTGTCCCAATCAGTGAGCTTACAAAGCTTACTAGAAGATAGAAAAATGTGTGTAAATTTAGAACTGCAGCTGGAGCATGATTGGATGTTGAATGGACCCAATCAACTCAGCATTCATAGAGCCTCATTCAATTGAGCAATTGTAAGTTAATGGAGCCCATAAGGTAATTTGCAATTCGATTGGTGTCTTTTTGCAAGCCGCAAATGGTCTACGGGTTACGGGCGTAAAATCCATTTTCATTATTTTGTATTTTGCGGATTTGAGAGTCCGACCGCATATCGGACCTCTGAACGCTAATTGATTGACATGTAACCTCCATGTTTTCTGACGGAATGATGATTCGAAATGGGTAGTTACGGCCTTGCTTAATTGATCATGTTCCCGTCCTGAAATGCTTCACACGAGTGCATGGTTTACGGTTTGTGCTTTCGGCCCATAACTTGTGTTTTTGATCAATTGAATAGCACCAGATTTGTAGCAGGCCGCAGTATAACGTGAGATTTGGACTTTGAATTGAATGAGGCTCTGAGTGTCAATGACAGAAATGTAACTTCTCATGACAACTTTTATTCTTAACACATATGCAGCCCCATTAAATTCGAAGCCCATAGCGGCATCAGCAAGGCCGCAAAGGCTGCGGGCTTGAAAATTCGGCTGAGTTACAGAGCTATTAAATTCCACCATGTCGCGAGTTACGGGCCGTAGACGCAAGCCCGTAAGCCATTCTTGCGCGCGTTGCAAATGAGCATGATCAATTTGTCAAACCCGTTGTCACAGGTTTAGACGGAGCCAATGGCAAAAGAGATTGTCATTATTACGTCACTGAAAAATGGAGGTTAGATTTCAACGCCTTACACGCTCCAATTACGAGTTTCAATCGGACCCGTATTCCAGAAATAAAGCATCAGTAAATATGATATCTTAGCCCATGCAAGTTCCAATATATGTATTAACACATTGATTGCCGGGAACGATGTAACACGGAAATTACACATAAAAAAAAAGTATTTTATATTGCAGATTTGAGGGCTTGGGAATGTTATGCTATTAATTAATAATAAAAAATACCTAAGATCACATTCCCTTTCATTATAAGTACAGTAGTGTGTGTATATTGGCATTTACAGCCCTACGGATAGGACTTTAACCCCCTTGCGGGTCCTCTCTAGAACCCGTTGGCTTTTTTACTCCATTTGCGGGTTACGGGTTTCAACGCCAGTGGATTGCAAATTTATTAGCGATTTTCGGACATTACAGTTACGGGCTTGACAGATCAAAGGATTTGCCTTACTCCGCAAGTCGTTGGCGGGTTGCTTTACGGGGCCAATTTAATAGCCGCAAGTCTTACGGGCTACGGTTTTACACGTTGAGGGAATTTAATAGGGCTGAAGAAAAAGTAACTATGAAAACAAGCAAATTCAGTAACCATATCACAGTAAATCAATCTTCTCTATGAGTGATCTTTGATGTAAAATAAATGAACACTTGCCCTTTAATTTAACTTTTTACTTGTATTATAGCTTTTTTTATCTAGTGATGACTATCGCTTTAAACCAGAACAATATACTTCCTAAAAATGTTGATATTTTCTATTGCTTTCTGTGTTTGCAGGACATAAGAGCTTAGTTGGAAGCAGCTTGGTTCAGATATATTTTCTTGAAAGGCAAAACAACATCAGTAAGAGAGTGCAGGTTGTCTCTTTGTAGAGCGCCACTCGTATTGATTATATTTATGCACAGATGCACACATTATACTTGTGCCGGCGAGCTCCAGCATTTGATGGTATCTAGAAGCACTAATCTTCAGGATAGACATCAAGGGGCCGCTGCTCGGCATGGTGGGTGGACTTCAGACGGATGGAGCTGTGAGGTGTGGGCTCTGTATCACTCAGACGCAGTAAATCCAAATCTCAGCAGGGATTTCCTCTAAAGTGTTCATTTTATATGGAGTCACCTGAAGTGTAATAAATCTCATTGTTTGTGTACAGGGCACGGAAAGTAATGAAGAAATGTTTAATAGTTTGGTTCATTGCTGTTTGAAACAAAAAACACAGTAGTCTATTTACCGACTGTATATTCATATACAAGCAGAGACGATTCATTACCGTGGCCAAGGCCTTTGATATTGCCCCCATATAAGTTACCAGTATAGGTACTGTAACACCTACTTGGGTTACTTTGAAATACATCTAGAATTTCAATTTGATTAATTTTACAAATCAAATTACAGGAATACTGCAAAAGTTGTTGTTCAGTTGTGTCCGCCTCTCTGTGACCCTATGGACACAGCTCTCCAGAAATAGAAGCGTATCACCTTCCACCCTAACACACTCTCACCTCTCTCTACCTCCTTTTCCGCACACAATACCTTTAGATTGCAAGTCTGCGAGTTTCTATCCCACAAGGGAAAACACCATGGACACTGGATTTAAGGCTCAAATACAGGGCCCTCCTTGCTTTGCTATGTTTAATTTGTATGTATCTTTGTCTTGAACATATCTTATGTACATCGCTATGGAATATGTTGGTGCATTATAAATAAACGGAAAAAAAATAATAACCTCACACTCACACCTTACCGCCCCCCTACATATCATGGATTCCTCTAGTGTCCAGAAGAGGCATCAACGTGTGTTGTTTCATGCTTTTAACCTCAATGTTTTCCTATATATCACTAATATAATAAGTGCAAGAGTGTAACGATGCATAAGGAGCGTACACACTTACGTTGCCATTCGCCGCAGCTTGGGAGGAAGGGGGAGGAGAAGAGACACACGGGAGGGGGAAAGACGCAGTGGAGGGAGGGGTAAAGACACAAGAGAGGGAGGAGGGAGGTCAAAGAGACACGGAGGGGAGACACAGGAGAGGGAGGGCAAAGAGACACAGAGGAGGGGGGCAAAGAGAAGAAGGGGAGCGGGGGCAAAGAGACAAAGGGGAGGGTGGCAGAGATACAAGGGGGAGACACATGGGATAGGGGGGTGGAAAGATATGGGGGAAAGAGACACAGGGGAGGGGGGAAGAGATACAGGGGAGAGAGTGGGGGAAGACACAGGGGAAGGAGGAGGGGGGAAGAGACACAGGGGATGAGTCAGAGACTATTTTGAAAAATGTAAGCTAATATTAGGCAAAATGTTTTTACACAAATTAAAATAAATAATTACAGCCTTCAATTTTTAACTATTGTATCACATTTTGCTTTAATGATGCCTTACATTTTGTCTTTGACAGAATTCTAGGAGAAATGAGAGGAACACTGCACACCTAGAAGAGCTGTATTTACTTTTGTTAAATCCATGCTCTCCAAATAGCTCCTTGTCAATAGAATTCAGTGCCAGAGAAAGGCCCCATCAGACAATCCTTTTTTTTTCAATAATATATCCAACTGGAATCAGCTGTCACAACCTCCTTTGGTAGAGAATTCCACAGTTTATCCGCCATTACAGTGATGAAACAAAACAGCTCCCTGACAAAGCCTTATACTGACCCTGGATGTATTTATATAAGGTAACCATATCCCCTTCTAGAAGCCTTTTTTTAAGAGAAAATAGGTGTACTTTGGTTAGTCTTTCTTCATAACTTAGCCCCTCCATTCCACTTATTAGTTTTGTTGCCCTTCTCTGTACCTTTTCCAGCTCTAAAATGTCCTTTTTATGAAATGGTGCTCAAAACTGTCCTCCATATTCCAAATGAGGGCGTACTAGAGATTTGTATAGTGGCAGAAGTATATTTGCTTCCCTTGCTTCTATACCCTTCCTAATACATGCTAATATTTTACTTGCCTTTGCAGATGCTGCTTGGCATTGAGCACTGTTACCTAGGTGGTTGTCCACAAGCACTCCCAAATCCCTTTCAATATCTGATACACCTAGATTTGCTCCATTAAGATTATACATTGCATGGCTATTTTTCCTTCCCAGATGTATAACTTTACATTAATCTGTGTTAAATCTCATCTGCCATTTAGTTGCCCATTTCTCTAATTTATATAAATCCCATTGAGGGAAAGTAAATAATTTTCTGATTTAATTACCTTGCGCAACTTAGTGTCATCAGCAGAAAATGGAGACAGACAGGCTGTTTCTAGGAGCCTATAATAATTATATGTATTACTAGGAAATTTCCTGTAAAAAATGAGGGAGTAAAATTGTAAGCCTGGCAATGTTTGCCACACAATGCAAAGCTATGGGCCCTCTGAGCACATTTCCTCCCTCCCCCACTTCCCCCCTCTCCATCCCTTGTGTCTCATTTATCCCCTCTCCCTCACTTGTGTCTCTTTCTCCCCTCCCTCCCTTGTGTCTCCTTTCCCCCTCCACTTCCTCCCTTTTGTCTCCTTTTCCCCCTTCTCTGCCTCCCTTGTGTCTCCTTTTCCCCTCCTCTGCCATCCTTGTGCCTCCTTTTCCCCACCTCTCCCTCCCTTGTGTCTCCTTTTTCCCCACCTCTCCCTCCCTTGTGTCTCCTTTTTCCCCCACCTCTCCCTCCCTTGTGTCTCCTTTTCCCCCTCCTCTCCCTCGTGTCTCATCCTCCTCCTCCCTGTTCCCCCTTACCCTCCCTCCCCCCTCTCCAATAACCTCCCTATCCTGTCTCTCCTCTCTTCTTATCTGGATCCGTTGAGCTCCGGCTGCTGCATTGCGTCTTCTGCCTGTGTCCGGAACCGCATATGCTAATGACGTGACGCTCATGTGACGTCACTAGCATATGCCGGTACGGTCACAGCAAGAAGAGGCGCTGCAGAAGCAGGAGCTCAGTGGATCAAGGTAAGAAGAGAGGAGAGACAGGATAGGGAGGTTATTGGAGAGGGGGAAGGAGGGCGGATGAGGGGGAAGGAGGGAGGAGGAGGAGAAGTGGCCCTCAGTGCAGGCCTGAACGCCGAAGTCCCACAAGCCTAAGTCCCGCGGCCCTCAACTGTTCGACCTCGTGAAGGGGGTTAGGAAGGAGGAGGTGGAGGTAAGCGGCCCTCACTGCAGGCTGTCTCGCGGGCTCGCAAAGCATGACCAACACTGCAAACGTTACGAACAACAACAATCCACAACTATATAAGTGATAATAGGCTAATTAATTATAATTGTATATATTATGATGTGACATATTATAATTATGCGTATTAGACAGGAAAATGACATGAAGTTAACTTTTAATAATCACATATAATAGTTGTAAAACTGTGATTTGTCGTCACGCTTGTGAGCCTCGCTATGCGAGGCGAGCCGTTGAGGCCTTGAAGCATTCCGAGCTCGCAGGGCCTAGGCAATGAGCGCCGAAGGCTTGCCTCGCAAAGCAGTTGAGGCATTGAAGCACGCAGGACTTCGGCTGAAATGAGCACTTACAAAAAAAACACACACAGCACAGGGGGAGAGCCAGGAAGCCTGGGAGTGAGGTTGCAAGCAATATTGAGCCTTATTTGATGTGTTTCATCACTCGAAAATTGGGAAAGCGAGAAAAAAATGGAGGCTAAAAACCGTAAAATGTGCTCAGAGAAGCAAAAGCCTCACATGTGGCAAACAACATTGCCTGGCTCACAATTTTATTGCCGTAATTTGTTGACGGCCAATTTGTTAGTCAAATACATATTTTGCATCTGCTTCTCCCTAAATATGTGATAATTTGGTGAAGTTTTGCTTACTTTTCTCCAGCAGCAAGGTTTGCAGTTTATCTTGTGTCAGCCTGCTTCTAAACATTTGCAGGGAAGGGGCTAGGTATCAAATACAAAAAGTTATCTCTCTCGTCACTTCCCCACTCAATAGACAACAGCACGCTCTTCAGGCTCCAAGCCAGAAGCACGGGGCCTCCTATTCAGAAACAATATCTTGTTAAATATATTTTTTACTTCACCACTAATTAACACTAAAATACATGTGCAAAAGGCAGCAAAGATATTATTTAGCAAGAGAAAATAACATAAAAAAGTAGGTATGACTATTGCACTCCTCCTGTTTCCCACATTGTTATCTGAATAACAATATACAGGCAATCAACACAGATTTAATGAATTATGCATGCCAGATAATCTGGAGCATGCTCTGTAGGAGAATGGGCAATGTAGCAATCCCAATCTCCAAATTGAGCATGATCCATATTATCTGATCAGCATAATTAATTCAATCTATATTAAGTATGTCATAATAATAACTCAACTTTAAGTACATAAATGCTAATATTTTTTTATTAAGCAAATTTAAAAGCATATAATTAAATATGACACAATTAGCTGTAAGGTTTTTACTAATCTAGGATCCATATACCCCTTCTGGATCACTAACTAGTCGTGGTGAAGGGGCTTGTGTACCTCAATAATGCTATGAGCTATAGCATGTAGGGTCACACACGATGGGCAGGTCATAGCAGAGAGGTCAGACAATTTGCAGTCCACTGAAGAAGAAACTGGCAACCCATTACAGTAACCTTATGTATATGTATCACAAGAGACATAATTATAGATATGCCTGGCATGCTGAAGTCCATTGGGTCACAGAGAGTCGGACATGACTGAAAGACTAAGCAACAAAAGAACCATAAAAGTAAAAAATTTTACTAACATCATTTTGCTAAATTGCCAAATAATCTGACCTACTATTGTGAGATCAGAGAGGGAGGGTGGACATTAACACATTGTATCTTTAATGCATGCTGCATGTGGGGGTGATACATTTTTTTCTTAGAATTACAGTCTCAATGCCCCCTGGGGCTAATGACGCATATCTATTAACTGCTTCGCCTTTTTGGCTTTAACTTCTGGATCATGAGTTTTGGCATTTTCTCTCCAATGTGATGTGGTTGTATATTAGTAATAAGCTTTCTGGAATTCATTTCATAGTTAAAGAAATATTTAAGATTGTTGGATTATGAATGCATCGAATAGAGCAGAATTTGTAGTGTATACAAATATTTGTTCCATGAAAAAATCCCCAAATAAACATTTAAACACTAACATCAAAGCTTGCAAAATATCTTGTTATTTCTGACAGTTGTAAACCAGGCTAAATTAGCATAAAATGTAAAATAATTTGTTTTGGCCAATCAGGTTAGCTGAAACTTTTGAATTAACTCTGGGTTCCTGTTTGTGCTGAAAAGCAGCCTGGGAAATGTAGTCTGTCTGTGGTGAAAGGCATGGGCAGAACAGGCAGAGAACAGACTGCAGCAGGAGGCACACACCAAGCAGTGACATCAGGGCTGACAGTGCTCTCCTATTGGCTGAGGAAGGCACACCGGGTATGATTTAAAAACTGCTCCCCTAATGCTGTATGCTGATTGGGTGAGGATCAGCAACTCGTGTAGCCACCCCTGAGGGTTTCACCATAATAATTAGTGGGATTTTTAGATATTAATAAAAATAATGTTATATATGAAATGTGCAGCATATATAAATTAGGCTTTTTGCATAAATAGTGCAAAAATGTAATAACCCAGCTTATTTAGTTATGCCTTTAAAGGGGTTGCTCCATGATTGTGAAGAAACTTAAAACAATGTATCAATAAAGCTTTAAAGCAATTTAGCTTGTATTTTGTACATAATGGAATAATGTAGCCCCATATTGTCAATGTTTTTAGAAAAATAACAAAATAAAAACACCTTTACCAAGATAATTAAATCAGATAATGATGTACTTTCCCTCCAAAGAGATTTACATAAATAGGGACTGAATGGCAGGTGAAATTTAATACAAATAAATGTGAAGTTATGCATCTGCGAAGGAAAAATAGCCATCACATATATAGTTGTGAGCATGCGAGTTGTTGCTAACGCTTGCAGACTCGCGTAGCTCTTTGCCAGCAACTGTGACCCTCGCAAAATTTATGTCGTAACGCAAACAAAATACGAGACACGTTACGACCCATTACAACCTCGCAAAAAACGGCAGCAACATGCGCACATGAAAACATGAAAAATACAACAAATACACACAACAAATACATAAAAAGCATACTTACAGGAAGAGGAAGCATCCAGGACCTCGAAAACTAAAGTTACACCTCAATTTAAGTCAAATTAAAAGAGTTTAGACACTAAAAAATTCTCTAAGCGAGAGAAAAAATGGCCGCCGGAAAAAACGAAAACGAGGCTACAGCAGTTTAAAGACGCAAAACACCACTAAACACCTACGTATTTGTCGAAAAACACCTACGAGTTAAAAAACAAGGACGCAAGCCGCGCAACCCCAAAAACATTACAAACACAATAAATACAAACAAACACATAAAAAGATTACTCACAGCAAGTGGGGGCACCGAGGACCTCTGCAAGTGAAGTTGCACCTCAATTTAAGCACAAATTTTGGAGTTTAGAGACCCGAAAATACCCTAAGCGAGAGAAAAAATGGCCTCCGAACAAAACGAAAACGAGGCTAAAGGTCCCTAAACACGGAAAACACCACCAAACGGCTACGGATATTCTGAAAAAGCCCACCAAAGAGCTACGGATATTCCCAAAAAGTTGCACAACATAGAAAACGAACAACGCTACGTCAGACACGTTATATACACCAAACACCCTTAGCTCACTTACTATTTCATTGCCATCATTTTTTGACAGGCAATTCGCTAGTGCAATTTATAATCTTAATGGAGCAAATCTAGATGTATCAGATACTGAAAGGGATTTGGGAGTGCTTGTGGACAACCACCTAGGTAACAGCGCTCAATGCCAAGCAGCAGCTGCAAAGGCAAATAAAATATTAGCATGTGATAAGAAGGGTATAGAAGCATGGGAAGCAAATATAATTCTGCTACTATACAAATCCCTAGTATGCCCTCATTTGGAATATCGAGGACAATTTTGGGCACCACTTCATAAAAAGGACATTTTAGAGCTGGAAAAGGTACAGAGGAGGGCAACAAAACTAATAAGGGGAATGGAGGGGCTAAGTTATGAAGAAAGACTAACCAAATTAAAATTATTTTCTCTAGAAAAAAGGCATCTAAGAGGAGATATGATTACCTTATATAAATACATAAATGTCAAGGGAGCTTTTTGTGCCAAGAGGTTTTCAACTGAAAAGAGGACATCCTTTGAGATTTGAAGTAAAAATATTTCACCTTAAAGAAAGAAAACGGTTAGTTAGTGAACTTCTATCCAAAAGCAAGGTCTTCTAACTAAACACTTCTGTAAAAATATATGCTGTGTTCTTATATAGAGCACTTTTTAATTGGCCGAATTGCAATTTAATAAGGCTGTTGACTAGCAAAAAAAGGATAAAATATTACACACATTTAAAGGCATATCTAAGTTTTATGGGTTAATACAATTCTGCAGACCTTCCAGTAAACCCATATATATGCAGCACATTTCATAAAACATTTTATTTTTATTAATATCTAAAAATCACTCTAATGATTATGTTGACACCTACATGGAGTGAACAAACAAGCTCCTGATCCCCCCCCCCCCCCCCCCCCAGCATGCAGCATTAGGGAAGCACTGGAGTCAGCCCTGAAGTCTCTGTTAGGATGTGCTTCCAGGTTCAGTGTCTGCTCTCTGTCTGCCCTGCCCTTCCCTGCAGGTCAACACAGACAAGCTACATATCCCAGGGTGCTTTGCAGCACAAACAGGAACCACAGAGAACATTCAAATGCTTGAGCCTCCTCCTGATTGGCTAAAACGAATTATGCATGTAATGCTAATTTAGCCTGGGTTTCAATGGGGTATTTACTCTCATTTTAAACTTTCAGAAATTACAAGATATTTTGAAAACTTCAAGATATGTTTTTAAATGTTTATTTTAGTATGTTTTCATGCAAAAAAAATGTTTGCATACACTACTGATTTTCTTCTATCAGAAGCATTCAAAATCCAGGAAAATTAGTTATACCTTTAAGTAATTAATTTAATTATTAATTGTTAATTGTTAATATAGGTATTTTTATAGTAGGTTGAGTATTCTGTGCACACACTATTTTATGCTAAAAATGTGACTTAAGTTGAAGCTTTCAGGAATTTCTGACTCTTATGAAGGCCAATGAACAACCTAATTCCGCACAGCAGAAAACAAGCATTAATCTGTCACTTTTTCGCTGTCCTGCTCCTTTTGTCAGGGTTTCTTATTTAGTTGCTCAAGGCTTCCTATACTATAAAGAAAACAGGCCACTGAATCCAAGGATGCTACATAATGTTACAGCACCGCTAACAGTGGAATATTTTTTTTAAGGTTCTTGTAGTACAAGACAAGGCAAACATTGACAAGAGAAAATAAGACCCAGAACCTGCTTCTATCTCAGTATCAAAGTAAATACAATAGCCCCACTACATAAATATGAAATGTTGGAGGGGACGTACAAGTTAAAGCGCTTAATGGCTTTACTCTTAGAACAAAGCCAGTGTGTATTAATTAGCCTGCATGCCAGTGTGTGATACAGTAAGGCCCCTATTCAACTGCAGGCATTAAATCTGCGGGCTTGAAATGTGCTACATTTACAGGACAATTCAATTGACCAAGCCCGCAACTCCCTGCGAAAGCCTAAACCGTAAACCATGCACCCATAAGTAGCATATCAGAGTGTGATCATGATCATTTAAGCAAGGCCGTAACTACTGATTTAGAAACAGCCAATAGTAAATGAGACAGTCATCATGGCTTCAGTAAAACATGGAGGTTAAATGTCAATCCGAAGTCCGATATGCGATCAGACTCGCAATCCAGCAATGTACAAAATAATAAAAATGAATGACTATACTGTTCTAGTCCATGTGGGTGGCCTGATATGTATTAACTCATTGATTCCCAAGATTGATATGACACGGAAATAAAAAGTAAAAATAATTAATTTTTTATTGCAGATTTGCGAGCTTGAGACAGTTGTGCAATTAATTATAATGTCTTTCATCACTTTCCCTGTTATTTACAGTGCAGTATTGATTTTTTATTTCCATGTACAGTGCTACGATCAGGTGTTTAACCCCCTTGCGAGTCCTATCTGGTACCCATAGGATTTTCTTCCACATTTGACATTTACAGGTGTGAAAACATTTGCGGGCTTGAGGAACTGTAGCAATTGAATAGCGATTTGCGATTGTAACATGTACGGGCTTGAATGATCAAAGGTTTAGCTTGGTCGGGTTATGATTTTAACAATTGCACGGTAAGTCTGTGTCAGTCTATATAGAAGTAAGTCTGTATGCCAGTGAGAAGTGGTGTAAGCCTTTGTGCATGCCAGTTCATATAGGAGTAAGTCTGTGTGCCAGTCTGTATATAAGTAAGTATGTATGAGATTGAGTTTAGGGGTAAGCCTTTGTGCATGCCAGTTCATATAGGAGTAAGTCTGTGTGCCAGTCTGTATATAAGTAAGTATGTATGATATTGAGTTTAGGGGTAAGCCTGTGTGTATTCCAGTTCATATAGGGGTAAGTCTGTGTGCCAGTGCAAGTCTGTATAGAAGTAAGTCTGTGTGCCAGTGAGTATAGGGGTAAGCCTGTGAGTATGCCTGTTTATATGGGGTATGTCTGTGTGCTAGTCTGTCTAGAAGTAACTCTGTGTGCCAGTGAGTATAGGGTTAAGCCTATGTGGTAATTTGAATAGGAGTAAGGCTGTGTCCAGGGTAATTTAAGTAAGCTTGTTTTGTTTTTTATAAGGTTAAGTCTATGCCCCGGTCTGTATGGGATAAAGAGCCTCATTCAATTGAGCTTTCGGAGAGATCCAGGCTTTGGAAATGTAACCCGCAAGTTATTTTGCTATTCAATTGGGGGCTCTAAACAAGTTACGGGCTCCGGCCTGCAATTCAATGCAATGGTTAACATCACAAGTTAATGCCCCTCCAAGCCTTTGATCTTTCACAGCCGCAAGAGTTGCGAATGCTTAAATTGCAAATCCCTATTCAATTGCTCCTATTCCCCCTCGCTAAGTAAGCTGTTAAGCCCGCAAATGGCAAAAGTCGAAGCATAAGTCACGGGTACCAAGGAGGACTTGCAAAGGGCACTTTAAAAATGCACATATAGACACACTACTGTACTTTTAATTAAAAGGGAAAGTGATGTTAGGTCTTAGAATAAATAGCACAACATTCTCAAGCTCGCAAATCGGTCGCCGAAAAATACTTTACTTCTTTAGTTTCCGTGTTATATCGATCCCAGCAATCAATGTGTTAATACATATAATGGAACTCACATGTAATAGATTATCATATTTACGGTTTTATTAATATTGCAATTTTTCAGGAATGTGGGTCCGCCTGCTCAACAGATCAAGCCTCCTCCAAGATGCTCATATTGGGAGGATACTGGATATTGCTCTGCAGCCCCTCAGCAACCGCCACCACCACCACCAGCAACATTGTCTACTGCAGAATCATGAGTCAGCAGCCATGGTGGCAGCATCACCATGACCCCCAGAGCCACCCTCTCCAACATTGGATGCAGACTTGAACAGTCAACTATAGCAGCATCAACAGGAGATAGGCAGGCAGAGAGGTGGATAACATACAGAGAGCGATGTTTCAGGAGATTAGATGGTGGGACACCAGGAAGCTTCATAGGCATATAGAACTTGCCCTGTAGCAACAATGCCTCTTGCACCTAGTCCACTGAGCAGCAATTCTCAAGGATCAACCAGAATTGGCCAATGATTGGGGATCTCATGGAAGTCATGTTAGAACATTTCCAATAACAGACTGACTTGCAATCCACAGCCCCAGAGGAAAGGAATTTTGCAAACAATATCTTGATTACACCAGCACAGACACGGTCTCACAGTGTACCTTCAATTACTGAAGAACTATTTATAAATATATACAAATATTAGACATGCTTAACGTGAACACAATTAATCCAGTAAAATAATATGGTAAAGCAATCACTTCTGTTGTACAATGAATATACACAGAACCAAGCATGATACCACTAATAAAGTTATTCTATTAGCCTAGAGGCCCAATCTAAAGTGGAACTCCACACATCTATGACTGGCACAGGGTGGTCCATGACAATATACATAAACAATAGTACATAGTTTCCTTAATGTACTTAAATCCAAAACACCCTTTTAAACATGGCTCTTTTTAAGCATATGCTCACTGTATTACACAGCTTTAAGCAAAGCATAGAATTGGACTATGCACAAGCCAGGAACCCACCCACAGACAGTCACTGTTTCAAGGTTAATGCTTCTCGTCAGTGGGGGGTTGGAGTAGATTTTGTTTATCTGTATTTATGAGAAATTTGAGCAGGAAATGCGTTTATTAACTTATTTTTTGGACATTCAGATAGAATCACTAATGTACTATTAATTGTTTGTACTACTGTACGGTGGAGGGCTTCTGTCACTCTTCAGCCCACCATATGTGAAACAATTGCTGTAATCCACCATAGGGCCCTGGTTACTGAATAATTCATCCGTTGCTATGACTAAAACTGTGAAATACAGTAAGCATAAGCTTAAAAGGAGCCATGTATATAGTGGTTATGGATTAACAGAGTGAGTGTGCATGGTGGTCTCATTTGCATGTACCCGCCCAGTTTTCCCAGAATGCATCAACTGTATTTCTGAGAAATTTGAGCAGGAAATAAGTATATTAACTTATTTTGGAGACATCTAAATATAATCACTAATGTGCTATTCATTGATTGTACTAATATATATATATATATATATATATATATATATATATATATATATATATATATAGAGTAAACTCCCCATTAACCGGCACCTACGGGACTCCCTATTGTCAGATACGTGTAGTTTCCGGTTAATCGGGAGTCTCCAAATTTAAGGGTCTGAATGACCCTTAAACACCCCAAAACCCCTCAAAATGCCTTTAAAAAGGCATTAGCATTTAAACTGGGCCATTTAGGCCCCCAAATAATTATTAGAAAAAAAGTTAGCTTCTTTTTTTTTTGCAGTTTTCGAACTCCAGATAGTGCCGGTTATGTCGGTTTACCGGGAGTAAATTTAAAATAGGGAATTGATGCCGGTGCCGGTTGCTTGAGAGTGACGGTTGGCTGTACATATATATATATATATATATATATATATATATATATATATATATATATATACATACATACATATATATAAATCGTTTTGGACAGTATCAAACCTAGTTCTTCAATCAACTGATAATAAATACTAATAATAAATTTAAAACTTCTGTGTCCAAGTAAAATATCTGTACATCTAATATTAATTTTAAAAAACACAATTAAATCATTAATGCAAATATGTTGCATAATTAAATAACTATTATAGCAATAAACAATTATAACAGCTCTTTACGCACCTGCAAAGTGGACAATTGGCAGACTAACTGTATCAAATCTGTTAAAAAGCATTGAAATATTTATCAGTTTTAAGAATTCAAAAATGCTTTATTTTTTGATGTATAGTGGCACAGCTAAATTCCACTTCCAGTGAGAGAAAATATTTTTTTTTACAATACGGATTTAAAACAACCATTTGCTGGAAAACATAGCCAGGGAAGTTTGAATTTAAAATAAACTTTAAATTGATCATCGGCTCTTTTCTAATTTTCCTAATATTTTTTTTACATTTTATTTTACGTCCAGTTTTATTCGTCAGAACAAGATTAAGACGGTTGTGAGTTCCTGGATAAGGCTGTAAGTAATTGTTGAATGTTCCAGGGGTGCTGATAGCTGTAAAATATCGATTTCTCCACCCTCGCTCTTAAGTCTCACCAGATAGTCTAGTGACAGACTAGGAAAGAGGACAAGCTCTGTGAAATACGTGGCATTGATTAAGTGGCCGAAGCCTCTGCGTTTGTGCTAGACATCGATTCCCACCCTGTATTCCTGTTTGGACTGATTGATAGTGATGTGGCTTCATGTTTCTCGGACCCACACTCATATTTGAGCACTATGTTTGTGAGGACTCGGCTAAGTGAGAAGAATTGGGCCGAAAGGCCGTAAATCACATTCTGTTGATTTACTGAAAGGGGCTTTCGAGTGATGTTGTCAGCTGCCTTAAAGAATCAGTAATTAAGGGAAATTGTTTAAATGAGTGGTGGGGATCAAACACCATGTCTAGCCGGCTTGTTTATTGCTAAGAATGATCCAGGCAGCCAAGCAACCGATATCTTGCCGAGAAAGAAGGCTCAGTGTAACTGTGTGTTTGATGTACAATTAAGATTAAAGTGTTTCTGGGGGTATCTGCTATGTGTCAGTCTTCATTTCAATATATCAATATCGTATCATTTCTGGATCTTCAAGTAACGTAATAATGCGGCTCCTTCAAGTTTTTGTTTGATTGTTTTATACAAACATAGATTTTGCAGAAAAAGGGTTTGTGTAACGTGCCCATTCCCCATCTACATAAGAATATAGAAATATAAACTTCATGGCAGATAAGAACCAGTAGGCGCATGCGGGTTGCCAATTCTGTCTCCCTAAAAAAGCTTTTGCAAAAGTTTAATTCATTGCAGAAATTATGCATAACCATGGACACAGAAATGGAGAGGGAAGTGCTGTATAGACACTTAACTGGGACCTTTGCTGTGTCAATTCTAAACACCATGTAATGTTTAATTCATGCTGATATTATAAAGTTGATTCTAAACATACTCTGAAAATGATTTGCTCCTCCAGTTGAATGATGCAGCCCCCCACACCTGACCCCCAGGACCCAGCTGCCTACTCCATCTCTAACGTCTTGCAGCATCTCGAGCCTCTGCATGTTCCTACTGACCTCTCCTGAGACTCAGAGTGTTTCTTGTGGGTTATAAGAGTAAGATCTGACACATTGAAACATACCTCATTTCAAATAGAGATTTTTAAAGTAGCACTGTATTGCTATATATAACTTGCTCTTGTTAGGGGATTTTTAGGCTAACATTTTTATTTTATATATGTATAATTACATATATATATATATATATATATATATATATATATATATATATATATAATGAAGAGTAAGGTAGCCGTGAGTGTCCAGTATTCAGATAAATAATAAGAGTTTTGCAGTATATAGTGATACCTTTTTTATTGGACACACATAATCATAAATAAATGACAAGCTTTCGAGAGTGTTGACCTCCCTTTATCAAGTCTGAAGCAAAACTGACATGAGATGGAACCCTCAGTTTGAATAAAAACAGCACATGCAGAGAGAGTGGTGGCAGTGTCTGACATCATCAGGCAAATACATATAGGTGGAATGAACACAACATAGTATGGTACACATATATATATATATATATATATATATATATATATATACACATGTTATATACACATATACAAGAAGTATCATAATATAATTAAATACATATAAATAAGTAAATATAAATATATAAACATGGATACATATATATATACACATACATACACATAATCATCATATCAGGAATATAGGAGGTTATAAGAAATTAAGATAATGAGATAAAAACTCCATATTAACATTAAGTCCTGTATTTTTCGTATTAAAGTGAGTTATCATCTTCATTTCATAGATCTTTCTTTCTTGTGTGTTTTTAAAGTAACCTCTGAGTATTTTTATTTTCAGGTTTTGTATAGAATGGTTATTTTGTGAAAAGTGATGTCCCACTGGGGTACAATAATTGTCTTCATTGTGTTTTTTGATGGAGTTTCTGTGAAGGTTCATCCTCATATGTAATTTCTGGCTGGTTTCTCCAATGTAGCATCCATTTTCACAGACAGTACATTGTATCATGTAGACTACATTTGATGATGTGCAGGAATATGACCCTCTGATGTTGTAGCTCTTGTTGTTGTGTGTGGCTGTATCCTCTTTGCAGATATGCTGACATAATTTGCACCGATTTTTGTTGCAGGGTTTGGTGCCATTTTCTCTGTTGGGCCGTTCATTGGCCAATCTTCTGTTCACCAATGTTTGTCTTAGATTTGGTGGTTGTCTGAATGCGACAATGGGAGGTTTGGGAAATATATGTTTTAATTCTGCATCTTCTGTTAGTTGTGGTTGTAGATCTTTAATTATTTTACGTATTCCTTCTAGAGTCGGATGGTATGTTGTTACTAGAGGTGTACGTGAAGAACTTTCTTTAGTTTTATATTGCAACAGGTGTTCTCGGGGTGTTTTGATGGCAGCGGTTACTTTCTGTGTGATGACATGGGGTTTGTAACCCTTTTGTTTGAAGGAGTCAGACAGTGTTTTTAAATGTTTGTCGCGGTCCTTGGTGTTTGAGCATATGCGGTGGTATCTGATGGCTTGGCTGTAAATTATCCCTTTTTTAGTATGTGAGGGATGGAAACTAGAACTGTGTAGGTAACTATATTTGTCTGTAGGCTTCCTATACACAGATGAGTGAAGTTTACCATTTTTGATGGATATGGTGGTGTCCAAAAAGTTTACCTGTTCAGCAGAGTAATCCATTTTAAATGTAATAGATGGGTGGAAGGTATTAAAGGCATTGTGGAAGTCTCTGAGGTTTTTTTCTCCCTCTGTCCATATGATGAACAGGTCATCTATATACCGGTAGTATCTGTAAGGTTTATGGACTAATGTGGATAGGAATCTCTGTTCCAGGTCAGCCATAAATAGATTTGCATACTGTGGTGCCATTTTCGTACCCATTGCAGTCCCCATGATCTGTAGGTAAATCTGTCCATTGAAGGTGAAGTAGTTGTGGGTCAGGATGTATTCTAATAGTTTTGCAATGGTATTAGAATTGTATTTATGGCCCTGGGTGTGATTTGAAAAGAACCTGAGGCATGCCTCAGTACCATCTTTGTGGGGGATGTTGCTATAGAGAGATTCAACATCCATGGTAACTAGTAGTGTGTTAACTGGAAGGTCCTCAATTAGGCTAAGTTTGTTAAGAAAGTCAGTGGTGTCCTGTATGTAGCTGCTGGTGTTTGTAACAAATGGCTTAAGGATATTTTCAATAAGACCAGATAACTGTTCAGTTAATGTGTCCATACCTGTAATAATAGGTCTTCCCGGGTTTCCTGGTTTGTGGATCTTTGGCAGCAAGTAAAACGTTCCAGTTGAAGGATCCTGGGGTATGAGCAGCTCCAATTCGTGTTGCACCCTCTTTGGGAATGTTTGAATGAGTTTCCTGAGTTGGATATATATATATATATTATTATTTATTAATATATATTATATATATATATATTAATTATGTATTATATGGATTATTATTAATTATTAATTAATTAATTATTAATCTATGTATATATATATGGATTAATAATTACTAAATTACTATATATATATATATATATATATATATATATATATATATATATATATACACGCACACATATACACAACCATATATGGAGAGAGTGAGAAATATGTAGATAGATTCAGATGTGTGTGTTTATTTCAACTAGGTGACTTATTTAAATGTATCTCATATATCGTCGCTCATCGCAAACCCCCTCTCCTTTCCATGTGTCTGATTTCCCCTCTCTCTCTGCCCTTTGTTTCCCCCCCTTATTTCCCTTCCCTATGTCTCTTTCCACTCTCTCCCTCCCCTGTGTCTTTCCTCTGTCTCTCCCTACTCCAGTCTTGCGTGGCTCGCGTTGATCGCCTAAGTCTTACTGCCTTCAAGCCTCGTTTTGAGTCTTTTTTTAAAACAATTACAGCTTTACGGCCGCCATTTTTTTCCTCACTTAGTCGATTTCCGATCTCCTAAAAACGCAATTAAACCCTTAAATTAGCTAGGTTGTAAGTTAATTATTTAATTAATTGGCATCTTTTGCCAGTCTTCCGACAGCTTCCAGGTTAAGGGCTTGAAAAAAATGGTGGCCATTAAAGTCGTATTTTTTTCAAAGTGTTGCTTGGTCATTTCTAGACTAGCGGGTGTAGCGCTGAGCGCCAAAGGCCTTTGGCGCTCATTGTGAGCCTGGCAATGATCACCTTTGGAGCTCATTGCCAGACTTTTTCAAAGTCTTGCGTGCCTGGCGCTAATCACCAAAGGCCTTCGGGACTCATCGTGAGCCTGGCAATGAACACCTTCAAAGCTCATTGCCAGCCTTTTTCAAAGTCTTACCGACCTCACGATGAGCTCCATTGTCGCTCATCGTGTGCTCATCGAGCGCCTTGCAATGAGCCTTTTTCAAAGTCTTGCCGACCTCACGATGAGCTCCATTGTCGCTCATCGTGTGCTCATTGTGCGCCTTGCAATGAGCCTTTTACAAAGTCTTGTGGGCTTCACAAGGAGCACCAAAGGTGCTCGTTGCCAGGCGCACGATGAACGCTTTTGGAACTCATTGCACATGCGCAAGCCCTAATTTTTAACATAGCGTGAGCGACAAATTATAACTACCACAACTATCACATATATAGTTGTGGATCTTGCGATGTTGGTGACATTTGCGATGTTGGTCACGCAGTTGCGAACTCGCAAAGCGCGGTGAGCTGTGTATGGCACACGAGTTAGGCTGCATGAGCGCCGTTGAAGCACGCAGGACTTAGGCTGCATTGTGAGGGGAGCAACTGCAAGCCAAGCGCTTAACTCTGAAAACCCTAAAATCAAAACAAAAAAATTAACAAATATAATAACACACTTACACACAGCACAGGGGGAGAGCCAGGAAGTCTGGGAATGATTTTGAGCAATATTTGGGGGTTTTCGTCAATCCAAAATATTCTAAGCAATGAAAAATGGCGGCTGAAAAACGTAAAAAAGTCTGAAACTGCATGAAAACAGGACTGAGCAAAGCCGGGCACGCGAGAATACACAACGGCAAAAACAGTAACACTTACACCAACAACGCCAGCCACGCGGGACTTTGAAAGTAGAAAAACAGGCCTTCAGCGCGTAACACGCAAACATTAAGCTGACACACAGAAGAGAAACACACAGGGAAGGGATAGGGGGAGATGGTGGAAAGACACACATGGCATTCCCAAGTACAAAACTTGCAGGTTAACGAAACCTGCAATGAGTGGCCCGTACAATAGGCAGGAGGAAAGGCTTGCAATGAGCACCAAGAGTGGGAGAGGCTTCCAATGAGCTCCAAAGGCGCTCATTGTGAGCCCCGCGATGAGCGCCGAAGGTGCTCAGCATGGAGCACACGATGAGTGCCGAAGGTGATCAGTGCAAAGCAGGAAAGTTGAAGTACCCAAGGGAGAGCATCGCACTCAGCGCCGAAGGCACTCATTGAGAGCCACGTGCTGAGCGCCAAAGGCGCTCAGCGCGGGGCTTACGATGAGCACCAAAGTTGCTCAGAGAAGCAAAAGCCTCACATTGTGTGGCAAACAGCATTGCCAGCCTTACAATTTTAATCCCGTCATTTTTGATGGGACAGTTAATAGTATATATATAATATGAAGAGTGAGGTGTCCAGTAATCCAGATGAATAATCAGAGTATTGCAGTATATAGTGATACCTTTTTTATTGGACAAACATATTCATAAATATTATTACTGCAATACTCTGACACATTAATCCATAGCATTTCACCATACACGTGCCAATCTGCTGCCCCTGAAAATGTGCTTTGCCTAGGCCTGTGCCTAACAAATAATAAGCAACTGTCCTGATAAATGGAAATAGGGTGACTTCTTCTGAAGATCCTTATATCTCATGAACAGCTCAGTGTCATCTGAGATACAGGAGTGACATCTCATACATCATCAAACCAAAGAGATATTCTCCTGTCTGCTGTGACCTGAATGAGTTTGTATACACTCCAGATATTATGGCGTGCTGTTTAATTTCAATATTCCTATAATAAGTGTAAGGCTATCCTGAGATTTAATTATACATTGCTTTTTGGTGGACACATTAGGTAAAGGGACTTTTTGTTTTTTTTTTGTTATCAAGATTATTTCTATATTAAAGTAAATTATAACATATTTGAAGCTTAGCTGTGTCCCTTTAATGACCACACTGGATTGCTAGCTTGTTGTAGTGAAGGGGCTTGTGTACCTCACTGAAGCTGTGAGCTATATCATGTAGGGTCACCCAAGATGGGCAGGTCATAGGAGGAAGGTCCACCGGAGAAGGAACTGGCAACCTATCTTTGCCAAGAATACCATATGGATAAGCGCAACCAGACACAAATGTGCCTGGCGTGCTGCGTCCATAATGGTCACAAAGAGTCAGGCTCGACTGAAGGTCCGAACAACAGCAAGTGTGTATATATATATTTATATATTTTTATTCCAACCTTGGCTTTGCAGTAAAGCTGTGTAATACAGCATGCATAAGCTTAAAGGAAGCCATGTTTGATAATGGCTAAGGAATGAAGAGCGAGGCATTTGTGGCCATGTTTGTGTGTCCCAGCTCAACTTCCCAGAATGCAGTGTAATAACTGTTTTTCTTGGAACTCTGAGCTGGAAGCAGGTTTTTTAACTTGCTTTAGACATTCAAATGTGATCACAGATGTACTTTTTATTTACTATACATATACAGGAACACAGCTTTTAATGCATTTACACAAGCATGTTTTAAATATTACAAATATAATAATTGTAATAAAGCAATATTAATAAAAAACGATTTAAACTTTATTGACACTAACAGGAAATGCAGTGAGCATACTTTATTCTGATTGGCTGGCAGAGAGTAAACCACCAAAAGTGGGAGGGCCTCAGATCCAAAATGGTGGATGGTTGTGAGAGGAGTAACCACCAGGTATAACACTCTGGCTAAGAGAGAGATTCATTTGGAAATTTAAATACAAATGAAAACAGCAACGGACAGAAAATCAGAGTGATGTATGTGATAATGAAATGGAGGGCTCCATAAACCAGGCCCAAAGTTATCCACAACAGAGAAAGACAGTCTGAAACGGGTATAAAGAATAAAGTAAAAGGAAACCAAGAGCAAGGGATACACAGAGCATGAGAAGAGAAGACTGGGGGTCTCAGGCCTTATCATTACTGAGGAAACTCCAAGTACGCAGGAGACTGCAGAGGAACAAACAGACGTGCACAGCTTGGGCCTGTGCTGGGGAACCCAGAAAGCAGCCAGGAAATGGCAGCCAGTTCTGGTGCACAGTGACAGGGAAGAGAACATGAGACCTTCCCTGCAGGTGTGTGTGAATAAAACCCTGCAAGTAATCGGTTTGAGCACACCAGCAGATGGGAGTCGGGCCCTGCAAGCCACGCAGGAGTAGATTGTAACTGAAAGTGTGGAGCAAGAGCTACCTGAGGTGAAAATGGCTGAAGCTGTAGAGGCCCTTGAATGTTCATGATATTGGGGAGATTCTCTCACCCCACCCCACCACCGACACTTAATCTTCAGGACGATAAGATGCACAATCCAGGCCCCAGGTACAACTTTTAATACCTTGTTTACTGACACTAAGCAGCGCAGGAATGTAGGGAGGCTCCATTATTGTGGGCAGGGACACACACCAAAGACCTAATGTAGGAAAAGACTACTTTTCCAGAGCCCTGCGAGGTGTATGTTTTCCTAACAGCACAAATTATGAAGTAAATTGTAAAATCCCAGAACGCCTGGAGAAATGGATCAGGGAGAAAATAACCCTATTTGTACTATCACCGTGCTATGCTCTGAGAAAAAGAAATGTTGTGATTTTAATCTGCACAATTTCCATAGGTTACATAGTTACATAGTTACATAGTAATTAAGGTTGAAAAAAGACTTTCAGTCCATCAAGTTCAACCTGTTAAGATCTCCTCTGATCTGCAATATGCGGATTAGTTATTAATTAAATTATTGATTAAATAATTATTAATAGTATAGTATTGGAGAATGAATAAAGAGTTAGTCCATCAAGCTCAACCTTTTTAGATCTCTATTGATCTTTTTAATTTGGACTATTTATTATTATTGTTAATTGTTAATTATTGTTAATTGATCCAGAGGAAGGCAAACATTAAAAAAAAAAAACATTGAAACTTTGCCAATTGTCTCATAAGGGGAAAAAAAAACAAAATTCCTTCCTGACCCCAGAAACTGGCGATCAAATTTCTCCCTGGATCAATATTCCTTGCTAGTTATCTAGGATAGCCTCGAATGCCCTCTTTATTCAGAAATATATCTAACCCCTTTTTGAAGTTGTCTATCGAATTCGCTGTCACCACCTCCTTTGGTAGAGAATTCCACAGTTTAACCACCCTAACTGTGAAGAACCCTTTTCTTTGTTTAAGGTGAAATCTTTTTTCCTCTAACCTCAACGGATGTCCTCTTGTCAGTTGAAAATCTCTTGCTACAAAAAGTTCACTTGACTAAGCCTTATATTGACCCTGGATGTATTTAAATAACGTAATCATATCTCCTCTTAGACGCCTTTTTTCTAGCGAAAATAAGTTTAATTTTGCTAGTCTTTCTTCATAACTTAGCCCCTCCATTCCCCTTATTAGTTTTGTAGCCCTTCTCTGTACTTTTTCCAGCTCTAAAATGTCTTTTTTGTGAGGTGGTGCCCAAAATTGTACTCCATATTCCAAATGAGGGCGTACTAGAGATTTGTATAGTGGCAGAATTATATCTTCTTCCCTGGCTTCTATACCCTTCCTAATACATGCTAATATTTTATTTGCCTTTGCAGCCGCTGCTTGGCTTTGAGCGCTGTTACCTAGGTGGTTGTCCACTAGTACTCCCAAATCCCTTTCAATATCTGATACCCCTAGATTTGCTCCATTAAGATTATAGATTGCTTGGCTATTGTTCCTTCCCAAATGCATAACCTTACATTTATTTGTATTAAATCTCATCTGCCATTTAGCTGCCCATTTCTCTAATTTATGCAAATCCTTTTTTAGGGAAAGTACATCATTATCTGATTTTATTACCTTGCACAACTTAGTGTCATCAGCAAAAATGGAGACACTACATTCGAGTCCTACTTCAATGTCATTAATAAATATGTTAAAAAGGAGAGGACCCAATACTGAGCCCTGAGGAACCCCACTTATCACATTAGACCAATCGGAGTATGTTCCATTTACAACAACCCTTTGCTTCCTGTCTTTTAGCCGGCTCTCGATCCATGAGCAGATATTTACTGCAATTCCTGTATCCCTTAGTTTGCTCACTAGTCTTCCATGTGGCACTGTATCAAATGCCTTTGAAAAATCTAAAAAGACTACATCCACTGAGTTGCCCTGATCCAAGTTCCTACTAACCTCCTCATAAAAACTAATTAGATTGGTCTGACACGACCTTTCCTTCATAAATCCATGTTGACTGCTACCTATGATCCTGTTCAAATAGACATATTCTTGTATTCTGTCCCTTATTAACCCATCTAAAAGCTTCCCAACTACAGAAGTGAGGCTCACTGGTCTATAATTCCCCGGATTTGCTCTAGATCCCTTCTTAAATATAGGTATCACCTCTGCTTTTCTCCAGTCATCTGGTAGAGACCCTGTAGTGAGCGAGTCTTTAAAGATTAGATATAATGGTTTGGCTATTACAGAACCCAGCTCCCTCAGTACCCTTGGATGTATTCCATCAGGACCTGGGGCTTTATTAACATTTATTTTCTCCAACCTCTTTTGTATTTCTTCCTGCGTTAACCAATTATTCAGTGAAGGTAGTGTAGCCCCATTATGTTGCAGTGTCCCAACCACTGGTACCTCCCTTGTGTAAACCGACGAAAAGAACCTATTTAGCTCATCTGCCTTTTCCTGGTCACTAATTATCAGATGGCCTGTGTCACATTGTAATGGTCCTATCGATTCCTTCCTGGCCTTCTTCCCATTAATATATTTATAAAATATTTTAGGGTTAGTCTTACTTTCCATTGCAACTGACTTCTCATTTTCTATTTTAGCCAGTCTAATAGCCCTTTTGCAAGCCTTGTTGATTTCCTTATAGTCACATAAAGATGCCTCTGTTCCCTCCTTCTTGTATAATTTAAATGCATATTTCTTTTTCCTCATCATGATCTTTAAGTCATTGTTAAGCCACATGGGATGTGATTTACTCCTATTTATTTTATTTCCACATGGTACATGCTGATGAGTATGTTTATTTAGTAAGGATTTGAATGTTGTCCATTTATTTTCAGTATTCTTCCCTGTAAGTTCTTTGTCCCAGTCTATATGTTGTATTGCTGCCCGTAGCCCATTAAAGTTAGCCCTTTTAAAATTTAGAGTTTTTGTTGGCCCCTTACAACTCTGTTTTTTGTATTCAATCTCAAATGAGACTGTGTTGTGATCACTGTTCCCCAAGGGTTCCCCTATTTTTACATTTGATATTATATCAATATTACTTGTGATGACTAAATCCAAGATGGCCCCATTTCTAGTAGGTTCTTGTATTACCTGGGCTAGATAATGATCCCTGAGTGTACTCAAGAACCTGCTCCCCTTAGCTGAGCTGCTGGTCTCGTTTATCCAGTTTATATCAGGGTAATTAAAGTCTCCCATTATTAGAACTTGCCCGTGCTTAGCTGCATTTCCAATCTGTAACAATAATTGTATTTCCTCACTTTCAGCTATATTTGGGGGTTTATAGCATACTCCCACCAATATGCATTTAGAATTAGCTCCTCCACTATTTAGCTCAACCCACAAGGATTCAATGATGCCGTTAGTGCCAGCATAAATATCTTCTCTAACTATAGGCTTAAATTCAGGCTTAACATAAAGACAGATCCCTCCTCCTCTTTTACCATTTCCCCTATCTTTCCTAAATAGGTTATAACCATCCAGATTAACAGTCCAGTCATGAGATTCATCCCACCATGTTTCCGTAATGCCTATTAAGCCCCATTTTTCTTGTACTGCTAATATTTCTAGCTCATCCATTTTCCCAGGCAAACTTCTTGCGTTTGCAATCATACACTTTATGTTGCTATGGCTCTGCTGATGTGAAGTGCCTGCCACTGTATTTGAGGCCCCTATTAATATCTCCCTACTTTCTATTGTAACCCTCCCCCCTTCTCCTCCCCCATGGGTAAATAATTCATCCCTTTCCCTCTCTACCCTATTTACCCCAATACTTCTATATAGTCCCTCCCCCCCACCTACAAGTTTAAAAACTCCCCCAGCCATTCTACCATCCTATTCCCTAGCACAAAAGCGCCCTCATCATTAAGGTGCAATCCATCCCTACTATAGAGATTGTACCCAAGTGAGAAGTCAGCCCAGTGCTCTAAAAACCCAAAACCCTCTGCACTGCACCACTAGGTGTTGCATTATTTCCGAAATAAGTTATCAGGAAATAAGTCACCAGGAAGCCAAACATAACACAGAATGGGAAAATGTGGACCTTTCCTTTGGTTGGCCTCCAGTGCTGTGAGGGCGATTCAAGTCTGCCATGCAGCACCACCTAGTGATTGGAGTGCAGTAATGCTTGGTGCTGCGAGTAATGCTGAATCCCGCTCCTACAGTTTCAGCTGCACGCATGAATGGGGAGAAAAATACCTGTATCAGGGCATGAATAGAGAGAGAGGGGTTATGGTTACAGTTAGGTTTTAGGGTTAGGGTATGATTTAGTGTTATGGGATACAGGTTAGGGTTGGGTTTAGGGTTAGGGGATATGGGTTAGGTTTTAGGGTAAGGTAATACGGGTTAGGTTTTAATGTTAGGTTGGGATTTAGGGTTATGGGATATAGGTTAGGGTTACAGTTAGGTTTTAGGGTTAGGCTTTTTGTTAGGGGATACATGTTAGGGAATACAGGTTAGGATTGGATTTAGGGTTAGGGGATACAGTTTAGGGTTAGGTGTTAGGGTTAGATTTTGGGTTAGGATTGGATTTAGGGTTATGGTTAGGGTTACAGTTAGGTTTTAGGTTAGGTTTCTGTCAGAAATGTAACAGTGAGAGTAGCAGCAGCAGCAGCACAGAATGGTGCCGCGGCTTGGTGGTGCGCTGCTCGCAACACTACTGTGCCCATGGAAAAGGAAAGATCTTTATAACTTTTGACTATTGCAACTCTGACATAGGAGGATATATACTAGTGGCTACAGAGGCAGTGTGCTGTGAAGAGCGGCCTAGTGAGATTTGAGGGGTTCTGGGATGGAGGCTACCATTTTAAATTTAATCTCCACATACTCAGGGCACTGCAGAGGTACAAACAGACCTGCACAGCTGTGGTACAAAAAAAATGTAGCTTGTCACCTCCAAAACTGTGTTTTCCATGTAGGAAAGTCTGATAGAGGTAAGACTAACTAAAGATGTGTGATAATGCTGGTATATGGTTGGAAGAAACTAAATAAGAAAGTAAGGTTTTATTTAAGGAGAAGGCAGCTAGATCTCACAGTGATAAATATAAAAAAAAGTTTCTGTCTTGTAGGGTCCAGTTGTATCTGGCTTTCGCTGCATTTTACAGCAATCAGGAGGTAAAGTCAGAATATATAAACCAAATTAAAAAGAGAATGAGGAAATTCCAGTACGGTCATCTCTTTTTTTCTAACTCATGAGGATGAATGTGAGGTCTTTAAAATTTGTATACCTAATGTTTTTGAACAACTTAAGGAAAGGGAGCAGAAGATAGTTATACAGAACTATGGGATGAAAACCCATGACCCACACAGGATCCCTTGGCACTTAAAACAGTATATCCTTAACAGGGTAACCCACTAAAATAACAAGGCAGACAATGGTATGGGGAAAACAACAGGCCACAGTTTTATTGGTTAACCCATTTACACATTAAACAATGAAGAGGGAGGAGCCCGGCCAGTGGAAGTAACCTCCTGCCCCTGGACGGGCGTCCATGGGAACCACATGGTTGTTACTGTACCACGCCCCTGAGGTAGGGGGCACGACTCCTTTTGTTACCTACTGAGCCGGGCAACTCCCTCATCTGCCACAGAGCAGTCACGGGACACCTCATGGGGCTGTGATCCGCCCCCCCCACCAACAAAACTCTGGCCCCCCTCGCTAATTTAAAAGAATCATTAACTCAAGCTCGATTTCAGTTAAGTGAACACCATCAGGCCCGAACCAATCATCCTCAGATTTATCCTCAAACTCCGTATAGCGCAGCGCCAGGAAACCTCCGGACAAAAGTAGTCACCAACTTATTTACCTTAACACATGCTCTATCAAGGTGAATAAGATCCCTGGCGGTCACCAAGCCCTTCTCCTAATGATCTCCGACCAAATAATGATTACTCCGAGGTAACCATATCCCTCTAAATGTGGCTGACCATACGCTTCATGGGAACCACCCCTAAATCGTTGCCCCCTGCATTTTCTAACATAATTGCTGGGTTACTCAGTTACCATAACACTGAAACAAATAATTAATCAACCCGTTCTTTTCTGCTTACCGCAGGCCACGTCTACCCACCCATTGCACATCCATCACATCTTCAGGAACGCCTAGTTGCAGGCCATTCGGCGAAACTGCTACAAACCTATGAGCCCAATAAATATAGGAGTGGCGGACAACCCAGAGCTGTTGATTGGCGTCAAATATAAAACCATTATTATGGGTCTGCTGTGGGTCTCACATATCTCTAATAGCTTCTGGATTCCCACCTCCCAATTCTCCTCACCACTCCCTCAGGGAGCAGTAAGTTTGCTGCTACCACGGCAGCCCCGATACGTAATGAGTGCGTGGCGAATTCGGCCCTATCAAACCCGAGACGATGTAGACCGCCCTTTAGGGCCTGAGAGAATTGGGAGAGGGCAAGACCATCCTTGTGTATTAGCAGAGTTCCTAGGTAGTGTGGCCTGTGCCTAAGATATATTTTCGAATACAATCAACGGGGCAGCACTCAGAACCCACCTTGTTCAAAATAATTTCCCTCTCTCTGCCTTCCTGGTCTGTTTTCGACCGCCGGAGCCAAATCACCACACTGTTTTGATATAGACAGATGTCTACTAGCTGTAAGCCCCCGGCACCCCGCTTGCTAGCCAATACCAGTTCCCCCTACTCGGAATGCACCGAGAAAGGCCAGAGAAAAGGCAATACGGAAAAGCAGGGTTTTGAAGGGAGCGCTACACACGTCACCCAGCCTAGAACTGCTTTGTTACTCCGGATCAAACGGGATGGGGTACCTCTTGTCCCGCACTAATTGAACCTTTGAACATGCCACCAATCATGCGCTTCACCAGAAACACCTTTATCAGGTCCGCCATCCCAGCCAACTTAAACATGAAGGCTAAGGCCTCCACCTGCCTCCCCACCGCGGCTTTTGAGCAGCCCTCACTCTTACAGCGGAGTAAGTACCATAACAAGATGCCTGGCATCTTGTCTTCCGAGCCAGCACCACCTGCAAGCTCCACCAGGTCTTGCCACTCTACCCAGACCTTCTTGTAAGCAGTCCACGTGGCTGGAGCTAAAGATTGCCTGGCGCTGGTAATTCTGCGCTCCAAGCTCCCAAATTTCCGCCTGAACACCACAGCCCTCCTGCTCTGAATCCGGCGCCAGACGCCTGAAGCAATCCCACCGGAAACAAGAAAGGGCGACAGCTATCCCCCTCTTACAGCCGGGGACATGCCTAGCCCTAGCCCACGTGTTTAACCGAAGGCAAGCCAAGACCAGGTGCCTAGTTAGCTGCACCACCGGGGTTGATTTCACTGTATTCCTATTAATGCCATGCACCACTGACATATTGTCATAGAAGAAGATTTTTTTTTGGTCCCTTAGCCTACGGCCCCAAACGTGCAGTGCAACCACTATAGGGAACAGTAAGGACTGCAGCATCCTAGCAGGACTCCTAGCTTGCGCCAAAACTACCAAATCTGTCTGGAGGTCTGCTGCTAAACTCGGCTCCTTCTTTTGCGCCTTCCCCAGAGTAGAGATCCTCAGGTGAGGCCACAGGGGTTACCCAAATGGGCCTGCCACTCTGCCCAAACCTATTGACTTGCCTACTTTCTCCTTAACCACTCCGGGTATTCCCATGCAGATTTGAGGTTCGGGGGATGATCGCCGGCGAAACGCGTGTCACATGGGATCGCAAAGCCATCCCGGAACCTCACCCTCAGCCGCTGTGCTGCCGAGATCTTCCCCCTTTGCTCACCTTAGCATTCTAGCCACGGGAGTATTGAGGTTATCAACACTGCCGTCTTGCCCTTTTACAGCCTGCTCACTGGGCTTCCCTGCATCCTTTGGCTTGTTGCATTTTGCCAATGCATGTCCCCCCCCCCCCCACACACACACAGTTCCCCCCCACACAGTTGGAGCAGACGTTTTGAAAGCGACAGTTTTGGTGCCTACCTGCATACGCCTTCATTTAATAATAATAATAATAATAATAATAATATTTAAGGAATAGCAAATCTGCCTGCCACTTGCCCTGGGTGCGGTTGGTCTTCCCCTGCTTGCTCCTGCCCAAAAGGGCAGCCCGGCCCCTATGGGCGTCATGACGTTCAGCCAATACGCGATGGCTTTTTCTTTCCAAGCCATATTCGGCTTGGACGCCATGCATTGGCGGAAATCCTCATTGTATTTCCACCATGTCATACCTCCGTAGGTACTATAAGCACTTTTAATCTCCTCCAGATAGATGAAGTTGGAGGAGCACTGGTCAGGGAATTTTCCCCCTATGATGCACGCCATAATAGAAAAGGCCTAAAGCCAGTTGTCAAATGTGCGCGGGATCCTGGCAAGTCGACGCCTATCGCTTATTTCCCTCATACATGAATCGGCAGGGTCGACAAACCGCGACAGTGGGAGTAGGGAAAATATTTCCACAAACTCCCTACACCAAATACCCTCCAATGAACATAGTGCCGTGGCTCTCCCTTATACAATCGATACCCTAACCATTTCTGGAGACACAGTGGGTGGGATAATGTCTAACCCTGACAGCGGGACTTTGCGCCGTTACCCAACAAACCGCAGGAACAGCTGCCTGTCCTTCCGCCACCGGTAGTGAAATTCCCGCCGCCCAAGCCTTGGCCGCTAACTCCGCGACCCAATTCGCAAACTCCCTGTCGGAGAGCGTGACCTTGTGCACACCTAGCACACTCTTAAGACCTGCTAGTAATGTGTCCTGACACCCCAACCTCGTGTCGGTGTAAGATGTGTTTAACTGCTGGCCAAATGCCATCTCACTTGCTTCACGGGGGGTCGCCATCAACGGCTGAACTTGACTGGATCCCTGTGTGTCCTGTTTAGGCAGCAGTTGCGACCTCAGTCTCCTTGCCTCACATTCAGAACCAGAACATGCACGACCTCCGGCTACGGGATCTGGACCGATCCCTAAATGAGTGCAGTGGGCCGGGGAGGGCATCATTCTCCTGAGAGGAGTCACTCTCATCCACCAAGCCCCAGGGGCCCCCGGAACCTCCACGATTAAGTCCGTCTAAGGGTGGGCTGTCAACTAGTGATGCTACTGTCCGTGCCTGTCTATCGGCCATGTCAACCAAGGGTTCAACCGCCCCTTTTTGTCTTTTGTCAGACACCTTAAAAGAGAGCGGGCTGTACCTGGAAGTGGCTTTCCTGGTCCTTGCCGGGCGTGCTGCCCTTGGTACTTGGACCGCAACCTCTAGGGTCACACACTGACAAACACAAACAAACACAACAAGCAGGAGCTCTGCCAGATGCGTCCGATCACCACGCTGGAGGGCTGCCGAGTGAAGCCAAAATGGTACGCACGTGACGCACCCGCCTCCTATATCACTGCGCCGGACCCCAGCGAAAGAGTGCCTTCATATCCGACACAACCTATTAGTCACTCCAAGAAAATCCTTTTTACAAAAACTTGTTTATTGGGAAAAACATAATTAAAAGTAATATCCAGAACACAATAGAGTGCCGCAAACCGGAGTCCAGTCTTAGTACCACCAGATTTATTTTATTTAACAATGTGGTTTCCACACTCCCAGAGGTGTCTGCATATGCACCTGGAACTAACCAATAGAAAAACTACATCAAAGTACAGTTTTTAACCCTATACTAACCTTTCAGCCAATAACAGCACAGTGCAGAGATCCAGACTAGCACTGCTGCACCAGCAAACAAGATGCTGTGTTCCAGGGGGAGAGAGAGGTTTGTGGTGGGAACAAAAGACTACAAATTCCATGATGCTTTGGTGCAGAGACTGAATCCCAATACAATGCTACATTGTTGAAGTTGCCTTGGATTTTGAATTGTTTGCTAATTTAGCTTGGATTTTCAGGGGAGTTCCTTCTCAAAGTCAACTGTCATAAAACTGAAGATATTTTGCAATCTCTCGGGTAAGTTTATTAATGGGAATTTTGGCATTTTTTCATGCAAAAAATGTTTGTATTCACTAATAATTATCCTCTATCAGATGCATTCATAATCCAGGAAACCTATATATATCTTTAAATCCTTTTTGTTCTTTGTTTACCTGAGCTTTTTTTATATTCATCAGCTGGGAAAGTTATGATAAGCTTAAGTAATCTTTTCTTCCAGATGTTTTGGGGAAATTGGTAATCAGGAATATTACATGTTGGCCAAAAAACCCAAAAGGAGACCCTAATATGATAAATACAGAGATTTTTCAATTTGATATTTTTGTGTTTCAATTTTTGAGCAATGTTTTTGCCACAGTTGAAGTAGTGGTTCCTTTAAAGGATGGTTACCAATATTTGAACCATCATTTCAGAGTGGAGGTATTAAATGGATCACTCAAAAACAAGGATATTTACCTTCATATGTGATCGGGGCAATTTTAAAATTGTCAGGAAATTTTAAATTACAAAAAAAGGAAATTGAACAAGTGTCAAGAAAACAAAGTTATACATTTGTATTTGATAGAACATCACCCAAACTAGACCTGAAGCACTGTCCCAAGTCTATAGATAGTATATGTCATGACTCCCCTGGACGTCTAGAACTGGCAACAGCAAGTTAATGGACATTAGCACTGTGGCTACCTAACCCAATGGCTATACAAGTTTATAAAAGGACTATGTCATTTCTGAAGTTCTGTTGATCTATGTTATTTTGCCCAAAGCCCTGATTGTATGCCCTGGGCCTTAGGCCATTCAAGTCTAGGGAACTCTGAGCCAATTTTCCATTTAAAAAAAAAATATTATTTAAATTGTGTGCTGTGTTTTGGGGTATAACTATGTCTCTGGGCTAATTAAAATGTTTTGGTATTAGTACCACTTTAATGGCGACCATTAGGCACATCCAGAAGCCAACTGCGATACCCAGTTCGCTCCCAGTTCCAGTATCAGGCTGTGGTCCTGGCCGGATTCAAACTTGCTTTAAGTGGTAGATTAGACTCCATAGTGTTCTATGGAAGATTCAAAAACTTGATTAAGCCATCAAGTATAATTAAAGGCATATGTAAAATTTCTGGATTATAAATGCAGCTGATAAATTTGGATTAATAGTGTATGCAAACATTTTTGCCTAAGATAAACGCAAAATAAACATTTAAGCAAAATCTCGTTAATTTCTGATAGTTGAACATTAGGGTTAACACCCTCCAAACCCAGGCTAAGTTATCATCAGCAGTTCCTATTTGTGCTGAAAAGCAGTCTGGGATATGTAGTGTATCACTGATATGTGCTATATATTGCTGTATGACATACAGAGATGAAGCTGCATGGAGATTGGCTGAGCTAGCAACAGCAGGTAAATAGTGGGTTAATATTGCTCCCCTGATGCTACATGGTGATTGGGGGGATCAGATGCCTGTGTAGACACTCCCTGGAGACGTCAACATGATCATTAGAGGCATTTTTATATATTAATAAAAATAAAATGTTCTACGAGATGTGCTGCATACATATAGGCTGCTTTTTGTCTAAGGATTGCAGAAATGTATTAATCCATGAAACTTTCATATTCCTTTTAACAAGTCTGTTAAATAAGAAATTGAAACACTTGTCTTGTAAAAATGTTTAAATAATTGTAAATTTTATATAATATTTAAATAAATTTTAATGATTGCCAAAAGCAGTTAAACTTTGTGTTTGAAAGACCTTTATTTGAACAACAAAAACACCTTTCTGTGTCCCTTTTAACCATACTATTGAAAATCTCATTCGTTCATGATCCAATCTGCTTGGTATAATATTTATATATAATTTTTATTTTAATAGGACTTGCTGTTTTATTGATTTGTAGATGCTGAACTGGATGGAGTTATGTGTCTATCTTGATCTAGGGGGAGAGATCGGATAATGCCAGTTTGGTTGAGATTAACATTTCACAAAATAAAGATACAAACACTTGCTAATCTCTCATGTTCTTAGCGCTCGATGAGTAATTCACAGCCCCCACAGTGTTTATTAGAAGGCTGCTGTTACCAAACACTCTCTGAAAAGCCAAGGTTAGTGACCTGATTGCATTATCACTCTCACAATGTCCTCGTCAGCTCGTTCAGATACAACTCAAGGTCAATTCTGTCATGCAGAGAAAATAGAGATATACAAACGGCAAGGTTCCACATTCATAGAAGAAAACCAGCCGTGCAGGGTGGATATTTAATCACTATATTCATTTAATATGGATTTGTTGAAAATATCTGTCATTAATGTACTCTCCATAGAGCTATGAGGATGCCTATTTGTACATATGTTGTGAATTGTGAGGCTAGGTTTATATAGGGCAGGTTCTAGTATTGTCTTTTAAAGGATAATGCTAAAGTTGATAGCCCAGCTGGTGCATGCATTGGTTAGGCGGGTGAATGGTTAAGCATTGGGCTATTAATTGATGTCTTTGGGTTCATAACCGATCCCAAAAACAGCATATTTATGTTCTGGCAAGACTCACATGGCCCAGGCCTAGGACAGCAGATTTTCAAGGGACAATCTGCCTGCAGATACAGTACATTGACATATACTTGTATATACACTCAAATGTCTGTATGCCATTATATTTCTGCCTGTAAGTGTATGTGACTAATTCTGACATTAATAATATTAATATTCTAATCATGCACTCCGACTTTATAATCCAAGCTTTCTGGAAATAGGAATGTGTTTGTAATGTTATGTTGAGGACCGGGATGGTTGCATAAACAATATTTCAACACCTCTGGGCTAGTATTTGGATTCTCCCATGTACCTCCCCACAAATTCTACGGACCTTGCGTGTTACATCCACGCCAGCTAGCGCCAGGAAGAAAATACCAAGTGGCCGCTAGTTGGCGCTGTCGCAGTTCTGCCTCCAGTCACCTCACACTGCCGGCTGTTTGTCACAATTTGACAGTGTGATCCTATCAACCCCCCCCCCCCCCTTCTCAAGTCCCCCATTCTGATCTCATGCCCCCCTCCGCCCCTGACCCAGCACTTCATCCCTGGGACCTTGCCCGTTAGAGAGAGTGTGGGATGGAGTGCTGTGTGTGTGCTTGAAACAAATCCGTAACATGCAATACTAACATGACACAAATATAACAGTGTGGGGGTATTTCTATGGATGTGCTCCCTGTGTGCAGGGCACTGGGTATCTGTGCTGGTGCCCGTCCTATCTGCTGTCTGAGTGGGAGGATCACACTGCCAAATAGTGACAGACAGCCGGCAGCGTGAGGTGACTGGAGGCAGAACTGCGACAGCGCCAACTAGCGGCTACTTGGTATTTTCTTCCTGGCGCTAGCTAGCATGTATGTAATACGCAAGGTCCAAATCTACTTCACAGGCCAGGCAACAGCCCCACACGGATGAGATACATTTAAGCTCAAAACCGCTATCTGTGGGTAGGTTTCGTGGCTTGTGCATAATCCATCCTGGGCTTTGCTTAAAGCTGTGTAATACAGCAGACATATGCTTAAAGGGAGCCATGTTTAAAATGTCATTGGATTACAAGAGCAAAGCCTTTGTGGGTTCACTATATATATATATATATATATATATATATATATATATATATATATATATAAATTTGTTGTTTAGTCGTTCATTTGTGTCCAAATATTTGTGACCCTGTGGACCACAGCATGCCAGGAACATCTTGTGTCTGGTTGTGCTTATCCATAAGGTTTTCTTGTCAAAGATACTGGAGTGGAATGCTAGTTCCTTCTCCAGTGGACCTCAATTTTCCCCACCTCTCTCCTATGACCTGCCCATCTTGGGTGACCATAGATTGTATAAAAACCTAAACTCCCAAAAGCTCGGGACCCAGGGGTTTGTGATGAGACTCTGGGGATAGTTAATAGACTTCCCGTTACAAATCTCAGAGCACAAGTTGGAACATAAGGAGTGAGGAGCTCCAGGGTATGGAACAGAGTACTGGTGTTAGGAACAAGGTTGGCTTCTTAATAAACTAGCTGTAGCATGTACTACCAACTGTGAGCTATGTAACTTATTATTTCACAGTCCTAGATAAAGACAGTTGCAGAAGTCCAGTTGTGACAATAGAAAGGTGTGAACCAAAGTCTATTGTATTAGTGGGCAACTAGGGTCACACACAAAAACAGGATGTTTATTATCTCTCTGATTTTGAGCCCAGATAGATCAATCGGTTGAATGAAACTCAACTTGACAAGTGGGAGCATGAATACACAAGCAGAGAGATATTGAAATACTAGACTATTGGCGGCTTTTAGAGGGCCATGTTGCCTACCACCAATCTATTGTTTGGCCACAGTGGGTTATTGTACTTCCATTTAACATTGGGCAGACCTTTCCTGTAACCGGTACTCCATCAGTGGCAGTTGCAGCAAGGAGCTGCTAGATGGTGCTGCCGAAATTGTACACTGCTGAGATCGTACACCATTTCCAAGCTTAAACCATTACCCTAACCCTAAAGCTATAACCTCAGAAGCAAAATCCTGGCATCCACATCCAGCTGATACTCACCTCCACTGCTGCCGGTGTGCTTGGGTACTCATAACAGGAAAGGGCCCATTGGGCACAGGTTCAACTGCAACCCGAGCCAATCTGACTTTTTCGGATGAAAACCCACAATACAATCTGTATTTTTATTGTCCCACAATACATTTTATTCAACTTTATTATTTTCCCAGACCAACACCTTCAGGTAAACATCTGTAATTTTAGGTTTTTTGCTACATTACCTGGTTTGTTAAATTGATGAAATTTTTTTTATTAAAATGTAAGTCCATCCTTAATACAATCATAACCTTTCCATTGAAATCAACAGAGCGTGCATTACAAATTGATCTTATTGTAGCTACATGTGATTGTGTCTGCCGCACCTTCTCTACGTATGTTTTCTGGCGGTAATGCTATCCACGCATAATCAATCCAGATTTGTAAGGTAGTAAATGAACAGATAACAAATGTGTCTTGAAGCAGTGAGCTGGGAATGGGAGCCACCCCAGGGAATACTTTACCTTGCAGGAAAGTTTCAGTAATACAACACTTACTTCACTGCGAGGAAATGTGTCTGAACAAAGATTAAGAGAAATTACTGACGAAAAAACGGCAGGGTCACTGTCAGTCCTGGATGATAGAGCTCAGAAACTTATCTTTATATAATTAAGGGCTGTGATGATGCCACAAATTATTTATTTTGAGATTTGAGTTCAAGAAGTGTTTCTCTTTTTTTTTAGTTATCTTTTAATTTTTATTTGAATTTGGTAAAATTCAAAACTTCTAAAAAAAATAATATTCATCTTATATGGACTGTTTTAAAAAGTATTTTCATGTGTTCCTAAGGCTTTCGTTTCCCCTTGTTCTGGTGAAGGGGGTGGTGTACGTCAATGAAGCTGTGAGCTATACCATGTAGGGTCACCCAAGATGGGTAACTCAAAGCAAAGAGGTCAGACAAATTGCAGTCCAGTGAAGAAGGAACTGTCAACCCACTTCAGTATCTCTGCCATGATAACCGTATGAAAAAGCACACAAGAGACAAGATGCACTGTGCAGTCCATATGGTCTCAGGGAGTCGGACATGACTGAACAACTAAGCAACAAGGCTTTCATTGGGTTGATGTGTTCAATTATAATGCTGAACTGTAAACTCTTTGGATGTGCCTTCTATTCTCTCACTAGATTGTAAGCTTCATGGGGCAGTGTCTTCCATTCTGATGCTGGATTGTAAATTCATGTCTCTCATTGTATCACTAGATTTTAAAATCATAGTGGCAATGTCTCCCATTATACTGCTAGATTTTAATGTCACTGGGCAGTACCACCCATTGTAACACTTGATTTTAAGCTCCTTGGGGCAGTGCATCCAATTATACCTTAAAATTGGGGCAATGTCTCCATTATGGTACTTGATTATAAGCTCATTGCTGGAGTATTTCCCTTTATGCAACTAGTTATAAGCTCCTTGAAGCTGCCTTTCTTATTATAAGTTTTTACCCCCACCAGATTGTAAGTGTACCCCACCAGATTGTAAGTGCCTGGGAAAAGGTCTTTCTTATATTTTATGTATTTGTGAATAGGTGTATATATCATACAGCATCCAAGGGGTTAAGTTGTAGATTAATACAATTATAAACTGGGGGGAGTGAGGCCAGCACCTCCGAGGTGTTATTTGGTTAAAATGTAAATGGATTCTCTCACCTGTCAAAAGTGCTCGTGATTTCTGCGGTAAGATGACATTTGAGGAATGAAGGCAGAAGACAGATAGCTTTGATTTGAAGGAAAACAAATAGGTAAACACAAGGAAAATAGGCTCTTAGTGTTTCAGAGGCCTTGGCATCTCTCCGATACATTCATGAATTAATCATTAATAAAGGATTAAACCCCAAAAACATAAGTGTGAAATGTGCTGTCTGACTAAGGCACGAGGGGAGTGCTGGGCCGAGGAAATGCTGTGTAAGCAAATGTGACTGGTGTACAGAGGCACAAGTGCACAGACATACATATACAAACAAACACACATACACATGCAAATAAACAGACACGCCTTTACAAATACACAGGCACACACAAATAAAGCGACATACCTTTACAAATACACAGGCACATACATACACACACAAATAAACCGACATGCCTTTACAAATACACAGGAACATACATACATACATACATACACACACACACACACACACACACACAAATAAACAGAAATGCCTATACAGATACACAGGCACATGAACAGATGCACACATACAAATGTTCAGATACGTAATAACATACAGATAGATATGCACACATAACACAAATACTGTACATACAGGTACACACAGACACAAAGAGATGACCACAAATACATACATACAGATGTAAACATACACAAACAGGCACACAGACACAAAAGCGCAGACACAGATATACATGCGTACATAGACACACACATACAGATACAAGCATACACATACATACAGTCTCACAAACCTGTGTATCACATATGGTGGGCTTAAGAGTGATAAAAGCCCTCCACTATACAAAGTACAGTAGTGCAACCCGTGATTAGTACATTTGTGATTCTATTTGAATGTCTAAAATTAAGTTAATAAACTTATTTCCTGCTCAAATTTCTCAGAAATACAGTTGATGTATTTCACAGTTTTAGGCATAGCAATGGATGGTTAATTCACAAACCAGGTCACGTACCTACATACAGACCTGTTTCAAGGTTACTGCTGAAACAGCTATGCCTAAAACTGAAATAAAGTAAGCATAAGTGTGTGTGTATATGTATATATGTGTGTATGTATATATATATATATATATATATATATATATATATATATATATATATATATATGATAGATAGATAGATAGATAGATATGTGTCATTCCTTACTTTTGTCTGTGCTTTTGGATTCCAAACAACCAGTCTTTCTGGGGTATTTTCCAGAGGCTATCTTCTAGATTCAAGATGCAATTATTTATTTATTTTGTCTGAATCTAGGCTTCCTTAAACCGTCATTGAGTGCTCTAGGTCTCCCCACATGGGCAACATGTAATTCATTTATAGCCAATTATCTTTCTTTCAATATAGCAAGTTTATATTGGGTCTCTGGTTAATTTTGTCCCACCCATTCAAACAAACCTGAATGAAAATTTCTTAAATAGTAATCCATCACCAGATGTTACTTAATTCTGCCTTGTCATTATTTTCAGGACACAACCTTTTTTGCTAAATGCATCACTTCAAATATCTGTGAGTGAAGGGTCTTACTATTCAAAAACTTCCATGAGTGGGGTCTCTTTGCTTGGACACCAGTGGTAACTCGAAGTAGGCTTTCCTAGCTAAAGCATATATGCAATTGGCAAGGATACTGGCACAGAAATTTCATTTTCTGTAGGAAAAAGATTTACTTTAATCCTGCCACTGGTTTTCGAAGTAGCAATAGTTTTGCAGGTGTCAGATGCTGTAGCTGGGCCAAAAGTAACTGATTGGTCACCCATTGAAGTCTTCTATCTCTTTCTACTTGAGTCCTGTCCTCTACAGTTTGTTTCCGCAACTGCTGTGTAGCTCCTTGCTGACATGCATAGGCTTGTATCAGGGCCTTCACAAGATCCTCCATCTTAATCCCACTTCTGAAACCACATGTGAAGAGTTAAAAGTCTCCTGTGGGTTTGGGCATATGTTTCAATGATTGCGATGGAGAAACACTTTTTACATAAGTAACAAACCTAAACCAATCAAAGCAAATAATAGGCCTAGATTCTACAAATGCACTACCCACACCAGTTAGAAGTTCTCCAATTAAACACTTCTTATCCAGGGTGTGGACAAATGAGCAGTTAATTTAGTTCATAATATTACTCACCTGTATAATCTTTTAGACTAATCTACTCTGCTCCAAGCAGTTGTAGGCATCATTTCGCTGTCTCACTGTGTGTGTCTCCCAAGACTAACACAACTGCAAACACTTCAGTCCTGTCATGCAATTTGGATATGACACAAATATTACAATATATAGAATAATATTAGTTAACTTATCAATTTATAGATAAGTATACACTTTATGCAGAATTGTGTTTATTGAAACAATAGCAAAACCAAGAATAAACAACTGGATCTATCTACATTTGAGAACTTTGATTTTTAGATGATAACAATATTAAATCAATGAGAGGTTTCTTAAAAACCTGCTAAATGATTGGCTAACAATCTATTTTGGTTCAATATAAAAATCATTAAGAAGTGTCTATTTCATAGAATATAATTGGTATTCATTTTCAGTGATCTAGTTTGTTAATCTATGAAAACAGTGAATAGCTAAATCAGGTATAAAAACCAATATGGCAGCCAGAATATAAAACTATATATACATAATATCAATCTACTCTGGTCATAATGTATGGTTGTGACAACCAAATATATTTTGTACATAGGTATTAGAGTATTTAATAAGGATATTTATAACATAATTGATTTAACTTAATTTATCAAAGCAATCAGTCTGTTTTTGATAGAATAGACCCAAGTAGAAACTAATGACAGATTGAGATTCATGTCCAGACCATGAGCCCCAAAAACCTTATTTCAGGTTGTATGCACCCAATCAGTTGTAACAGAAAGATTGCATCTGTACTATTTCCATTCTGTTATAAATGCAATAATAGAGACTTGATGGACAGGATTGCTCCTTAACCCCCTTTTGGTATTCTTTTTAGGAAGAATTTGTAGTAAAGACAGATTTAATTAAAATCAGAGGAGACAAAAGAACAGCAGTTTACGCCAGAGAGTGACAGACAGAAAAAGCCTCAAGCCTCTTTTGTGCCAATAGATTAACTCTTTCCTTTCCACCTACTCCCCGTCACAAGGCTCAATTCAACCAATTGCAATAACCACCCACCATATTTATAGTGTGTTTGTGTGTGTATGTGTGTGTATATATATATATATATATATATATATATATATATATATATATATATAATAATAATATAGTGGAATGGTGTTTGATGTTCTGCCGGCAAGAAAGCAGTCTCATTCTACGTTTTAAAATTAATTATTATAGAATTTGTGTGACCTTTGTTCCAGATATTTTGGCTTCATATTTTGGGTTATTGAATTGCCCATTGTGTATTATCTTGCACTTGTTTTGATAGTGTGTGGTTAAAACAATGAAGAATTGAGTACAAGTGCGTAAATTTGGCCATTATCTTTCTTAAGACAATCCTGTGTTCTTTCTCACTCAAGGTCTTCTCAGACATCTAAAATTATTTGGCATTAGCTCAAGTCCTTCTTGATGAACTTGTTTGTAAATTCAGAAATATTAGTGTGCCAGGAAGAAAGCTATAGGACTGCTTTACAGGAGTACAATCAAGTCAACAAGGCTTGCAAAAGGGCTATTAGACTGGCTAAAATAGAATATGAAAAAAGAATTACAAAAGAGAGTAAGACTAACCCCAAAAAATGTTTTTAAGTATATTAATGGGAAGAAGGCGAGGAAGAAAGCTATAGAAAAATTAAAATGTAAAACAGGACTTCTGATAATTAGTTACCTAGTTATATCTGCTCATGGATCGAGAGGTGGCTAAAAGACAAGAAACAAAGGGTTGTGGTAAATGGAAAGGGATTTTAATTTAAAAAAGGAAATTAGAGAGGGAGTATTGATTCAGGGAGGAATCCGATCGCCAGTATCTGAGGTCAGCAAGGAATTAATATTTTTTTCCCTTTTGAGACGATTGGCAGATCTTAAAAGGTTGAACTTGATTAACTATTTTTCAACCTCAATTACTATGTAACTATGTAAAAGGAAAATTATTACCCTTCACCTGGAAAATTAGCTCACAGTAAGTATGGATGTGTTTTACACTGGTAGCAACAAAACCAACAGACAGTCATATAAATGATCTTTTTTTTTTCTACAAATGTCAGGACAGTCCATCAGCAGCCCTACTATACTCCAGAAGAAGTCTTAACTCTGGATTGTCCAGGCGCAGACAAGTAAACCCTGGCAGGCCTACTGTGGGAAGAGCGCTTTACAGAGTGTGGGGTTCACAGTAACAAATTGAATGATGGCACACACATTCAGATATAGACACATATACATAGATGTACAGAACACACCCTTACTGATACACAAAGTTACACATAGACAGGTGTTGGGGACAAAAGCACAGTAAATGAATTCTAGCATGCTAGAATAAGCAAAGATGTGTGTTTGTGTACCATCAAATCTATGTAGCTGGGGGGATAACTTAACTCTACAACTCTACTTCCAGATCAGGAAGCTGGGGCGGATCTACCTGCACTGCACCAGGGCCCTGCTCTGCCCCCCGCCCCATTATTGCAGTGCCCCTGAAAAAAAATGTTTAATTCTCAATGCCTTTGCCCCCCCAATATAATTTAAAAACTTATATATAAATATATATATATATATACTAGCGACTTGCCCGTCAAAAAATGACGGCAATAAAATTGTAAGGCAGGTAATGCTGTTTGGTGGAGATATTAATTTTGTTGGTGGCCCGAGATCCTTCGGCGCTCATTGCGAGCCTCGCGCTGAGCGACATTGGCGCTCATTGCGTATTTTTTTTTCTAATAGGCGCTTTTGCTGTTATTGTTTTATGGCGTTGATCTGTTTTTTGCGCTTATTGCAAGGCATTGTGTGCTATGAGCAACGTGAGTCGCGCAGTGAATGGCTTTTGTTTTTATTGTGAGAGTGTATTTTTTTGTGTATATTTGTTTTTGTATGCTAATTAAATAATTACAAAAATAAAAAATGAATATACTTTACCTATTTTGAAGTAATATATGCAGGAAGCATTGTGTTTAAGAGCTGACCATCTGTTTTGATGTTCCTGCAGCATACAATGTCGGTTTGCACTGTTGTGGAGCTGAAGTGTAAGTGTCAGCAATGTGTGCAGGGTGTAGTGTAAATAGGCTGCGTGCGCGAGGAAAAGCCGTTCGGGTAGCTGTGTACTTCCGCATTGTGTAAGTTAGTGTTGTAAAATGGCGACTAATGTGTATGTGGTATGCGGCTGTGGATGATTTAGCGTTTGTGGTAATAGTGTATCTTGTACCTCGTACGTCTATTTTGGAAAATACGTATGTGCTTGGTGGTGTTTTGCGTGTTTAGGGTCCTGTAGTCTCGTTTTTGTTTTTTTCGGCGGCCATTTTTTCTCTCGCTTAGGGGATTTTCGTGTGTTTAAACTCTGGAATTGGGACTTAAATTGAGGTGTAACTTCACTTGCAGAGGTCCCGGGTGCCCCCCCCCCCCCTTGCTGTGGGTAAGCTTTTTATGCATTTGTTATGTGTATTTATTGTGTTTTTAATGTTTTCATGTGCGCGCAGATCGGGCGTTAAGGTCGTATTTTTGCAAGGCCGTAATGTATTTTTTTCTAAGTTCCGCGTGAAGGATTTTTTGATGCTAAGTCCGTAAATTTTCTGTTGTATGTCCCGCCTGCGGCTCATTGCAGCCGACGTGGGTGCCTCCACTTCCGCAAAAGCGGCCCCTCGCTTTGCGAGGGTCCACATTTGCGGTCAGAAAGTCGTAGGGGGTCGTAGGGATGAGCGCCTATGCCGCTCATCTCCACCAGCGCAAGGAGCGCAACAACCCGCATGCTCACAACTATATATGTGATATAAATGAAAGGGTCAAAGCTGGTGCTCTCTAGTGGGCAAATATGCATGATCAAGTTTAATTTTCCTATTTATTGTGTCCTTTATTCATTTAACCTGGGGGACATGTCCCCCCTTCCCCATCCCCCTAGTGATTTACTAAGCAGTGTATATTGTGTGCTTCTCCATAGGCTCCAAAGGGGAATATTGCCATTACAACCCTTTGCAACTCCTTTAATTACATAGTGAATCTAGCCTAATGTTTGTATTTTATTCATGATTTAATTATCTATGATTATAGACTAAAACAGATGTAAAACAAGAGTACTGCAGTATACAGTGATACTTTTTATTTGGATAAACATTTTATTTAGAGTGATTTGCTTGACAGCTATACAACGCTCCTTTTTATCTAATCTTTATTGCTTTTGATTTGTGAGAGAAAGCTGCATCTTTTGAAAGTTAATCAGTAGAAGTAAGAAATATGTGCAGTAATAAGGACATATTATTATTATTATTATTATTATTATTTGTAATGTGCCAACATACTCTATTTATTTCGCATGCAGGGCGAGCTTGATATTGTGCTGGTATCTAGTGAACGCTGACCCTCCCTGCGCAGTTTCTCGTCCTCGTACTTAGCAGAATGACACTGATTGTGCGCAGCCTGTAACATTGTGTCACTGCGTGTGAGCTCTGCTTAATATCTGCTAATGAAACAGCTCCACGTATAACAAACAGCGGGATCTTGGGAACGCCACGTCGCTTTTAAATTATTACCCACTAATTAGGCAAATCAAAAATGACTGCGGAACATATTAAGGAGCAAACTAATCGTGAACCTACCTGTATAACAATGTCAGGGAAGCTTATCCAAACAGGCAATTAGTAAACAGACCTCTTAGCCTGGCAGGCCACATGTAAGAGAGTGGGATGGATTTGTTACTGCAACATGCTAATTAAAATGTAAAGCTTGCTGATCGCTGCATAATTACACGTTGTGGGCGCCTGTAAAGACGTGAGAGCTGGTATCTTTAACCCTTTGGGAGCTGGAGAAGAAACATAGATTTGACAGCATATAAGAACTAATAAATCCAACTTCTCCAACCAAGTCCAGTATTTCTTTTTATTATTTAAACTGCAAGAGTTTTTATACCACCATTAAACTTCAAACTTTGTTGAGCTTCCTTCACTGGGCAGGTTCTGCAAGGACCAAAAATCACAAGCACCCGGCAGCTAGAAAATGTCAGCTAATTCCTTTGGGTTCTAATCTAAAATAAAAAAGAGCATGATATGTTTTATTGCATTAAAGGCCGTATATAAATGTTTAGAAATAACTTTTAATCCATAACCTGGGAGAAAGTCCTATTAAGTTCAATACATCTTGTGGTGCAAGCCTGTCACCCTGGATAAATAAACAGTTTGTGTGCTGTAAAAGCTATCACTCCTACACTTATTTGAGGAGGATTTCTATTTGATCCTGCTTCTCTCCTCCAAACTATACACAGAAAATGATTAGTCAATATATACCTTAATACTGTAAATTGATTATATTTTCTGTTACCAGATATATTGGGCCATATGTACTAAGGTGAATCATATAGGACATTTTTAACAACAACTCAGCTAGTCTGTATCACCTGTTGCTAAAAACTATGCAGAGAGAAGCGATATGGCAACTCGAAAAAATAAAAACAGAACAGTCTCTACTGTATCAGCCATGGCTTAAAGCACCACAGTAGTTTAGGAAAAATGTTACATGTTTGTGAAATATGTAAAAAGCTAATAACATTTCCAGCTGTGTTCACTTTAAAAAATAAAAGCATTTTGGAGAAAAGCTTTTAGCTGAACACTTCTTATATTGATAGTCTGTCTATTGACTAAGTGGAAGTGTTATCCTGCTGGGTATTGTTCTTCTATTTACTTCTGTTGTCAGCTGTGCTTCTTTACAACATTCCTCGTCTAATCGTTTTAGCAATTTAAATCTTGTGCTTATATTACTTATTTATCTTTAATTTCTTATAATTTCAGCCCTCTTAATATTTTCCAGATTGTTTCAGGATACAGACCATATACTTAAATAAGAAAATTCCCTTTTGTAGGGAATGTTTTGGTGCTTTTATAAAATAAACCCCTGTGATAAGTACAATTAGTATACTATATGAATAATAATACATTTTAATGGGGTGTGGCTAAGCTGCTGGAGAGGAAAGACATGTCCTGCAAGAGCTCCAGCTAAGGCCTGGGTTAATCTGGGACAATCACCCCAATAGATGCCCTGAGTGACCAACAAACAATATCACTAAACTCAGAAGACCTAGGGGAACAAATTGATCCCAAAATTACCTTAAAAAAAAACAATAAAATCGGAAGAGTCCCCTGCATGGAATCCCTACCCAGCTGAACTTTTCCCCTTGGAAGCCTGGAGGGAGAGAGTGTGGAGCTGCACTGCTGAGGACATATATAAGCAGGTACAGGGGAGAGGCTATAGAGCTGTGGGGGGAAAGGATAGCCCTGATCCAAGGAAGGGGTACCCAGGGGGGCATCAGAAGCAAATTAGCCCCAGAAAAATTAAGCAATCCAGGGCCCCTTACCCACATATCCCCATCAAAAGCTCTCCCCATACCCTGGGTCCAAGCAACCCAGCCCAACCTGTCTACTTAGACTCAGAACATTAAAAGTACACTGCACAGGGCTCACTTACCAACCAAACAGGATTACAAAACCATTTGTTTTTCAAGGCTAGTTTCCAGGCCGAATCCCTGCTTGTGTAACAGACTGTACTAGTGGAACTCTACTACCACCTAGTGGACAAAGTTCAAAAGCACCAAGCAAGTAAAAAGAGACAACCAAAGCTCAATTTTCAACTATAAGCATTTAAGCTATGACCACTTCGGTTCAAGAACTTTTAATAAATCCAAAAAGATGTAACTAGCAAAAAGCCCAGCAATATAGGGACGCTAACAATTGCTCTGGGACAAACCAAGTGAAACCAGGTCTCTGGCAACAACTTGATCTACAATACTCTCACTGAGATGGCAGGTGTTGCCACGAGAAAGAACAATAAAGGGATCCAATCTTACTGCCTACCCAAATCTTCAGCAAGTTCTCCCACCAATAAAACACCCACAGCCGCAGTCCACGCAGCAACAAGCTCTGAAATGTCAGCGCCTAGCACTAAAAGTGACATCCAGGACCTTAAAGACCTAATATCCAACTTCAGAGAGGAGGTCAAATCAGACATCCGGAAGGTGACAACAGAACTAACCACAGAAATTAAAAAGGTGGACGATAAAACAACAAAACTGGAAACTAAAATTTCGGAAATAATGCAACATAACAACAAGCTAACAGAGGAGATCTTGGCTTTGAAGGAGGAACAATCTAGACAACAGTTGCAACAGGAAGATCTAGAAAACAGATCTAGACGACAGAACATAAGGCTGAGGAATGTGCCGGAGTCTGTCAAGGACCTACACGCATACCTAAACGATCTATGTGAATTTCTCCTCCCAAACATACATCCAGAAAACTTGAGAATGGATCGGTTTCACAGAGCCCTAGGATTCCGTTCATCTCCACAGGAGCGCCCAAGAGACATCATTGCCAGATTCCACTACTACTCCACCAAAGAACTGTTCATGAAGGCCGCAAGAAAAGGCATCCCTCCCATCGAGGGGCACACACCGCTGCTTTTTTCTGATCTAGCCCCGACTACCCTTGCCAAAAGGAGACAACTGAAACCGGTTCTGGACTGTATCCTGGCTCAAGGATGGAGGTATACATGGGGTTTCCCTTTTCGCCTCAATATATCCAAAGAGGGAAAATTCTTCACCATCAGAACACTGGAGGAAGGCATTAACTTGCTGGCGGAATGGAACATCAAGGTCACTGTCGGAGAGCAGTTACAACCAACAGAAAACCCGAGAGGAAGGAGTCCTCCCATGAACGGAGAAAAAGACTTACTACAATGAGTTGTCACTTATTTTGTTTCTCTGTTTTTTTTGTCTTTTTTTGCTTCATCTTCCTCTCTCTTCTTCTCTCTCTCTCCTTGTTTTCATGCTACTCTGACAACCAAAGCTAGTTGAATCTGAAAACGAGTAGATCCAATAAGGTAGCACCCACACCAGTGAAAGTTCTAATACACACTATAGACAGTTAACCCAGGCCGTAAAGGCAAAAGCAACACACACCTAGAAGGCGTCCCTACGGGCGTTAACACGTAGACTTCCAAAAACCCCTACAGTAGGGAAAGTTTAGGCGGACCAATTCAGTGTCAGTTTAGAGACACTAACTGGCCCACCAGTAAAATACGAAGAGGACAGCAAACGCTCTCCTCATAGTAGTTTAAATTACCACACTTTATTTAAGTAAGGAACACAATTAAGTTCAAACATACTAAGAGCCTTCCTGACCAACAGTAAGACACACAAACAGACTCAAGTACTTAGACTTCTTACCCAGGATTACCTTAGGGTTCCCCACTAGAGGAAAAGTAGGAACTTGCTTAATTACTGAGCCAGGTTTTTATAATTCCGAAAGTTTAAGTATAAGCAATTTGGCTCATACTCTGTTGTCTTTTTTCCTTTGAGTACAGATACTCTCCCACACAGCCAGCTGCTGAGCAGTCTTCGGGCGGAAACCAGCAGGAGGCACAGGATAACGAAGTAACAGGCTTCCAGAAAGGTGAGATAGCCATTTAGACACACCAAAGGGTCATACACCTCAATAAGAAATATGGACATTGTCATTGCGTCACACAACGCTCATGGTCTGAACGAACCAATCAAGAGGGGGGTAGCCTTGAGAAATTACCAAAAACTAAATCTTGATATCGTAATGATTCAGGAAACTCACTTTAGAAAACAAGCACTACCAAAATACTGGGGGGGAGTCTTTACTCAGGCATTCCATTCGACCGCAGATACCAAACAAAAGGGAGTCACGATTTTGTTCCACAGAAGACTCAACTTTCAGTTAAGTAAAATTCAAACAGATAAAGATGGCAGGTTTTTAGCAGTACATGGGACCATACACGAACGTAAGGTTTCATTCTTGAACATTTATGCCCCGAACACAGATCAAACGCCATTCTTTCAAAAAATACAGAAACTCACAGATAGCTGGGAAGACGGACTTAAGATAATAGGAGGAGACATGAACGCGGTCTTAGACCCGCTCAAAGACAAGTCAAACGATTTAGGTTCACAAAAAATCCCCACAGTGACCAAAGCTCTCAAAAAACTCCTAAAATCAAACTGCATGATTGATACCTGGAGAAACATGAACCCCACAGAAAGGGAATACACATTTTTTTCCGCCAGACATGGTTCGCTCTCCAGAATAGACTATATCCTGATCCCACAGAACGTTACAGGGAACCTAACTGAGGCCTCTATCTGCCCCATAGCATGGTCGGACCACGATCTAGTCAAAATCTCCATGAATAATCTCCTACCGAAAGGAAATAACCCAAGGTGGTCATTAAATCCCAGTATACTGAACGACCCTATCACACGAGATAAGGTCAGAACTGCAATCGTAGATTATCTTGACCTCAATACAGTAGGGGAGATAGACATAGATGGAATTTGGGCAGCTCACAAGGCAGTGATCAGGGGAGTCTGTATACAAATTAGTTCAATCAAAAAGAAAAAAGACCAAGCACAAATCTTACTTCTAAACCAGAAAATTGCTGAAGCACAGAAACTATTTGTTAAAGATAAATCACGACATACCCATGAGAAGATACTAAGTTACAAACAAGAACTAAACACTATTTTAAGAGGGAAAATGGTCAATATCCTACAGCGAACTGAAGCTAAATTCTTCAGATACGCAAACAAGCCCGATAGAATGCTGGCCACGAGACTAAAAGAAAAAAGAGCAAACTCATTCATAGCCAAAATAATCACCAAAAATAGGCAGACAGTTTTTAAACCAGATCAAATAGTAAACGAATTCAGACAATTTTATGCGGACCTTTACAGCAAAACACCAGAATCAGGCACCCCAACCCACAAACTAGAAATTGAAAATACACTAAATAACTTAAATATACCCCAATTAGACTCTATCAAAGCTAAATCACTCTTAGAGCCCATCTCGGTTGAAGAAATACAGGATGCGATCAAATCCACAAAGGCACACGGGGCCCCAGGGCCAGATGGCTATTCCAACTTCTACTACAAACATATGAGCGATCTACTTAGCCCCACCTTACATAAGCTATTTAACAGCTTCTTAGCTGGTGAAAAAATTAAACCGGAATTCTTAGAAGCTAAAATAATACTGATTCCTAAACCGGGGAAAGACCCATCCCAATGTGCTAGCTATAGACCAATATCTCTGATCAACACAGATTTAAAAATATACACCAAAATCTTAGCGTCAAGACTAGCGAATCTGTTACCTGAAGTGGTACATCCAGACCAAGTAGGGTTCATTAAGGGGAGAGAAGCGCCAGACAATACCAGAAAAATTGTTGACCTTATTGACATAACCAAAAGTAATGAAGGCCGCGCTATGTTGTTGGCGCTTGATGCCGAGAAGGCATTTGATAGGTTAGATTGGACATTTATGAACGCCACACTGAACAAATTCGGAATTCCGGAAGGTTTTCTGCGAAGCATCGCGACATTATACTCGGAACCAACCGCACAAGTTACATACCAAGGACACAATTCACTAAAATTCAACATCACAAGGGGGACAAGACAGGGGTGCCCTCTATCACCATTGCTGTTCGCCCTCAGTATAGAGCCCCTAGCAATTGCCATTCGTCAGCACACTGACATATCGGGTATACGGGTCGGCCCGACAGATCATAAAATTAGCCTTTTTGCCGATGATATCCTACTAACAATATCAAACCCCCTGGTTAGTCTACCTAATCTATTCAAACTTTTGTCTCAATTTGGCCCACTGTCAGGATTCAAAATTAACACAAGTAAAAGCATAGCCCTTAATATATCACTTCCTCCCACCACGGAAAAACTACTAGCCAATAACTTCCCAATAAAATGGGCCCCGAATTCTATCAACTACCTAGGCGTACAAATTACAAAATCAACTAAGACCCTATATGAAGCAAACTACCCAACCCTCTTTAAACAATTAACTAGGGACCTGCACAGGTGGTCAGAACTAAAGATTTCGTGGTTAGGAAAGCTACATGCTGTCAAAATGAACGTACTCCCCAAACTGCTCTACCTTTTTCGGACCTTACCTATCTCGATTTTAGCGATAGACTTGAAAAAAATACAGAAATTACTAATGAGTTTTCTGTGGAACAATAAAAAACCTAGAATAAACAGAGAAACAACTACTGCGACTAAGAAGGATGGTGGGCTCGGATTTCCAGACATTTCCAGGTACTTTAAAGCTGCTAGATTAGCACAACTAGTTAAGTGGTATGTCAGGGACTCCCCCCCCGGTATGGGTTCAATTAGAAAAACACATACTAGGGTCCAATGATTTAATCATGCGTCAGTTACTATGGCTCTCAACCCAGCAGGGCTTCAAGTTACCCCAATCAATTCCATCAAGTGTGAGGCATTCAATTTCCCTATGGAAAGATATAAATAAGAGGAACAGACTGCTGGGCCAGGAGTCAGGGCTCAGCCCTCTATGGCCACTTTCAACTAACCCCAAAATAAACTCTAATGCTCAATACAGATGGTGGATTGATAATAATTGCTCAATTGCGGCAGATTTACCGGTTGTTAATCAAAAATGGTCCACCACCGCATTCCTAGAAGACAAACCCCTTCCTCCGGGGGAATGGCTTAACCTAATCGCTATAAACCAAAGATTAAATCACATCACTAAGAATAAAGGAGGGCAAAATATATCCTTATTCGAAAAATGTTGCATTAAATTCCCGGGAGGGAAAGGAAACATCTCCACAATATATAACCATTTAAGCGATTTAGTCACTCCCCCTAAATTACACTATAAATCAGCATGGGAAGCTGACCTCAACATAAATTTAGACAGAGACCAATGGAATAGTATTCGGAAACAAGCCAAAAACACATCACTTAACGTAATTATGAAAGAAAACTCCTATAAAGTTATTATGAGGTGGTACCTAACCCCAGTAAGAATGCACATAGGGAACCAGACAATTAGTGACATATGCGAAAGGGGCTGCAACCAAAAAGGGACTCTAATCCATAAATTATGGGAATGCCCTATGATTAGACACACATGGGTGGACACCTACAAAACCCTGGAGAAACTATGGGGTCAATGCTATCCCATGAGACCAGAAGAGGCCATCCTAGGATTACCGGTAGAAGGGATGTCCAACTCAGAACAATTCCTAACTAACCAAATTTTCCTAGCAGTGAGGATAGTAGTAGCCGCCCATTGGAAATCACCCACCCCAACATTTGAAGTAGTCTTAAACAAAATTGAGTTCGTTCGATCCATGAGCGTTTTGTCCGCAGAGGTTGACCATAACTACAAGCGCTGGGCCTCCTGCTGGGCCGCCTGGGAGACAAGACGCGGCAGATGAATAGGGTGAGTGACACTTCTCCCTACAAAGGAGCTATTAGGGGATCCATAGTAGTAGTGGTCTTAATTTACCCAACATCATTAGCCCACACAGTAACCTAAACACAGAATAATCTTTCTATTAGATGCTACCAACCAAGCTCAAAACAACAGTTGGTCAGGAATCCAAGTTCATCATATTTTTCCCATAGTTATGGGACTTCATTAAATATAGTTTTCTCGTTAGCCTTAAGTTATTTAAAAGCTAATATCAGCTATTATAATACCAGAAAAACGGAAAAGGGAGAGGAGTTTTGGACAGGCAGAGGACACACTGGAAACCAAATATGTGAAATACGTTTATTGTTAATTCCTATTTATCACTTCTAATGTTTTTGGTGTACTATGTTATATGTCTGACCTGTCTAATAAAAATCAATTAAAAAGAATAATACATTTTAATGTTGTTGTTGTTGTATTGAGTTAAAGGGCCATGTCTTCCATCAATAAATTAATGCTAAATTAATTTATTTAAACTTTGCAAAACACTTTCCACATTATCAAGCCAGGTTCTTCATAAGGCCGTATTACAAATATGACACTTTAGTGGTACTTTAAAGCTTTAGGATAGTTGACAAGAAATGTATGCAAGCAATTTGTAAAGCAAATGAGGCTGTGTAAGTCATCTAAATGATTTTGCGGTGTATCAGTTGTACACTATATTACTGACTTGCACTTTGTTTTAGTTCATGGAGACTTTATATATAATTTATCTTTTAGACCACACATTATTTTGGCTGCAGAGCATTGCACAGCAGACGTCGCAGGCTCCTCGGTCCCTGGGGGGCCAGTGTTGCTGCAGATGCTGTAATTGAGTTTCCAGCTTAAAAACTGGATCCTGACAACACTCAAGACAGTTTACAGCAATCACAAGGATAATGTGCTCCAGAGGGGCTGTTACACACACAATACTGCATGCTCTTAATGTTTATTGTCCTCTCATACTGACTTCTCATGTTATCCTCATCCACATCTACTCACTAATTAGTCTGATAAAATCAGGATAATTAACTCTCGGTTACTGTTGTCCAAACATAAAAATAAGAGGCAGTGGAGATCTCTGTTTTGGGATTATTAAGAGATACAATGGGGAGAGTGGGGGATAGTTACAAGCCACAAAATAGATTTTTTTTTTTTTTTTAAATACAAACTAATTGAAATAGATCAACCTCCTGATTTACGGTCCATAGGGTCATGGAGAGTTGGAGATGACTGAACACTGACAAAGACATGGACATAAAGATCTGTTATTGTTACATAACCTCAAAGTTCGGTCACTAGGATGGGATTATGATTCTGAATATATATAGGTATACCTCTTTAACGCTGTAGATAGGTGCCAGGCAATAGGAGTGCTAGGTGAAACCGCTCTAAACGGGGCAGTTTAACAAAGGGATGATAGGGAAACTCATGAAAAAAAACACAATTTCAATTGAAATTTAAACGTTGTTGGTTTTATATGAACTTTAAAGAAACAGTAAACATAACACTAACACAAACTGAACATTAGCAGAAATATAAACTTTCAATTATTGATATTGAAGCTTCTGGGTCATTCTGTTTTCTTTGGAAAAAAAGAACTGTGTTATAGAGAATCAGAGGGTTAAAAGGCGTCTGGCAGGCAAAAACAGTGTTATAGCGAGACCGTGCTATAGAGGATCAGAGCGTTAAATGGGATCTGGCAGGCAAAAACAGCTCTATAGCAGGGTTTAGCATTAAAAGGGGCCTGGCAGGAAAAACAGCTCTATAGCGAGTCAGCAGTAAACGGGGTAGCTTTAAGCGGGGTATACCTGTGAGTGTGTGTATATACATCAGAGCTCTTAGACTACCTTCGAGAAAGGTATTTGCGAAACCGGTCAGGTGTCTTCAGCCTGGCACTGGGCTCTATTTATCCTGGGTCACATCCTTTGTTCCCCAGGAGATTATGCACTATTTGAGAAGGTAAGGGAGTTTATTCCATGTTGATATCCATGAGGCCCCAGAAAGGGGGTTACTTATCATAGACTTAGTCATTTCACTACGGGAATCATATTTCCTACGGGCTATCTATTTTATTGGCCACCCCATTACCTCAAAAGCATCACTCCATTGTCAGTATTATCCTGTACTAGGTCCGCTCACTGCGAGCCCCCCCCCCCCTCTACTTATCGGTCCTCCCACTCATTGCAGGCCGCAATCTCACCCTGCTCCGCCCTCTGTGCTCCCTGCTCCTCATTCTCTGCTCCTCTCTCTCCCTGCTCCTCATTCTTCTCCACTCTCTCCCTGCTCCACCCTCTGTGCTCCTTGCTCCTCATTCTCTGCTCTGCTCTCTCCCTGCTCCACCCTCAGTGCTCCTTGCTCCTCATTCTCTGCTCCGCTCTCACACTGCTCCACCCTCAGTGCTCCTTGCTCCTCATTCTCTGCTCTGTGCTCTCACACTGCTCCACCCTCAGTGCTCCTTGCTCCTCATTCTCTGCTCCGCTCTCACACTGCTTCACCCTCAGTGCTCCTTGCTCCTCATTCTCTGCTCTGTGCTCTCACACTGCTCCACCCTCAGTGCTCCTTGCTCCTCATTCTCTGCTCTGTGCTCTCACACTGCTCCACCCTCAGTGCTCCTTGCTCCTCATTCTCTGCTCTGTGCTCTCACACTGCTCCACCCTCAGTGCTCCTTGCTCCTCATTCTCTGCTCTGCGATCTCCCTGCTCTGCCCTCTGTGCTCCTTGCTCCTCATTCTCTGCTCCACCCTCTGTTCTCCCTGCTGCTCATTCTCTGCTCCGCTCTCACCCTGCTCCACCCTCTGTGCTCCTTGCTCCTCATTCTCTGCTCCGCCCTCTTTGCTCACTGCTCCTCATTCTCTGCGCTCCCTGCTTCGCTCGCTCCTTGCTTTCCTGCCTTTGCATGAATGTGTAGAAATTAGACAAAAACAAGCTTTTTGCAATATCTCAGACAGTAATATAAATTTCTCTCTGGCAGCCTTGGGATAAGCATTGGTTTGTGTAACAGTAGGAAATTACTCTTTTCTCGGGGGGGGGGGGGGGTCACTTTCTTTGCTACTGGCACATTAGAAATCATTATTGTCAATAAAAATATAGCTGATGCACTTTTCAAAACTCATGTTAATCTCTCAATGCTAAAAAGATCATAACTGGGGTTAACAGTTTTTCTCTCTTTCTCTCTTTCTCTCTTTCTCTCTTTCTCTCTTTCTCTTTCTCTCATTCTCTTTCTCTCTCTTTCTCTCTCTTTCTCTCTTTTTCTTTCTCTTTCTCTCTTTCTCTTTTTCTCTTTTTCTCTTTCTCTCTTTCTTTCTCTTTCTCTCTTTCTTTCTCTTTCTCTCTTGCTCTTTCTCTCTTGCTCTTTCTCTCTTGCTCTTTCTCTCTTGCTCTTTCTCTCTTGCTCTTTCTCTCTCTTTCTCTCTTTCTCTTTTTCTCTTTCTCTTTCTCTTTCTTTTTCTCTTTTTCTCTCTGTCTCTCTGTCTCTCTGTCTCTCTGTCTCTCTTTCTCTTTCTTTCTCTCTCTTTTAAAGAGAAAGAAAAGGAAAACAAGAGAGGTGTGAAAGATTGAGGCAAGAGTGTGAGAGGTAGATCAAGTGTGAGAGATGGAGAGGGACGAGCGAGGGCTAGAAAGTAAAAGAAAGACAAGAGTCTGTGAGAGAGAGATGGGGAAAAAGAGGAATGGTATACATAAATAGTAACACTTGACATACATTTATAGACAGAACATTTGTACAAATACATTGATAGAGGAGGAGATGAGGGCTCTGGTCTCCTAATAAGAGCGCTAGAGACATGCAGGGAGGAGACTGCTTGATGGATAGATGTTGTGAACCAGAAAACAAGTTAAGGAGGTAAGTGGTATATCATCACTGAATAGGTGAGAATATCTGAACATGAGGGGAGAGTATAATGAAGACCAAAGAGTGAGGGCTGCTCCTGGGAGGGGGTAATGAGGGACGAGAAGCGCAAACCATGAGCAGAGCAGAGACTGTATTTGAGAAGGTACGTTGTTGTTGAAGATAGCGGCAAAGCTACTGCTGGTGCAATAGGTGAAAAGCCCCAACAGGGTAGGTGTTGGCTGCTACGTACAGAGGTTTAGAAAAAAATATTTACTGTTAATTTATTAGGAGAGAAGGACATACAGTTATTTTTATAGAATGCTGACATGATAACCTAGAGGTGATGCCAGCACCTATTTTATTTAATTTTTTTAATTGACCACTATAGGTACCTATCGTGTACAGAGAATTTGCGGTGTCCCAAAATTATTTTGTATCAAGATCTTCAATTCACAGCTCCGCTATCGGCTGGGGGTTTTATAAATAAGGATTAGTATTCTAAATGTTGTGCTGGGTAAGATTGGCGGCCAGAGTAGGACTGGCAAAGGCGATGATGAGCATTGGGTGAGATGGGTGAGCCTGGCAGAAGAGTCCAGGATAGGGAGGAAGCTGTGTAATTAATCCAAAGCTTTAACTCTGACATTCCTTTCTTCTTGTTTATTTACCATGGTTTGGAAAACCAGGGGACGAATAAAATGGTCACATATGAACACAGCAGAGGGATAGGATAAGATAAGTCAACTATATAACCTATATGGTGTTGTTGGGTGGGGCTATTGAAGGAGTTCTAGGAAGATGTAACGTGGGGCTATAGAAGGTGTTATAGGGAGATGTTGTGTGGGGCTATACAAGGAGCAATAGGGAGATGTCGTGTGGAGCTATAGGTAGATGGCGTGTGGAGCTATATGGAGATGTCATGTGGGGCTGTATGGAGATGTCGTGTGGAGCTATAGAAGGAGTTCTAGAGAGATGTTGTGTGGGTCTATACAAGGAGCAATAGGGAGATGTTATGTGGGGCTATAGAAGGTGTTCTAGAGAGATGTTGTGTGGGGCTATACAAGGAGCAATAGGGAGATGTCATGTGGGGCTATAGGGAGATGGTGTGTGGAGCTATAGGGAGATGTCTTGTGAAGCTATGGAAGGTGTTCTAGAGAGATGTTGTGTGGGGCTATACAAGGAGCAATAGGGAGATGTCGTGTGGAGCAATAGGGAGATGTCGTGTGGAGCTATAGGGAGATGTTATGGGGGGCTGTAGGGAGATGTCATGTGGGGCTGTAGGGAGATGTCATGTGGGGCTATAGAAGGTGTTCTATAGAGATGTTGTGTGGGGCTATACAAGGAGCAATAGGGAGATGTCATGTGGGGCTGTAGGGAGATGTCATGTGGAGCTGTAGGGAGATGTCATGTGGGGCTATAGGGAGATGTCATGTGGGGCTATAGGGAGATGTCATGTGGGGCTATAGGGAGATGTCATGTGGGGCTGTAGAAGGTGTTCTAGAGAGATGTCATGTGGGGCTATAGGGAGATGTCATGTGGGGCTGTAGGGAGATGTCATGTGGGGCTATAGAAGGTGTTCTAGAGAGATGTTGTGTGGGGCTATACAAGGAGCAAAAGGGAGATGTCGTGTGGAGCTATAGAAGGTGTTCTACAGAGATGTCATGTGAAGCTATAGGGAGATGTTGTGTGGAGCTATAGGGAGATGGCGTGTGGGGCTGTAGAGAGATGTCATGTGGGGCTGTAGGGAGATGTCATGTGGGGCTGTAGGGAGATGTCATGGGGGGCTGTAGGGAGATGTCATGGGGGGCTGTAGGGAGATGTCATGGGGGGCTGTAGGGAGATGTCATGTCGGGCTGTAGGGAGATGTCATGTGGGGCTATAGAAGGTGTTCTAGAGAGATGTTGTGTGGGGCTATACAAGGAGCAATAGGGAGATGTCATGTGGGGCTGTAGGGAGATGTCATGTGGAGCTGTAGGGAGATGTCATGTGGAGCTGTAGGGAGATGTCGTGTGGAGCTATAGAAGGTGTTCTAGAGAGATGTTGTGTGGGGCTATACAAGGAGCAATAGGGAGATGTCATGTGGGGCTGTAGGGAGATGTCATGTGGGGCTATAGGGAGATGTCATGTGGGGCTATAGGGAGATGTCATGTGGGGCTGTAGGGAGATGTCATGTGGGGCTGTAGGGAGATGTCATGTGGAGCTGTAGGGAGATGTCATGTGGAGCTGTAGGGAGATGTCATGTGGCGCTGTAGGGAGATGTCATGTGGGGCTGTAGGGAGATGTCATGTGGGGCTGTAGGGAGATGTCATGTGGGGCTATAGAAGGTATTCTAGAGAGATGTTGTGTGGGGCTATACAAGGAGCAAAAGGGAGATGTCGTGTGGAGCTATAGAAGGTGTTCTACAGAGATGTCGTGTGAAGCTATAGGGAGATGTTGTGTGGAGCTATAGGGAGATGGCGTGTGGGGCTGTAGGGAGATGTCATGGGGGGCTGTAGGGAGATGTCATGGGGGGCTGTAGGGAGATGTCATGGGGGGCTGTAGGGAGATGTCATGTGGGGCTGTAGGGAGATGTCATGTGGGGCTATAGAAGGTGTTCTAGAGAGATGTTGTGTGGGGCTATACAAGGAGCAATAGGGAGATGTCATGTGGGGCTGTAGGGAGATGTCATGTGGGGCTGTAGGGAGATGTCATGTGGGGCTATAGAAGGTGTTCTAGAGAGATGTTGTGTGGGGCTATACAAGGAGCAATAGGGAGATGTCATGTGGGGCTATAGGGAGATGTCATGTGGAGCTGTAGGGAGATGTCATGTGGGGCTGTATGGAGATGTCATGTGGGGCTGTAGGGAGATGTCATGTGGAGCTGTAGGGAGATGTCATGTGGGGCTGTATGGAGATGTCATGTGGAGCTGTAGGGAGATGTCATGTGGGGCTGTATGGAGATGTCATGTGGGGCTGTATGGAGATGTCATGTGGGGCTGTAGGGAGATGTCATGTGGGGCTGTAGGGAGATGTCATGTGGGGCTGTAGGGAGATGTCATGTGGGGCTGTAGGGAGATGTCATGTGGGGCTGTAGGGAGATGTCATGTGGAGCTGTAGGAAGATGTCATGTGGGGCTGTAGGGAGATGTCATGTGGAGCTGTAGGGAGATGTCATGTGGGGCTATAGGGAGATGTCATGTGGGGCTATAGGGAGATGTCATGTGGGGCTGTATGGAGATGTCATGTGGGGCTGTAGGGAGATGTCATGTGGGGCTGTAGGGAGATGTCATGTGGGGCTATAGGGAGATGTTGTTTGGGTCTATAGAAGAAGTTATAGGCAGATGTCATGTGGGGCTATACAAGGATCTATAGGGAGATGCCTTGTGGAAAGAGGTGTAGGGAGATGTTTGGGGCTATAAAAGAAATTATAGGGAGATGTCATGTGGGGCTCTACAAGGAGCTATTAGAAGATGCCGTATGGGGCAATAGAAGGAGTTATAGAGGAAGTACTGTATAATACTGAGCAATTTGAGGAATCAAAGGAGGAGTTTATATGGAGTAATAAAGACAATTATACAATGAGGTTATATGGATCAATACGATCAAATATAGCTAAAGTTTATTTCCAAGAATATAAGGATTTATAGGCAGAGACTATATATAGACCTAGCAGGGGATATATCTTTGATTACTTGTATACATTCACAATTATTATTTAGTTTTTTTGCTTATTTCAGTTATTGTTACTTTCACTGAAAGATCTTCCCCAGCCTCATAACACACATAATAAGCACTGCAGATATCTGTGTATGTAAATGAGCCCTCACCTCTCCTGCTCGCCTGTCTCATTTACATGATGTGCTCTCTCTCTCTCTCGGATCTCTCTTACTGTAATTGTGACAGGCTGTAGGTCAGACACAAGGTCTCGAGGAGACAGAGCCCTCGACAAGTCAGATCTGCTCAGAGGCTTGTTTAGTTTTTTCTTCTGAAGTGTTACCTGAAGGAGACAAGAGTCGGTGAAGGCAAGAATGAGAACTTCCAGGGAAGAGGCACTGCGGGAGATGGGTATCCTGCTGGGAAGAGGAAACCTTGCCCAAAACAATTAATATAAAAGATTATTTATAAAGTGTTTCCCTTAACCACTAATCCTGCTCGCAATGTATGAAAGGACTGAAAATAATCATAATTAGTGCTTTTTAGAAGGTTTTTTTAGACTCGCAGAATCACAACAACTTGTAGAAAATATAATTATTACGTTGAAATATTAAATTCAAGTTTCTTTTGTTACGTTTTGCAATAGCTTTTTGCTTTATAATATAAAAAAAAAAAAAAAGATATATATTTTTTTCACAGTATTCTTAAATAGACTCTAAAATAAAGTGGGGAAACCTTAATTTTTTTTACATTTGAAATTGTTTAATTGTTGCTGCATTGTTAGCTTTTACAGACATTAACATGTTCATTATCTTGGCTTTTATCTGTAGTATGGCTGCACCAGTCGAAATTTTAAGCTTATGGAGGGTAAGCTCTCAGGTCTTGAAAGGACCAAAAATTATGCACGCCCTCCAGATGCTTGCATACTCTCTTCACTGTAATAATATATTTCATCTTTTTTTCCTTTAGATTAGTACGTCTGAATAAATCAAAATAAAAAATAGTAAAATATGTATACATTTTAAAAACATTAAACTTTATATGAGTTTACATCTTTACTAGGACCACAAAGTGTTTTTTAGCATTTTAATTTTTACCTTTTTTGTTTTATGAGAAGATACAACATGGGAGAAAGGTAGAGGTGGAAATAGAGGTATAGATAATGAGAATATGCGTTTTTGGAGTGCTTCCTAATTATGGAGAGACAAAATGCACTCTATATTGATACTAAATACCTATTACGATATATAAGGTATAGCGCTACGGAATATGTTGGCGCGTTACAAATAAAAGTAATAATAATAATAAGGTAACACCATAAAAATGACAGAACCTGTCGATGCATTTTCCATAGTAACCAAAATGGTGAGTAGTGGGTATGTACCTTGAGCCTCACTCTGGGAAGCTGGGTTTGGTCAGGAATCTGTTGTTGTTGTTTAGTTGTTCAGTCATTTCCAACTCTCTGTGACACTCTAAACTGCAGCACACTAGACAGATCTGTCAGCCACTGCCCATCTGAGTTCCCTCATCTATCCATCTCTACGTTTGTGTCCCCTTCTATGTGTATGTTCAATTTTTCCCAGCATCAGAGTCTTCTCTAGGGAATACAGTCTTCTCCTGATATGGCCAAAATATTTGAGCTTTAGCATCATGATCAAGCCTTCCAGTGAACAGTTTGTCTTTATTTCCTATAGTATTGATTGATTTCATCTTCTTGTAAAGTAATGAGCTTTTTGAGGAAGTTGAGCCTTGGAAACTAGAATGGTAGATTTCACAGCAGCATGGTTGCACATAAAAGTAATGCATTTGAGCCTGGGTTATTTTATTTATCTACATACTAAAAACATGTTGCTTATTTTAAGTCTAGTTCTTCAAAGGGTCATTTTACAAGTGGATTTACCTTAAAAAGTAAAGGCTAATAAACTGCAGAGTGCACTAATTGTGCCCAGGTGAGAGGGGTGTGGCTTGACTGTTAAACTTGTATAAAAGGTTTGTGAGCTGGTTTGGGGCCTGTTTACAAGTGGATTTACCTTAAAAAGTAAAGGCTAATAAACTGCAGAGTGCACTAATTGTGCCCAGGTGAGAGGGGTGTGGCTTGACTGTTAAACTTGTATAAAAGGTTTGTGAGCTGGTTTGGGGTCTGTTTACAAGTGGATTTACCTTAAAAAGTAAAGGCTAATAAACTGCAGAGTGCACTAATTGTGCCCAGGTGAGAGGGGTGTGGCTTGACTGTTAAACTTGTATAAAAGGTTTGTGAGCTGGTTTGGGGCCTGTTTACAAGTGGATTTACCTTAAAAAGTAAAGGCTAATAAACTGCAGAGTGCACTAATTGTGCCCAGGTGAGAGGGGTGTGGCTTGACTGTTAAACTTGTATAAAAGGTTTGTGAGCTGGTTTGGGGCCTGTTTACAAGTGGATTTACCTTACAAGTAAAGGCTGATAAATTGCAGAGTGCACTAATTGTGCCCAGGCGAGAAGGCAGAAGTTAATAGAAACCGGAGAAGGGGAACTTGTGAGCTTGCGAACATTTTCAGTATCAAGTGCAATTCTAGTAAAAGCCTAGGAGTTTAAATAAAAGGAGGGCCTTCAAAGAAAAGGGAGGGCAGATTTATAGTGCAAAGGAGGAAAACTTTATATAAATATATTATATTATATTCTTTATTTTTCCCACTGAAATTTCGTAGACAATAATAATAATTATGAGTCAGTCCAGTGGTAACCTTATTCAGTGTACATCCTGTCAAATGTATGCACTACTGGAACATATGATCCAGGGTCCATACCTCTGTGACAGGTGTGAGCATGTTGCCTCTTTGGAAGCTCAAATTGAAGATCTGGAGAGGAGAATTGCAGCACTTAGTGATATTGCTCCACTGGAAAGGGAATTGGTGCTCACGGAGCACAGTTTAGCTGGGCCTAGTATGGAGGGAGGAGCTGGGGCTAGGGAGGATGGCCAGGGAGGTAGCTGGGTTACAGTTACAAGGGGAAGCAGGGGGAACAGGAGGAGGCAGGCCAGTTCTGAGTTGTCAAACACCAACAGATTTGCCAGATTGAGTGAAACTGTTGGCGATGTCTATTCAGGAATGGCAATGCCAGATAGAGCTGTTCCCTCTAACAGCCGGGCGAACAGCTCTACTGGAGAAGAGGGAGGGCAGAATAGGCAGAGCAACAGACATGTTTTGGTGGTAGGGGACTCTATTATTAGGAAGGTAGACAGGGTAATTTGTCACCCAGATCCCAGCAATCGAACAGTTTGCTGTCTCCCGGGTGCTCGGGTTCGGCATGTTGTGGATCGGGTGGATAAATTATTGGGAGGGGCTGGTAATGAACCGGCGGTCTTGGTACACATTGGTACCAATGACAAAGTTAGTGGAAGATGGAGCGTCCTAAAGAATGATTTTAGAGAATTAGGGAATAAGCTTAAAGCAAGGACCTCCAAGGTAGTATTTTCTGAGATACTACCAGTGCCACGTGCTAGCCCAGGGAGGCAGAAGGAGCTTAGGGAGGTTAATGCGTGGCTAAAAAAGTGGTGCAGTGCAGAGGGTTTTGGGTTTTTAGAGCACTGGGCTGACTTCTCACTTGGGTACAATCTCTATAGCAGGGATGGATTGCACCTTAATGATGAGGGCGCTTTTGTGCTAGGGAATAGGATGGTAGACCGGCTGGGGGAGTTTTTAAACTTGTAGGTGGGGGGGAGGGACTATATAGAAGTATTGGGGTAAATAGGGTAGAGAGGGAAAGGGATGAATTATTTACCCATGGGGGAGGAGAAGGGGGGAGGGTTACAATAGAAAGTAGGGAGATATTAATAGGGGCCTCAAATACAGTGGCAGGCACTTCACATCAGCAGAGCCATAGCAACATAAAGTGTATGATTGCAAACGCAAGAAGTTTGCCTGGGAAAATGGATGAGCTAGAAATATTAGCAGTACAAGAAAAATGGGGCTTAATAGGCATTACGGAAACATGGTGGGATGAATCTCATGACTGGACTGTTAATCTGGATGGTTATAACCTATTTAGGAAAGATAGGGGCAATGGTAAAAGAGGAGGAGGGATCTGTCTTTATGTTAAGCCTGAATTTAAGCCTATAGTTAGAGAAGATATTTATGCTGGCACTAACGGCATCATTGAATCCTTGTGGGTTGAGCTAAATAGTGGAGGAGCTAATTCTAAATGCATATTGGTGGGAGTATGCTATAAACCCCCAAATATAGCTGAAAGTGAGGAAATACAATTATTGTTACAGATTGGAAATGCAGCTAAGCATGGGCAAGTTCTAATAATGGGAGACTTTAATTACCCTGATATAAACTGGATAAACGAGACCAGCAGCTCAGCTAAGGGGAGCAGGTTCTTGAGTACACTCAGGGATCATTATCTAGCCCAGGTAATACAAGAACCTACTAGAAATGGGGCCATCTTGGATTTAGTCATCACAAGTAATATTGATATAATATCAAATGTAAAAATAGGGGAACCCTTGGGGAACAGTGATCACAACACAGTCTCATTTGAGATTGAATACAAAAAACAGAGTTGTAAGGGGCCAACAAAAACTCTAAATTTTAAAAGGGCTAACTTTAATGGGCTACGGGCAGCAATACAACATATAGACTGGGACAAAGAACTTACAGGGAAGAATACTGAAAATAAATGGACAACATTCAAATCCTTACTAAATAAACATACTCATCAGCATGTACCATGTGGAAATAAAATAAATAGGAATAAATCACATCCCATGTGGCTTAACAATGACTTAAAGATCATGATGAGGAAAAAGAAGTATGCATTTAAATTATACAAGAAGGAGGGAACAGAGGCATCTTTATGTGACTATAAGGAAATCAACAAGGCTTGCAAAAGGGCTATTAGACTGGCTAAAATAGAAAATGAGAAGTCAGTTGCAATGGAAAGTAAGACTAACCCTAAAATATTTTATAAATATATTAATGGGAAGAAGGCCAGGAAGGAATCGATAGGACCATTACAATGTGACACAGGCCATCTGATAATTAGTGACCAGGAAAAGGCAGATGAGCTAAATAGGTTCTTTTCTTCGGTTTACACAAGGGAGGTACCAGTGGTTGGGACACTGCAACATAATGGGGCTACACTACCTTCACTAAATAATTGGTTAACGCAGGAAGAAATACAAAAGAGGTTGGAGAAAATAAATGTTAATAAAGCCCCAGGTCCTGATGGAATACATCCAAGGGTACTGAGGGAGCTGGGTTCTGTAATAGCCAAACCATTATATCTAATCTTTAAAGACTCGCTCACTACAGGGTCTCTACCAGATGACTGGAGAAAAGCAGAGGTGATACCTATATTTAAGAAGGGATCTAGAGCAAATCCGGGGAATTATAGACCAGTGAGCCTCACTTCTGTAGTTGGGAAGCTTTTAGAAGGGTTAATAAGGGACAGAATACAAGAATATGTCTATTTGAACAGGATCATAGGTAGCAGTCAACATGGATTTATGAAGGAAAGGTCGTGTCAGACCAATCTAATTAGTTTTTATGAGGAGGTTAGTAGGAACTTGGATCAGGGCAACTCAGTGGATGTAGTCTTTTTAGATTTTTCAAAGGCATTTGATACAGTGCCACATGGAAGACTAGTGAGCAAACTAAGGGATACAGGAATTGCAGTAAATATCTGCTCATGGATCGAGAGCTGGCTAAAAGACAGGAAGCAAAGGGTTGTTGTAAATGGAACATACTCCGATTGGTCTAATGTGATAAGTGGGGTTCCTCAGGGCTCAGTATTGGGTCCTCTCCTTTTTAACATATTTATTAATGACATTGAAGTAGGACTCGAATGTAGTGTCTCCATTTTTGCTGATGACACTAAGTTGTGCAAGGTAATAAAATCAGATAATGATGTACTTTCCCTACAAAAGGATTTGCATAAATTAGAGAAATGGGCGGCTAAATGGCAGATGAGATTTAATACAAATAAATGTAAGGTTATGCATTTGGGAAGGAACAATAGCCAAGCAATCTATAATCTTAATGGAGCAAATCTAGGGGTATCAGATATTGAAAGGGATTTGGGAGTACTAGTGGACAACCACCTAGGTAACAGCGCTCAAAGCCAAGCAGCGGCTGCAAAGGCAAATAAAATATTAGCATGTATTAGGAAGGGTATAGAAGCCAGGGAAGAAGATATAATTCTGCCACTATACAAATCTCTAGTACGCCCTCATTTGGAATATGGAGTACAATTTTGGGCACCACCTCACAAAAAAGACATCTTAGAGCTGGAAAAAGTACAGAGAAGGGCTACAAAACTAATAAGGGGAATGGAGGGGCTAAGTTATGAAGAAAGACTAGCAAAATTAAACTTATTTTCGCTAGAAAAAAGGCGTCTAAGAGGAGATATGATTACGTTATTTAAATACATCCAGGGTCAATATAAGGCTTTGTCAAGTGAGCTTTTTGTAGCAAGAGATTTTCAACTGACAAGAGGACATCCGTTGAGGTTAGAGGAAAAAAGATTTCACCTTAAACAAAGAAAAGGGTTCTTCACAGTTAGGGTGGTTAAACTGTGGAATTCTCTACCAAAGGAGGTGGTGACAGCGAATTCGATAGACAACTTCAAAAAGGGGTTAGATATATTTCTGAATAAAGAGGGCATTCAAGGCTATCCTAGATAACTAGCGAAGGAATATTGATCCAGGGAGAAATTTGATCGCCAGTTTCTGGGGTCAGGAAGGAATTTTGCTTTTTTTCCCCCTTATGAGACAATTGGCAAAGTTTCAATGGGGTTTTTTTTATGTTTGCCTTCCTCTGGATCAATTAACAATAATTAACAATTAACAATAATAATAAATAGTCCAAATTAAAAAGATCAATAGAGATCTAAAAAGGTTGAACTTGATGGACTAACTCTTTATTCATTCTCCAATACTATACTATTAATAATTATTTAATCAATAATTTAATTAATAACTAATCCGCATATTGCAGATCAGAGGAGATCTTAACAGGTTGAACTTGATGGACTGAAAGTCTTTTTTCAACCTTAATTACTATGTAACTATGTAACTATGTAACTATGTAAATCACATATATAGTTGTGAGCAAGCGGGTCGTTGCTAACGCTTGCAGGCTCGCGTAGCGAGACCGCAGCCACTGGGGCCCTCACAAAGCGAGGGCCGCAGTTGTTGGCAAGGAGCGCCAAAGGCTTTAGGCCCGCAAATGCGGACCCTCGCAAAGTGAGGGGCCGCATTTGCGGAGGTGGAGGCTCTCACGTCGACCGCAAAATTTACAGAGTTAGCATCCACAAATACGAGCTGCCGGACTTTACGATCTTAGCGCCCGAACCCTGCTCAGATCAAATCATTAAAAACCCAATAAATACACACAATAAACACATAAAAAGTGTACCCACAGCAAGGGGGGGGGGGCACCCAGGACCTCTGAAAGGGAAGTTACACCTCAATTAAAGTCCAAATTCCAGAGTTTAGACACACGAAAATCCCCTAAGCGAGCAAAAAAAATGGCTGCCGAAAAAAATGAAAAGGAGGCTACAGGACCCTAAACACGCAAAACACGACCAAGCACATACAGATTTTCCGAAAAAGCCCTATGAGGTTCAAGATACACTATTACCAAGGACGCTAAATCATCCACAGACGGGTACCACATACACATTAGCCGCCATTTTGCAACACTAACTTACACAATGCGGAAGTACACAGCTACACTAACGGCTTCCCCTCGCGCTCGCACAACACACTGCACACATTGCTGACACTTACACAGCAGCTCCACAGCCCTGAAAACACACATTGTGTGCTGCAGCAACATCAAAACAGATTGTCAGCTCTTCAACACATTGCTTCCTGCATATATTACTTCAAAATAGGTAAAGTATATTAATTAATTAATTAATTAATTAATTATTCCATCAGCATACAAAAAACTACCGCCAATGCAGCTCATAGCACACAAACAACCAACAGCCTCGCAATGAGTGCCGAAGGCGCTCAGCAGGAGGCTCGCAATGAGCGCCGAAGGATCTCGGAACACCAACAAAATTAATGTCTCAACCAAACACCATTACCTGCCTTACAATCTTATTGCCGTCATTTTTTGACGGGCAAGTCGCTAGCTGTAACAGAAAATTCAGGAAATGCAGCTCTGCAACAAATTCATGATCCCTTTCTGATTAACTTACTCAATACGTATCAGAGCAATCAATTGCTTCCTCTGCTGGCTGCACCAGAGTTTACAACAAATGCAGTTTGCAGAAGGATTAAAATTATAGAGCCCTATTCTATTCCCTATATCTCAAATTTACAGCTTTTAAAAGCACACTTTTCCTAGCTATTCTATTCACCCATCGTAGCATAATTGCAAACGAACTACCCCTGAAGACTATGGACAAGCCAGACCAGCAAATTATGGCAACATTTCCCATTGATTTTCAAAAAAATTAAGAATTTTACAGGTTGCTTGAGCTCTCACAAATCCTAAAATCCTGATTTCTTTTTTTTTTTTAAACATTGTGAATACTCTGTAGCACACCCTCCACACTCACTACCAATCACCCCCTTCACTGATCAAAAACTATCTCCCACAGGGGTCCAACAAGAAATTAATTAATAATTAACCCATGTTTTAACTAAACGAATGCTGCCCTGCTCCAATTGGCCATTGACGTTTTAAATGTGGCTTAAATCAGGGCTTTGATTGTTGTAATTGCCTTAAATAGATGCCAATCCTATTTCAGCCAATCCGAATGGGTTTAACAGTTGTCACCCTGCTCAATATGATTTTTGAATTATTTGGGCCATTTAGATTGTTCAGATTTTAGATCAATCTGAGCAATCTGATTTAGTTTAATAATATTTTTTTTTTATAGAGTGGTAAGACTTTTTTTTTTGGAGGACCCTTTCCTGGCCCAGAGGAGAGGATTGTGTTTTTTAATCAAGAATGAAGAGGACAAGAACCTCTTCAATCAACTATGATAGCCTGTCTACTCCAGGGCAGAAGATTGAGGATCATGGTGTTGTTGATCATCTCTGGATGATAATTTGTGCTAGGTAAATATCTTACTTTTTTTTAGTATCTTTTTTTTTTTAAAGGTTTACATTTATTTTATTGTATTCTACTTTTTATTTTGTTATTCTTTTTTTATTTTTTGGTATTTTTTTATTTTTTGTAGCTTAGGTTTTTTATTGTCAGTAGTTTATTGGGGGTTATTTTTAATATTTGAGTGTGCTGCTTTACTAAGAGTGCTATGGCACTTCATGTGTTCATTTAGGTTACCATGTCTGTATAGATCACCAGGATATGTAGGTGGTTAATTTAGGTTACCATGGGGTAGGTAGGGATTACATTAAATAACAATGGGAGTCTACATAGACCCCCATGGTAGGTAGGGGTTAATGGGGATACCATAGGATCTATAGAGACCTCCATGGTATCCAATGTGTTAATAGGATTAATAGAATTACCAAGATGTTAGTAGGATTACCATGGGGGTTTGTATAGACCCCCATATTATGTGGTTAATTTGGTGCCACTGGGTCCTTTAAGGACCCCTGTGGCAGGGGGTTATTTGTTTAGATGCCCTGGGGTTCCTTGATGGACCCCCACAGCTTCAAGGTTAATTGTAGGTGTCACAGGGCTCCACTAGGAACCCTTGTGGTGGGGGTTAACTTCTAGGTACAACAGGGGTCCTTTAATGATCCCTGTTGCATGGGTGAACATTTTAGTTGCCATGGGGGTCTCATTGGACCCCCATGTTTATGAAAATAGGATGATCGGGGGAGTGGGGATCGAGTAGTGAGTGGGGAAGGGGATCCCCAGGGATTCCCTCCACTATGTGCATGGATGGAGAGAATCCTCGGGGGTTCTCAATGTCAGTGGATTTGTGCTCAGTAATATTACTGAGCACAGCCTTTCGCTTAATCCTGAGCCTTGTAACTTTACATCCAAGGCTTTGGTTGCAATTTGCTGCTGTTCAGTAATATTACTTGTGTAGTGCATTGAATTAACGTGTAACATTGCCGCAAAAATCTCCTGCAGCAATATTTATGTTTGTCAGTAGTTTACGTAGTGCTCATATTTTCTAACCTTTGCAGCATTGATTAATCTTGCAACAAATTATTTTTTAAATGTTTGAACCCTATTATTTTTAATGCATGATAGAATATATGTGACTTCAGTGAACCTTTAATTAGAGTAATACTCACTCAAAGTGCCTTATAAATAAAAATAAGATTTGGACGCCCATTTGAAATGCAGGAAGACATCAATGTCAAACATATGTTTAGCAAGAAAGATTGCTGTCAAAATGCTCCACTGCTCTGAAACATCTGCTCTCTGTTAATGCATCTCAAAGTATAGCTACATAGCACTTTCATAAGTAAAAAATACAGTTCTTTCTAAGGCATTTATTTTATTTGTATCATTAAAATCTTTGAATGCAACATTGCTCCATTTTTCAGTCAGGATGGAGATATAAATTGATACTATAGCAGATTTATGTACTTTAGATCACCTATTATAGTAAACTAGCAGTTTCCCAGTTTGTCTCTTTCCCCCACCCTCACTCCCTCCCCTGTGTCTCTTGTCTTCCCCCTTTCCCCCCTCCCTCGTGTGTCTTTCCCCCCTCACTCCCCTGTGTGTCTCCCCCCCTCTCCCTCGCCTGTCTCTTTCCCCCTCTCCCTCCCCTGTGTCTCTTCTCCCCCCTCTCCCTTCCCTGTGTCTCTTTTCCCCCCTCTCCCTCCCCAGTGTCTCTTCTCCCCCTCTCCATCCCCTGTGTCTCTTTTCCCCCCTCTCTCTCCCCTGTGTTTATTTTCCCTCCTCTCCCTCCCCTGTGTCTCTTTTCCCCCCTCTCTCTCCCCTGTGTCTCTTTTCCCCCCTCTCTCCCCCTGTGTCTCTTTTCCCCCCTCTCTCTACCCTGTGTCTCTTTTCCCCCCTCTCACTCCCCTGTGTCTCTTTCCCCCTCTCCCTCCCCTGTGTCTCTTTTCCCCCTCTCACTCCCCTGTGTCTCTTTCCCCCCTCTCCCTCCCCTGCGTCTCTTTTCCCCCCTCTCCCTCCCCTGTGTCTCTTTTCCCCCCTCTCCCTCCCCTGTGTCTCTTTTCCCCCCTCTCCCTCCCCTGTGTCTCTTTTCCCCCCTCTCCCTCCCCTGTGTCTCTTTCCCCCCCTCTCCCTCCCCTGCGTCTCTTTTCCCCCCTCTCCCTCCCCTGTGTCTCTTTTCCCCCTCTCCCTCCCCTGTGTCTCTTTCCCCCTCTCCCTCCCCTGTGTCTCTTCCCCCCTCTCCCACCCCTGTGTCTCTTCCCCCCTCTCCCACCCCTGTGTCTCTTCCCCCCTCTCCCACCCCTGTGTCTCTTCCCCCCTCTCCCACCCCTGTGTCTCTTCCCCCCTGTCCCTCCCCTGTGTCTCTTTCCCCTGTCCCTCCCCTGTGTCTCTTTCCCCTGTCCCTCCCCTGTGTCTCTTCCCCCCCTCTCCCACCCCTGTGTCTCTGCTCCCCCTCTCCCACCCCTGTGTCTCTGCTCCCCCCTCTCCCTCCCCTGTGTCTCTTCTCCCCTCTCCCCTCTTCCTCCCCTCTGTTTTTTTCTCCACCCTCTCCCTTCCCTCTGCCTCTTTCCCCCTTTCCTTTGTGTCTCTTACCCTTCTACTTCCTCCTCTGTGTCTCTTTTCACCCTGTCTTTTTCCTCTATCCTCTGTGTCTCTTTCCCCCATTCCCCCTCTATCGCCCCCCCCCCCCCCGCACCTTGTTGTGCGCATGTACAGAAATCCATACAAATAGTTTCTGAATTGCGCATGCGCTCCCACTGGAACGTTACACACGCTTTACAAACTACATTAGTGATTCTTTGGAAGCTGGTGGGGTGAGTTTGGGGGTTTAAAGTGAAGGTCAGGGTTTAAGGTTAGGGTAGTGGCAGATTATAAGCTTTACACTAACATGAAATTGACTAAAAACTTGGCAGAAGGCCACCACTGCTGGAGGTCCGTTTTGATGCTTTAATGATTTATAATACAAATATTGAATATTACATTTATATTTTCTCTACAATAAATAACGTCGGAAATATTTAGACCTGACTCTGTATGCTAATGTGCGGCTCAGAGTACTTGGTAAGGGTGGGAGATAAGGCTGGGAGAGGGGTCCATCCAACAGATAACATTGCAGCTCTTTATTTTTGCCACTCCTGAGACAGACTAGCAGACTGTAAACCTAATTAGCACAACAAACAGCTAATTAATATGCAGTTATTTGCAACATGGCAGATCGCCGCAATAATTCTCTTTAGAAAAAATGCATAACACCCAAAAATTTCTGCTCTTCAAGAAATACCTTAAAAAAAATGTTGTTTCTGGGGATGACGGTGTCCATTTAATGTTAAAATAATTGAATATTAATTTTTGTTAATGATCAATGTTTAACTAAACCATCTGGCTCCTCGTATTAGAGTACTACAGTTTATTTAACTATATTAAATGTAGGTAATTTACTAAAAATAGTGAGATTTTTTTTTTTATATTGAAATATAAGGCAATAATAATAATAAAACCAATAATAATAATTATAATAATACATTTATATAGCACTTTTCTCCCAGAAGGGTCTCAAGATGTATCATTACCAGTCCCCATTCTCCCAGTGTCCTGCTCCATGTCCCAAATAACCCTGCAGACCAAGCTGTGACTCCAAGGGTTGAATGGAGTTCGGGTGTAAAATATAAAAGCTTTATTGGTAAAAGCTTCACGTTTGCACCCCAGGATGCTCGTGCCTCTCTACTGTGTTCTAGAAATCTACCGCACGGCTGGAGGTAAACTGATAAATTCACATTTATACCTTCTTCCTTCTTCAGTGTCCCACAGAGAAAAAACACATTTCCGATTTACAGATAATGCTTTAAAATGGAATAACCTGGTTCCGGAAAATTCTCTTTTCAGATCTTCTCTTATATGTCAAAATAAGGACATGTTGTTTCAAAAGAATGTAGAAGAATATATTTATTTTTGAACCCAAACATCTTTCACATTCCAGTATAATTTAAAATGAAACGTACTATATACAGGGAGTGCAGAATTATTAGGCAAGTTGTATTTTTGAGGATTAATTTTATTATTGAACAACAACCATGTTCTCAATGAACCCAAAAAACTAATTAATATTAAAGCTGAATATTTTTGGATTCTGTCAGTGTTTTGATCTGTTCACCATCAACATTGCGTGCAGCAGCAACCACAGCCTCCCAGACACTGTTCAGAGAGGTGTACTGTTTTCCCTCCTTGTAAATCTCACATTTGATGATGGACCACAGGTTCTCAATGGGGTTCAGATCAGGTGAACAAGGAGGCCATGTCATTAGATTTTCTTCTTTTATACCCTTTCTTGCCAGCCACGCTGTGGAGTACTTGGACGCGTGTGATGGAGCATTGTCCTGCATGAAAATCATGTTTTTCTTGAAGGATGCAGACTTCTTCCTGTACCACTGCTTGAAGAAGGTGTCTTCCAGGAACTGGCAGTAGGACTGGGAGTTGAGCTTGACTCCATCCTCAACCCGAAAAGGCCCCACAAGCTCATCTTTGATGATACCAGCCCAAACCAGTACTCCACCTCCACCTTGCTGGCGTCTGAGTCGGACTGGAGCTCTCTGCCCTTTACCAATCCAGCCACGGGCCCATCCATCTGGCCCATCAAGACTCACTCTCATTTCATCAGTCCATAAAACCTTAGAAAAATCAGTCTTGAGATATTTCTTGGCCCAGTCTTGACGTTTCAGCTTGTGTGTCTTGTTCAGTGGTGGTCGTTTTTCAGCCTTTCTTACCTTGGCCATGTCTCTGAGTATTGCACACCTTGTGCTTTTGGGCACTCCAGTGATGTTGAAATATGGCCAAACTGGTGGCAAGTGTCATCGTGGCAGCTGCACGCTTGACTTTTCTCAGTTCATGGGCAGTTATTTTGCGCCTTTTTCCACACGCTTCTTGCGACCCTGTTGACTATTTTGAATGAAACGCTTGATTGTTCGATGATCACGCTTCAGAAGCTTTGCAATTTTAAGAGTGCTGCATCCCTCTGCAAGATATCTCACTATTTTTGACTTTTCTGAGCCTGTCAAGTCCTTCTTTTGACCCATTTTGCCAAAGGAAAGGAAGTTGCCTAATAATTATGCACACCTGATATAGGGTGTTGATGTCATTAGACCACACCCCTTCTCATTACAGAGATGCACATCACCTAATATGCTTAATTGGTAGTAGGCTTTCGAGCCTATACAGCTTGGAGTAAGACAACATGCATAAAGAGGATGATGTGGTCAAAATACTCATTTGCCTAATAATTCTGCACTCCCTGTAGATATTGCATGTATAGGTGTTGTTTGGACCCCCCCCCCCCCCCCCCCCTATGCCAATAGCAAGACATAGGAGTATAGAGACCAGGGTCTCTGAGGTGGGCAAATTGCCCCCACATTTATTAAACCTGGACCGCACACTAATGAAAGCTAAAAATTAAATTTTAATAATAGACGGCATTAACTTGTTGCTTTGAAGCCAAGAGTTAATTATATGAATCGCCCCTCAGGCAGGAGACTCCGGAGACCGTCTATATAAAAGAGACATGGGGAGGGAGTAGAGAGATGAGATGAGTTGTAAGAAGAGAGAGGGAAATAAAAATAAAGGAGAGATGGGAGGGATTGGAAAAGTAGGATGAGAGATGGGATGAGTGGAGGGGTGGGAGAGAGAAAGAGATGGGTAGAAAGGGGTGAGAAGAGAGAAAGAGATGGGAAGAGAGATAGGGGGCAATAAGAGTGAGAGATCAGAAGAGATGAGAGGTGGAAACAGAGGGCTTAGAGTAGAGGAGAAAGTGTGAGAAGCGAGAGATATGGGAATAAGTGAGAGATTAGAAGAGATGAGAGAGTGGTGGGAAGATAGAAAAGGACAAGAATAGAAGAGTGAGAGATTGGAAGAGATGAGAGGTGGAGAGGAAGGACTGAGAAGAGAGGGAGGTGGGAAGAGAGGAGAAAGTCTGAGAAGCGAGAGATAGGAGAATAAGAGTGAGAGATCAGAAGAGATGAGAGGTGGAAATGGAGGGCTTAGAGGAGAGGAGAGTGTGAGAAGCGAGAGATATGGGAATAAGTGAGAGATTAGAAGAGATGTGGGAGTGGTGGGAAGAGAGAAAAGGACAAGAGTAAAAGATTGGAAGAGATGAGAGGTGGAGAGGAAGGACTGAGAAGAGAGGGAGGTGGGAAGAGAGGAGAAAGTGTGAGAGAGAGATTAGAAGAGATGATGGAGTGATGGGAAGAGCGAAAGGGACGAGAATAGAAGAGTCATAGATTGGAAGAGATGGAGAGGTGGAGAGGAAGGGCTGAGAAGAGAGGGAGGTTAGAAGAGAGGAGAAAGAGTGAGAGAGAGATTAGAAGAGATGATGGAGTGATGGGAAGAGCGAAAGGGACGAGAATAGAAGAGTCATAGATTGGAAGAGATGGAGAGGTGGAGAGGAAGGGCTGAGAAGAGAGGGAGGTTAGAAGAGAGGAGAAAGAGTGAGAGAGAGATTAGAAGAGATGATGGAGTGATGGGAAGAGCGAAAGGGACGAGAATAGAAGAGTCATAGATTGGAAGAGATGGAGATGGAGAGGTGGAGAGGAAGGGCTGAGAAGAGAGGGAGGTTAGAAGAGTGGAGAAAGTGTGAGAAGCGAGAGATAGGGGAACAAGAGTGAGAAATTAGAAGAGATGAGAGCGAGGTGGGAAGATAGAAAAGGACAAGAATAGAAAAGTGAGAGATTGATAGATATTAGAGGTGGAAAGGAAGGGCTGGGAAGGGAGGAGAAAGTGAGAAGTGAGAGATATGGGAATAAGCGTGAGAGATTAAAAGAGATAAGAGAGGTGGGAATAGAGGAAAAAGTGAAAGAAAAGGGTGAGAATAGAAGAGATGAGAGGTGTAAAGGGAGGAGAGAGAGAGAGGGCTGAGAAGAGAGGGAGATGGGAAGAGAAGTGAGAGTTAAGCAGAGATAAAGAGAAGAAAAAAATTGGAAGCAAAGAGAGATAGGTAGGTCCCACAGCAGCATCTTACGGAGAGATCAAGAAAGCAATTATCTTTCTGGAGTCAGTGAGGCCAGAAAATGATTCGGACACTGACACCCTCAGGTCAGCGCTGCGCAGCCCGATTTCAAACACTGCAAAGGTCCCATTTATTTCATATACAACAGAACAATAATATATTGACAATCCGGTATTTTTTTTACATTTTAAGGGAACGTGTCATATCACGGAGCAGGGATAATTTAAAGTATCACTGTGGCCAGTTTTATCTCTTGTCATACAATTTGATATGACACAGATATTAAGTTTGTGATTTAATAAAGTTTATTGATTTCAATGATCAATTTGTAGATAAGTATACGCTTTGTACAGAATGATGTTTATTAGGATAATAGTAAAATCAAGAATAAACAATATATGTTACTTATAAGCTTTAATGTTTAGATAGATGACAATATAAAATCTATTTTAAGATTATTACAATCTCTGGTGAATAGTTCAATAACAATTAAAACCCACGACACTCTGTTGTCTGTGCATAACTTGACGTTTTAATCTCCAAAATGATTTAAAAAAGTAAATAAAATAAACACAGCCTTTGCATTTTTTTTATAACGGATTATTATTTACTGCAGGCATCCATTTTCTTTTATTAGCTAGTTCTGTCTGTTACTCTGTCATTAGCCTGTTATAGCAAACTCTGGCTGCTGTAGATACCAAGTTAACACAGTGCAGATAGAAACTTTCTGTTCAGTGAAAGTCTCCTCCCACCTAAGGAAGTTGATTACCTGAAAAAATATTAGATCTCACAGCAGTATAATTAATCAAGGGAATATATTAGGCTGTTTTATAAAATAAAACAACAAAGTCAGAGAAGCTCAATCAGAGAACGAACTAACCCACTCTGAGATAAAACATTTTTTTTAATTCTTATATAACATTTGGATATTATTTAAGATATTGGATCACAGTGTCCTTTAAGCAGATCGGACCTTCCTCTATCTAAATCTCTTTATCAGTGGTAATTATTTAACCCTCATATTATTATTTATTTATTTATTATTATTATTAATTGTCATAATAATAATAATATACGTTATTTTTTAGGGCGTCAACATTTTCTGTAGAGCTATACAGGGGTTAAGTAAAAAGAAAATTAAAGTTTTAACACATGGCAAAATATTAAGGCCCTCTTTAATAATAGGGTTTCATAAAGAAAATAAGCATGCCTGATTGGTATAAGCATTTCTAATGACAGAGACTTAACATTTTTCTTTTACTATTACCAACTGGACATGTTCTTCTTTATCACCCCCACCCCTTTCTTTGAGAGTTGGTCCTTGATAAGGACATTTTTAGAAAGGGAGTTCCTGTATCCTTTAAATATCTCATTTTCAAACTCAATTATTTACCATTTCCACTCAAAATTGTGTTTCAAGTTAGCCTGTCAGTGACCTCTCTCAAGCATCATGTTGCAGAATGTTGCCACTAATTGGTTACTATGGGCCTCATTCTATTAGCGGCCGCAGCCGTTGCGGGGCCGCAAGGACCGGCCGCAAGCTATTCGGCTATTCTATTCCCTTACGGCCGGGGGCTCCGGCAGGCTTGCGGCCGGTGCCTTGCTATCTCTTGCGGCCGCTCGCGCCGGAGGAAAGCCTTTGATCTAAAACGGCCGCAAGAGTTTCGGCCGTAAGAAATTCCTATTTGCAATTCAATTGCTCCAGGAACCCTCTCTGCAAGGCTAAAAACTAACCGCTGCTTACTTGCAGGAAAGAGGTCCCGCTAGCACCAATTAAGCACATAAAATAGCTCAAATAAAGCCATCCTGCACTTTGAGAAGACTATAAAGGGATTTTAGGTGTTAGAAAAAATAGCACATAATTATCCTATACTCAAATCCGTAAAATATTTTATTTTTACTTTCCGTAAAATATCCATGTAAAAAGTCCAGAGTGCTTGGAGCACCTCAGACCCGCCCACGCCGCAGCCGGAAAATAAACAGTTAATTTGAACTCGGGTTTGGGCTGATGTGCAAGCTTGAGAGGGGGTTACTTTTAATCCTCATGTCCCCCAATATGATCCGTAGCATTTACAGAGCTGTACAGTGCAGGCTTGAATTTATTTTTGCGTTTTTAGATTTCTGAGATTACGGCCGGTTCCAAGATATGCGGCCGGCCGTAAGAGGAGATCCTTGCGGGGCCGTATAATAGAATCGCGAGTTAACTGAACCCCCACAAGGAATCGCAGCCTTACGGCCGATTTACGGCCGGTAATAGAATGAGGCCCTAAGAGAGAGTGCAACCCCTGTACTTCAAAGTACACCGTCTCATAAGCTGCAGAGGGGAGAAACCATTTAAATGTAAGATTTTGGCCAAAAAAACTGAGCTTTTAACCTCTTCTTAATAAAATATAGAACATGAACGAAAATAGATATAGTCACACAGTAATTGAGGTTAAAAAAATACTTTTAGCCCATCAAGTTCAACCTTTTTAGATCTCCTCTGATCTGCAATATGCAGATTAATTGTTAATTGACCCAGGTGAAGGGAAAAAAATATTTCCTGACCCCAGATACTGGAGATCGGATTCCTCACTGGATCAATACTCCCTCTCTAATTATCCAGGATATCCCTGAATGCCCTTTTTACTCAAAGATATATCCAATCCCTTTTTAAAATTATCTATTGAATCCGCTGTCACCACCTCCTCTGGTAGAGACTTCCACAGATTAACCACCCTTACTGTGTAGAACCCTTTTCTTTCTTTAAGGTGGAATCTTTTTACTTCTAACCTTAAAGGATGTCCTCTCGTCAGTTGAAAACCTCTGGGCACAAAAAGTTCCCTTGACAAAGCCTTATATTGACCCTGGATGTATTTATATAAGGTAATCATATCCCCTCGTATCCGCCTTTTTTCTAGCGAAAATAAGTTTAATTTGGTTAGTCTTTCTTCATAACTTAGCCCCTCCATTCCCCTTATTAGTTTTGTTGTCCTTCTCTGTACTTTTTTCAGCTCTAAAATGTCCTTTTTATGAAGTGGTGCCCAAAATTGTACTCCATATTCCAAATGAGGGCGTACTAGAGATTTTTATAGTGGGAGAATTATATTTGCTTCCCTGGCTTCTATACCCTTCTTAATACATGCTAATATTTTATTTGCCTTTGCAGCTGCTGCTTGGCTTTGAGCACTGTTACCTAGGTGGTTGTCCACAAGCACTCCCAAATCCCTTTCAATATCTGATACCCTACATTTGCTCCATTAAGATTATAAATTGCATGGCTATTTTTCCTTCCCAGATGCATAACTTTACATTTATTTGTATTAAATCTCATCTGCCATTCCTTTATTTTATGTAAATCCCTTTGGAGAGACAGTACATCATTATCTGATTTAATTACCTTAGAGACAATACTTTCCAATCCTACTTCTAAGTCATTAATAAATATGTTAAAAAGGAGAGGACCTAATATTCTTCTTTCTACAACTCTTAATTTAAAGTTCACTCTGCGGATCTATTTCAAAGTAATACTCAGTTTGAGTTACCTTTCCATGTTTGTAGAGAATGGAAGTTGCCATTAGATCCATCTCTGTCAATGACATTCAGAATGCTGAGCTGAATTGGTTCCTTTGTTACTCAGGAGATCACAACCATGGCTGCGTTATGCCAACCAGGCAGCCACCTAGGGGCGCTTCCCTGTGAAGGGTGTCTTATTTCACACAACAAAATGTTCCTTGGCATAAAAAAAATAAATATTGCAGTTTACAGACTCGCCGCTAGGGGGTGAACATCTGGAACTAGATAATTACAAGAGTAAGGAAGCTGATGTAAATCCGGAGGGAGTGGGAGAAAGAGACAGGGCGCACAGAGAGGCGGCAGAGACAGGGCGCACAGAGAGGCGGCAGAGACAGGGCGCACAGTGCGGCGGCAGAGACAGGGCGCACAGTGCGGCGGCAGAAACAGGGCGCACAGTGCGGCGGCAGAGACAGGGCGCACAGAGAGGCGGCAGAGACAGGGCGCACAGTGCGGCGGCAGAGACAGGGCGCACAGAGAGGCGGCAGAGACAGGGCGCACAGTGCGGCGGCAGAGACAGGGCGCACAGAGAGGTGGCAGAGACAGGGCGCACAGTGCGGCGGCAGAGACAGGGCGCACAGAGAGGCGGCAGAGACAGGGCGCACGGTGCAGCGGCAAAGACAGGGCGCACAGAGAGGCGGCAGAGACAGGGCGCACAGTGCGGCGGCAGAGACAGGGCGCACAGAGAGGCGGCAGAGACAGGGCGCACAGAGAGGCGGCAGAGACAGGGCGCACAGTGCGGCTGCAGAGACAGGGCGCACGGTGCAGCGGCAGAGACAAGGCGCACGGTGCAGCGGCAGAGACAGGGCGCACGGTGCGGCGGCAGAGACGGGGCGCACAGAGAGGGGGGAGACAGACAGGGCGCACAGAGAGGGGGGGGAGACAGACAGGGCGCACAGAGAGGGGGGGGGAGACAGACAGGGCGCACAGAGAGGGGGGAGGGAGACAGACAGGGCGCACAGAGAGGGGGGAGGGAGACAGACAGGGCGCACAGAGAGGGGGGAGGGAGACAGACAGGACGCACAGAGAGGGGGGAGGGAGACGGACAGGGCGCACAGAGAGGGGGGAGGAAGTCGGACAGGGCGCACAGAGAGGGGGGAGGAAGTCGGACAGGGCGCACAGAGAGGGGGAGGAAGACAGACAGGGCGCACAGAGAGGGGGGGAGGGAGACGGAAAGGGCGCACAGAGAGGGGGGAGGGAGACGGAAAGGGCGCACAGAGAGGGGAGGGAGACGGACAGGGCGCACAGAGAGGGGGGAGGGAGACGGACAGGGCTCACAGAGAGGGGGGAGGGAGACGGACAGGGCGCACAGAGAGGGGGGGGAGACGGACAGGGCGCACAGAGAGGGGGGAGGGAGACGGACAGGGCGCACAGAGAGGGGGGAGGAAGTCGGACAGGGCGCACAGAGAGGGGGGAGGGAGACGGACAGGGCGCACAGAGAGGGGGGAGGAAGTCGGACAGGGCGCACAGAGAGGGGGAGGAAGACGGACAGGGCGCACAGAGTGGGGGGAGGGAGACGGAAAGGGCGCACAGAGAGGGGGGAGGGAGACGGACAGGGCGCACAGAGAGGGGGAGGGAGACGGACAGGGCGCACAGAGAGGGGGGAGGGAGACGGACAGGGCACACAGAGAGGGGGGAGGGAGACGGACAGGGCGCACAGAGAGGGGGGAGACAGACAGGGAGCACAAAGATGGGGGAGGGAGACCGAAAGGGCGCTCAGAGAGGGGGGAGGGAGACAGGGCGCACAGAGAGGGGGAGGGAGAGGCAGGACGCACAGAGAGGGGGAGGGAGAAAGACAAGGCGCACAGAGAGGGGGGAGGGAGACAGACAGGGCGCACAGAGAGGGGGGAGGGAGACAGACAAGGCGCACAGAGAGGGGGGGGGGAGACAGACAGGGCGCACAGAGATGGGGGAGGGAGACAGACAGGGCGCACAGAGAGGGGGGAGGGAGACAGACAGGGTGCAAAAAGATGGGCGAGACAGGAAGCACAGAGAGAGGGGGAGGGAGACAGACAGGGCGCACAGAGGGAGACAGACAGGGCGCACAGAGAGGGGGAGGGAGACGGACAGGGCGCACAGAGAGGGGGGAGGGAGACAGACAGGGCGCACAGAGAGGGGGGAGGGAGACAGACAGGGCGCAAAGAGATGGGGGAGACAGGAAGCACAGAGAAAGGGGGAGGGAGACAGACAGGGCGCACGGAGGGAGACAGACAGGGCGCACGAAGGGAGAGAGAGATGCCGCACACAGAGAGAAAGCAGACAATTGAATACTATATGATACTGTCATTTACGATAGGTAAGTTACTAGTTATTAATATAATATACAGAGGTCTTATAGCAATCAAACCTTGACGCATACTGTATATTTGAACCCGTATAATTAACTCTTTGTTATAAGATTATTTGCTTTTAGGGGAAATGACCATTATATCAAGTGTTGCAGATTTACTGCTGATTGGTAGTGGCTGAAAAACTGAATAAAGTATTTGTGCTTGGGCTGCAGTGCATCTAAAGATGCAACCACCAGCAGCAAATTTACTCTGTACCACACTCGTAAAGAGGTAGGAGGACTATAATTGTGTGGTATGTCCTTTCTTGTATTCTTTGTTATTTACTCAGCCACATGTATGTCCCATGTAGACAGGAAATCGGACATAATTGGAAGAAGCTCAGCTCCTTTTATATCTATAATGATCCTACAGTCAGAGGACAGCATCAGACACACGGACATCAGACGGGCTCCTTTCTGCTGCTTTCAGGGGACCAGCGTGGTATTTGTTAGATTAGAGATATTTTTACATTCAGTCGGATAATAGAGGAGGTGGGACAAGGCTGGCATCTGCCAGTGCTTCCTTACAAGAGCAAATAAAAGCTGGGGTAGTAAGAGGGTCTTGGAAAGCACTAGATACCCCACGCTCATTGTGCAGGCAGAAGATAATAAACAGAACCCAAAATGGTACATTTTATTACAGCAACATTACATGTAAAATGTTAATTAATTAGAGGCTGTATTAATAAAGTTTTTTTTTGCATTAAAAAAAAGTTTTTGCTTATTTTCAAGTGTTCTTCATAATTATATAGTTTGAATATATGGCTATATTAAAAGGGGCTGTGAGACAGACAATGGTTATCATCTAGAAGTTCCTATAATTGTATTATTTTGCATGCAAAATGAGTGTCGTAAAGGTTACAAAAACTTTCAAGACCTCAGAAATGCAGCTTTGCAGCCACACCAGGACTAGCTTCTTCCTAACTCTAGTTAAGGTGAATCGGCTCTGCACCAGCTGAGTTATGGATGTCGATTAAACACGGTGTTTATAGTCCTCGTGATTTAACAGACTAGTAAATTTGTACTAACTGTTTGCAACTGAATTTATCTCGTCCACCAAGGCATATTTCTGGAACAAAGAGACAGCATTTAATATAAGGTTCTCCCTCGTAAGTCACCTCTAAATATAAGTTTAATGGAATAGACTTAAGACTATACATACACTATAAATAATGTTGGGCTGCCATCTAGTGGTTACTCATGTTATTGTCATAAAATAAGCATTTGGTCTACTTGTCCATATCTAGAGACAGACATTTTATTTGTTGAATTAGTACAGCAGTATTTAAAAGGTCTAATGTAAACCATTTTTTAAGTTAAATCTATTATTTAACTCATCATTAAGTTACACAATACATCTGCCAACAGCAGCAAAAATAATGTGTCGCAAGAACAAATTACTTTAACACATTATTATTATTATTATTTGGAGTATCCTTTTTTTTTGATGAGTAAACATATTCCATGGTGATAAACAGGGGTTAACTACAAGGCCAAAGCAATGTAACACATTGCAAAAAAATGGAGGGCCTTATCTGAGCTTAAAATTAAACATACCTACTTCTTTTCTTAAAGCACCTTACAAGATTGAAAATTCGCAAACATACAATCTAAAAGGATACATAGCTTACATCAATCATGACCCCTACTGCACTCCTCTCCTGTTTCACCACTAGGGCTATGGGGGGCAATTAAGTTCCCCAGACCTGGTTAAAAAATGTGGGGCCCATTAACCCCATGGGGGTCATTGTGGACCATCATGGGGTAACTTATATTAGACATGGGGGTCCATGTGGACCCCTATGGTATACTAAAGCATGACAATGGGATCTTTATGAACCCCCATGGTGTATATATTTTAATTCCTATATCATGGGGGTCCATAAAACTCCCCAAGGTATTCCTATGAGTACCCCCGGGTTCCAAATTGGTCTTCCATATTCCCTAACACAAGTTTACAAAAATAAAAAACAATTAAACCTTTAGAAGGGGTAACCTATATTACCTATCTCCTAGCCAACCTCCTGCGATGACAGACATCCTGGTCCTCAATTTTTAGAGGGTTATTACACTCAGCCAGCCGGTGCCAGACCACACACCTCTCCCTCCAGACCTAAAAGGGGATAATGTGGATAAGGGTCTGGAGGAAAAGCAGGGGCAAGAGGGTCTCCCAAGTGAGTCAGGGGTGGAAAAGAAAGATCAGGTTCTGCCTCTGGCCTATGAGGGGGTCCCCAGTAAAGCCCCTGCTAAATGGGTGGTCAGTGTCCCTGAAGTGCTGAGCTTCTGCGGCACCAGTCTGTCTCCTTCTCCGGTATCACTCTCCAGTGACATACCTCAGGCTTTGTTAGAGCCCCAGGCTGAGTCACTACCGGCGGAGGGGAATATGGGCCTGACGCCCATTCAGGACCCAATAGATTTGTCTGTCCGGGGGGATGTGGCACCAGGGGAAGTGGATATGCGGGGGGTATAAGGCAGGCTTTCCTGTTAACATCATGGGAGAGCCTGTCTACCCTCCTCAGCCGTCCACTGACCCCAACATCTGTGCAATCCAAGCTGAGCAAGCAGCGGTAGAAATGTCAGAGGAGGCATATAAAGCCTCCAAGGCTTCCACTAAGGAAGCCATGCTAGCCACTGCTGTGCAGCCAGCTACCCCTGAATGCACCCCAGAAGCTGCAGGGGTGCAACAGCAATCTCAAGGTCCACTAATTAGATTGAAGGTTGCTAAAGGGACTCCTTCTATATCATCCAAGAGGGGGTCCCTTAGAATGAAGCTGAGGAAACCCCGGCCGGGGAGGATGGGGTAAAAGCCCTCAGCCAAGAGGAACCCAGGGGTGATCCACAAGAGGGGACATCGGTTTCAAAGTGGGTTATCCCTGCAAAGGAATTAGATAAATTCATCACCCGCTTCTCCTTAGAGGATGTCTAGCGAGAGCAGAACCCAGGGGCATCAGATGGCTTCACCTATGTCAGGGTGAGAGCCGGTCTGGTGACGCACTCCCAGATCGATAGACTATATATACAGTATATAGTCACTATATGTCACGAGTCGGTTCTTGTGCCATTAGGCTGGCTCCGTTCACAGACCACAACTGTGTGTCTGTGACAGTGGCGCTAACGCCAACAGCGTCACAAACCACCTATTGGCACTTCAACAATGCCTTGTTGTAGGACCAGGGGCTCGTGGCATTGATCAGGGAGTTTTGGACGGACTGGAGGTGTTGCAAGGGTGACTTTGCCACGTTAAAACAGTGGTGGGACGTGGGCAAGGTTCATTTGCGACTTCTGTGTCAGGAATATACCAAGGGTGCGAGTGGGCAGCGCGAAGCTGAGCTGAAGTCACTCCGGGGGGAGGTACTCCATCTAGAGCGGAGGCTGTTCACTTGTAGGGACCAATCCCTGCAGAGCAAGTATGTAGAGAGGAAAGGTGTCCTCTGTGACCTGGAACGACACCAGGCCAAGGGGGCATATGTGCGTAGCCTTTTAAGTTTTCTTAAAGGTCTAGACCCCTTACAGATCCGGAGAGTATCCGGGACAGAGCCTGGATTTTTTATAAAGATCTTTACTCTCCGGATCCCATTTCTCCAGACGCCTGCAGGGTGCTATGGGAGGGGCTCCCCACATTCAGTGAGGGTGTAAGGGAGCGGCTTGGTATGCCACTATCTTTTCAAGAGCTCTCTGAAGCCCTCCGTGCCATGTCCTGTGAGAAATCTCCAGGACTGGACGGTCTGACTGTAGAGTTTTTCCTATTTTTCTGGGAGACTCTGGGACCTGATTTCCCTCTGGTCCTTGGGGAAGCCCTGGAGATCGGGGAGATGCCCCTGTCTTGTCGCAGGACAGCACTTGCCCTGCTGCCCAAAAAGGGGGATCTCCGCCTTATTAAGAACTGGCGACCGGTCTCACTGCTCAGCACAGATTATAAGATAGTAGCGAAAGCCATCTCGCTTAGACTTGGGTCTGTGCTGGCAGAATTGGTTCACCCTGTTAAGTCCTATGCGATCCCGGGCCAGACTATCTTTGACAGTATCTTTCTGGTCTGGGATCTCCTGCAATACTCTCGCAGGACTGGTCTGTCACTCGCCTTTCTCTCCCTAGATCAAGAGAAGGCGTTTGACAGGGTGGACCATGGTTACCTCATAGCCACTCTGCCAATGTACGGCTTTGGCTCACAATTTGTGGGCTATAAAACCACGCTGCACGCCTCTGCAGAGTGTTTACTTAAAATCAATTGGTCCCTAACAGCACTTTTGTTATTTGAACGAGGGGTACGTCAAGGATGCCTCTTTCCAGACAGTTATATGCACTGGCCATCGAGCCTTTCCTCTGCCTGTTGGGGAAAAGGCTCCCAGGGCTGGTGATTAGGGAGCCAGACATGCGGATCGTCCTTTCATCAGCCTATGCTGATGATGTGTTCCTTGTGGCACAGGACAGAGTTGATCTTGAGCTGGCAAAAAAGTGCCAGGAGGTATATTAAGCTGCCTCCTCTGCTCAGAGCAACTGGTCCAAATGCACAGGCATTATAGAGGGTTCTATACAGGTGGACTCTTTGCCTCCCACATTCAGTAACATCTCGTGGGAGGCAGATGTCATGAAATATCTGGGTGTCTACCTGTCCGCTCCGGACTCTTCGGTCCCAGACAACTGGAGGGAGCTAGAGGACAGTGTCCTCTCTCATCTGGGACGATAGGAGTGGTCTAGCCAAAATGCTTTCCCTTAACCTAGGGGGCGAACTCTAGTGATAAATCAGCTGGTGGCTTCTCAGATCTGGCACCGGCTGATCTGTCTGAGTCCGACCCCCGAGTTTATCAGCAACATCCAGAGGAGTTTGTCAGATTTCCTCTGGACGGGAAAGCATTGGGTCTCTGCAGGTGTGACAAGTCTGCCTTTGGTGGAGGGTGGGCAGGGAGTGGTATGTGTTCACTCCCAGTTGTCCACCCTCCGCCTTCAGTACCTGCAGAGATATCTATATGCAGATCCCTCTCCTCAGTTGTGCGCACTGGCATCCAGCTTTTATTGCCAGTTGCGCAACCTGGGGTATGTCCGGCAATTATTTCTTATTAGGCCCGAGGGGCTTGGTAGAGACCTCTCGGTGTTGCCAGCATACTATCAGGAAACCCTCAAGGCCTGGAGCATGGTCTCCGTGACCAGGTAAGGCGTGCCTTAGTCAGGCACTGTTGACACGAGTCAGGGATCTCCTGGACTATGAGTGTTCTGATTGGGTGTCACCCCAGGAGCTTGCGCTCCGTTTGGGATATGTGACGCCCAAAGTCCCAGGGTGCTTGCTCCAGGAGATTAAGAATGCCATCTCCCCCGACTCTTGCACCTTCCTTCACGTGGCTTTGCAAGCCGGAGTGCCACATGCACCATCCAACACCCCTGCTCTGGCTGTTTGCATTGGACACAAGCCCCATGTTTCCCCTCCGGCTCCTCCTGTCCCCAACCTCTCGTGGTTGAGGGACATACCATCGGCGTGCTTTCGTGGCATGCCGAGGAAGAGCTTGTATTCTCTTGTGCTCCATACAGTGCACTACCTTGCCCTCGGGACCCGTCCCGATACCATCTGGAGATGGGTCCTACCAACTGACGAGGGCAAGAGGCCCTGGTGGAGGGAACTTTATTCTATTTTAGTTCCAGGACCCATCGGGACTGTTGGAGAGTGCTCCATGGTGCACTGAGCACGAGAGAGTACTTTAACAGACTTTCCCTCAACTTGTCCATTTTGTGGCAAGGGAGAGTCTGTGTATCATATTTATTTTAGTTGCTCCAGACTGCAGCCCCTCTTGTCACTCTTGAGGGGCCTCTTCCTGCAGTTCTGACTGCATTTCTCCCCACACTTATTTATTTTTGGGCGCCCAATGTCCAGGGCAATAGGGCCAGGGACCTCCTCATCAACCTGCTCCTGGCATTAACCAAGCTGGCTATATATAAGTCCAGGAAACAGGGTTTGATAGAGGGGGTTTCATTGTCACCTGAGGCCATGTTCCAGGCACTGGTGCGCTCCCATATCGGGGCAGAGTACCATCTGGCTTTGTCCACTGGGGGAATGGATGTCTTTGTCTCCCAGTGGGCTGTAGATGGTGTACTCTGCTCAGTGTCCCCCCCCATCTGGTTTCCTTTAGTCTCACCCTCCTAATTTGATTTTGATCCTGACTGATTATTATTACATTTCTATGTAGGGAACAGTGATGTTAATCTAGCAGGAAGGTAGACTTCCGAATTTTATATATATATATATATATATATATATATATATATATATATATATATATATATATATATATATATGTATGTTACTCAGTAATTAAGGTTGAAAAAAGACTTTTAGTCCATCAAGTTTTAAGGCATAGAACCAAAGTTTCAAGCAATAGCATACCTCCTCCTTCTACTCCTCTACATCACCACCATCCCATTGGGCCCTCAAGTCCTCTCAGTACAGATAAAGTAAAGTTACATTATCTGTTATTTGATCTAATTATTATTTTTTGTTTATGACTGTTTTTAGTTTTAAGGTTTCATATAAAAAAACAAGACCATCAATTCAAATAAAAATGTGAAATTTCTGGGGCTCTGAACAAATTATTTAAATTTACATTGATTCCTAAATTCATTTTCAATAATGGGAAAAATGACACTGTGCTATACAACATTACACAGTATTAACCATTGCCAACCCGGGACCCATTATAGTTTAACAGTTCTGAAGTCCAGTTGCCCCCCTGGACATGACAGCAACCCATTTCAGTATCTTCAGCATGAAAATCTTATGGATGGGCATAACCAGAGACAAGATGTGCCTGGCATGCTGCGGTCCACAGGGTCACAGAGAGTGAGACATGACTGAATGACTAAGCAAAATATACTTCTATATGGGTAGAGTGCCAGTTTTCTGTGTTTGTATTTCCTTGGACCACCTTATGGAATGATAACACTATTTTGTTGAATAAGGTTTCATTTCTCGCATGTCTATAATTTTATAGACGATTTGTGTTGTGTCTACTGATTTTAAAGCATATAAATAAAAATAGTTTTTTTTTTATTATTTCTTGCTCCACAAATATATTTGAGTGGTGGTTTCAATCTCCAATTAAATATTTTTTTCCATAGATAGGTTGATTGTGTGCAAGCACATGTAATTTTTAACCCTATATTTATTTTTTGTTTATATATCTATCTGTTTTTATCTGAGTGTTTGTCTGCGTTTCATATAATTGTTTGGGACTTTAGTTTTTTTTTGTTGGCTTTCAGTACTTTTGCTCATATCTTATTTTTTTCACAGGGTGCACGCTGCAACAGTTATCACTAGAGGGCAGCGGCTGACTTTTCCCCCTCAAGGTTAGTACTTAGACTACCAATATACAGTATACTCTATAAAAGTACACCCTGTCACTGACCTTAACATGGGTCCTGTACACAGACTTGTATGCTTATTCAACTTAAACTAAAAAGTGTTGTTGTTGTTTTTTTTTAGCAAGACCACAGAGACCGATATGTTCTGGAAAGCTAAATGCTAATGTTGTATAATAATACCACATAACTTGTCATGCAATTGATACGACATGAATATTACACTGTATAGATCAATATAGTTTCTTAAAATATTACAATGTATAGATTAAGTTCAAGGATCAATTTATCTACAAGTGTACACTGTGTGCAGAAATAGCTTTTATTGATATAGCAGTAAATATCAAGATAAACAATGATAAGTATTTAGTTAGATCACAATACAATCTATATGACAATATTACAATCTCTTTTGGATGATTGGATAACAATTAGTCTAAACACACTTTATATTTGGTTAGATCAATACAAAAATCAATTAGCAGTGTATATAAAATTATCAAATGTGGATTAAAGGTATATGCAAGTGATCTGGATTATGAATGCATCTGATAGAGGAGAATAAGTAGTGTATGAAAACATTTATTACATGAAAACATCCCAAAATAAACCTTAATCAGCCTACCTTGAAGTTAGCAAAATTTGCTATGTTTTTTTGGGCATTTGCATTTTATCGTGTATACCCCTAGAAAACTCCACCTCAATTAGCCTAACATTCAAATTTAGAATCAGGATAATACATTGTATCATTTGTCACCTCAGTGGCTTCTGGCGTGCTCAGTACGAGAACTGCAACAGTTACTTCCTGTGCGCTGTACCAGAAAGGTCAAAATGTGTATCTTGCTGTATGTCCTGTACACTGGTGTACTTACTGTGTGTACCCAGCTTATGTAAGTGTCCTGTGGGTGGGATTCACTGGATTTTACTTTTCTGCAAATAACTTTGTAAGTAAACTGAACTTTTCTATATAACACATGTTTTCATACACTACTATTTCTCCTCAGATGCATTCATTACCCAGCTCACTTGCATATACCTTTAACAATTTATTTTAATACAATATATATTGGGTTAGTTCAATATAGGAATATATAAAACAGTGTATATAATCTTTATAAAGTTTGGTTAGCAGCCTGTCTATATTTGGTTAGTGCAATACAGCAATGATATGCAGAGTGTGTTACAGTATATATAATATTAATAATTAGCAATATAATCTATTACTCTATGGAAGCAGTAAAATACGGAATGACACTATATATAGCAGTAAGAATCTAGAAGTATATATTGAAGCAATATGTATCAGAATTGGTTATATTGTATGTGAGGTTGTAAGCTAAATAACCTTTGTATTTAGGTGTGGGCAAGTTATTATTTGGGGTGTTGGTCTTACATCAAAATGGATTACATTAAATTGAATTTATCAAGTCGGTCAATTCAATCAATAATGATGTAAGACAGTTATGTTGACTGTGTGATACAAGACTATATATGTTAAGTATTGTACGCTTAATCTTAACACCTGCTTGATAATATGTATTTGGGACAATGGAGTACTGAAGTGAGATGCTTATGTCTTAGCACACATTATCTTAAAGTTGCATTTTGAAGGTCTCTGCTACGTCTTTTGAATTGGCTCAAGTCTCGTTTGCTAGAACATGCTTATACGACGCAGAAGTTTAGTTTATAAACTCAAAACTTATTTTCTGAAAAAGAAGAATGGTTAACTCTTCATATGTTAAAAAGGCATACTATAAGTGCTTGTGTATATTTACAATGGTAATGGCAAGACCAATGGACAACCATATAATGTAAATAATAGATGGATATAACCTCTATCTTTTACCCAACTAAATGCGCAACAAACTGTATAATAGTACAATAAAGCTGTATAACAATACCATATAACTTTATCATCATGTTCCAAATCTGTTCATAGGAGATATGTATGTATATACACTAATTCATAATCTTTCTTACTTTCACTTACTTCCTAACCCTTGCTATTCCTTATCTATTACTATTCCCCAGGTCTCTGCCCCGTTCATTCCCTTTAGATTTGTTACCCTTTAGGTAGCAAGTTTCCAGTCTTGTAGGGTGCTTTGGAAAAAAAACATTTCTACAAAGATCCCAAACTCATTTTCTACTGTATTTTCCTTGTTCTTATCCCCTGCACTAAGGAATATGTTGGCGCAATACAAATAAAAGTTGTTAATAATATAAAGCAAATGAGAATACAATGTATTCTCACTATAATCCAAAAACCACTATATACATGGCTGTTTTTAAGCATATGCTCACTATATTAAACAGTTTTAAGCATAGCACAGGATAGAATATGCACAAACCAGACCAGCCCCACACTGATGAGGTTCCCTAAGATTGAAACAGTGCTGTCTGTGAGTAGGTTTTCTGGTTTGTGCATAATCCATCATGTGCTATGCTTAAAATTGTTTAATACAGCAAGCATATGCCTAAAAGGAGGCATGTATAATGTGTTTTTTGGATTATAGAGTGAGAATACATTGTGCTCTCATTTGCATGTCTCCGCCTCCGGTCTCCAAAAGTGCAGTTTAACAATGTAACAGTGTAACAATATATATATGTGTGTGTATATATATTTTTATATATATATATATATATATATATATATATATATATATATATATATATATAACAGTTCGCCCGCGGACTATTCACAACGATTTTGTCATGTTCGCGTTCGCGGCGAACACATGTGCTTTTGGGTTCGCCCCCTATTCTTTTCTTTATCATTGATATTCTTTATCATTGAGGAAACTTTGACCCTGCACCTCACAGTCAGCAGACACATTCCAGCCAATCAGCAGCATACACTCCCTTCCAGAGCCTTCCATCTAAAGGACAGCAACCCAGAACATCATTTATTTTATTTTATAATTTTTTTCTGTGTAATCTAATTGCATATGCCTGCCTGCCAGCGTGTGTGTGTGACAGGCTAACAGCTTATATTGTGCTCAGTGAAATAAAACAACACTTCTTTTGACTGTAATAGATTGAATATCAGTTGCCTGCCTACAGGCGTGTGCGTGAAGCCTATTGCATCTACTCTGCCAACTTTTTCCAGTGCACAGTGATACGTCATATCTGGTGCAACCGTAGTGTACAGTGACATATAACAACATTTTTTTGACTGTAATCGATTGAATATCAGTTGCCTGCCTACAGGCGTGTGTGTGAGGCCTATTGCATCTACTCTGCCAACTTTTGCCAGTGCACAGTGACACTCATATCTGGTGGCACCTTAGATTGCACGGGCAGTGCCTTAAATTTGAAGTGCGAGGACTGACCAAGCATCTTTTTCCATCTCCTGCTTCCAAAAATCCATGCCATATACACGTCCCCTAATAGTGGACGTAACAGGGATTAAACCGATAGGAATAGTACTACTTAACAGTACACACCTTATAATAACGCAGACAGAGGCAACGCGTATAATCTTCAATGCTGTGCAGTGGAAGCCCCCAGACTCTGACCTGTGTATAATATTCCATGCTGTGCAGTGGAAGCCTCCAGACTCTGACCTGTGTATAATATTCCATGCTGGGCAGTGGAAGCCCCCAGACTCTGACCTGTGTATAATCTTCCATGCTGGGCAGTGGAAGCCCCCAGACTCTGATCTGTGTATAATCTTCCATGCTGGGCAGTGGAAGCCCCCAGACTCTGGGAGTCTGAAGAAGAGGAGTCAGAGGAGGAAGGTGGCTTTGAGGAGGTGGAAGACCAAACACAGCAGGCGTCCCAGGGGGCTTGTTGTCACCTTTCGGGGACCCTTGTTGGCTGGGTGGAGGAAGAGACCTTCAATGACATCAGTGAGGACAAGGAACGGGACATGGCTAGCTTGGTATCCAACCTTGTGCAAATGGGGAGTTTGCGGTTGTGCAAATGGACTGTTTGTGGTTGTTTGCGGCGCATTAAACGGGGAGTTTGGTCTGTCACTGTGAAGCGGGCCTAACCCTTACACTACCTGATCGATACAACATCATACCTGATGTTTTAAAGCATGTTATTCCAAACAATTTAGGAATGTTAGGTGATTTATGCCCTTTATGGCTTAAAACCAGACTCTGCATCAACTATGTAATTTTCCGTGGGAGTTTTGCCATGGATCCCCCTCCGGCATGCCACAGTCCAGCTGTTAGTCCCCTTGAAACAACTTTCCCATCACTATTGTGGCCTGAAAGAGTCCCTGTGGGTTTTGAAATTCGCCTGCCCATTGAAGTCTATGGCGGTTTGCCGATGTTCGCCCGTTCGAGAACATTTGATGAAGTTCGCGTTCGCTGTTCGCGAACCCAAAATTTTATGTTCGCGACATCACTATTGTAGAGCTGTATAATTTTGTAGAGCTGCATAATAATGTTATATATGTTAAACAATGATGTGGGTATGTATAATACTATTAAACTATATAACACTGTAGAGACACACAATAGAATAGACATTTTTAATATTGTAGAACTGCATAATAATACTCTAGATATGTATAAAACAGTAGAGTTAAATAACAATACTGTAGAGCTGCATAATATTATTGTACAATTGTATAATAATGAAGAGTTGTATGATATTACTGTAATAATAGTTTATCGCTATATAATAATGATGTGGAAATGTATAATACTGTAGACATATAGAATATTACCATAGAAATAAGCAATAATACTGTAGAATTCTATAAGAATACGGTCCAGTAGAACTGTAGGGCCATATAATAATACTGTAGAGCTGCTTAATCATGAGACCTGTATAATATTAAACTGCACAATAATACTGCAGTACTGTATACTAATGTAGAGCTATACAATTCTTTAGATTATAGCAATACTGTAGAACTGTTTAATGATGAAGCAATAGGTGGTAGAGTTGTAAAATATTGTAGAACTGTATAATAGTACTAGAGAACCCCATAAAAATGCTGTAGAAATGTATAATAATACTGTAGAGCTATATTTGTAATAGAATAGAGTGGCTTATTACTGTATAATATATTAACATTGCATAGTATTACAGATATGTATAGTAATACTGATGAGCTTTATTGTAGTAACGTAGAGGTATATATTATTGCAGAACTGTATAATAAGGTAAATCTGTAAAATACTGCATAATAATATTGTAGAGATGTACAATAATACATTAGAACTGTGTTAGCGTGCTAAGGAACTGTATACTAATAGTAAGTAGCTGCATAATAATACTGTAGAACTTTATATTACTAGAGTAACAATACACCGTGATATTGTAGTACAGGCAGGCCTCGGTTTGCAACAGTTCATTCTGCGATTCATAATAACAAAGATTTTGAAACTATAAATACCGGATATGATGTAAAGAAACAGTACAGCCAATCAGGGATGAAAGCTATCCCCATTTACCATTCAAGCCAATCAGGGACGAGAGCTACAACCATTTACCGTCCAAGCCAATCAGGAATGAGAGCTACCCCCATTTACCGTCCAAGCCAATCAGGGATGAGATCTATCCCCATTTACCGTCCAAGCCAATCAGGGATGAGATCTATACCCATTTACCATCCAAGCCAATCAGGGATGAGAGCAAACCCAATTTACCATACGAACCAATCATGGGTGAGGTGCTGGAGATAAGAGGAGGAGACACTCAGTCGGTTGTCGCTGTACATTTGCTGGGCCAATATTCTAGGCTCAACTTGTGAGTTTTAATTAAAAATGGTGATTCAATTAACAAAATAAGAGCAACATTGTCTAATAACAGATGAGAGAGGGTGGAGATGAGAGATGTTTAGGTAGTAATAGATGGTTCTTGTGATTTAAATTTTGATGTAAGTGAGAAATTACGAGGCGAGGTAGCAACAGAGGAGGGCAATTATCGCCCTGATCTAATTTTTAATGCTATTGTCAAAAAAAGGTCCATGCATGGGCCTTGCCATGGCATTTTGGTTGTTTAGCCAGGTCTTACTCTCCGTGACCCAATGGGTCATGCCATCTCTGTCATCCATTACCCTTCAGAGCTCCATCAAGCTCATGTTCATTGCTTCTATGACCTCATCTATCCATCTTCACCTCTGCCGTCCCCTTCTTCATATGCCTTCAGTCTTTCCCAAAGTCTTTTCATGACATGACACAATAATTGAGCCTCACCCATTTGATCAGTGGTGCTAAAAAAAATAATTTAATTTGGTTTGATTATTTTTGTTGTATTACTTTTAATTGATTTATATTCAGCTATATCCGGTTTTTGTACTTATACTAGTACAGGGATTCATTTTGTGTTACATCCCATTCTAAGACCTGGGTGATGGGCTGGGTGTGTTTTGATTGTCATTGCAAAGAGAGGTGGGGATGTTGGGAACAATGTGCCTTTAAGATAATTGGATAAGACCAAAATTGACACAACATCCTTCCCCCTCCCTATTTCGGAAGCAAAACTACAGCTCTCCAGAAATGTACATCTTCTTTCTCCAATGTATCATGGATTCCCACCAGGGCCCAGATGAAGCATCAACATTTCTTATGAATTCTCTAATTAAAAACTATCTGTATTATACTCCTAGTTGGACTCAATTTATTGTGCATTGGTATATGGAAGTTTTCTGGATCTCACTACAAATATAATATCCCTGTGCATCTATTTTACTCTCTTGTACTTTATTTTATTAAAAAGCAATTGTCCGCTCTGTTTTTACTCAAACAAATAGTCCCTGTATGGGTCTGCCCACTGCAGCTCATGCAGACACACACTCTGTAGGCCTGGATATGCAGTGTAGTGTCCTAGCCTATCATGGATCCGCACTTTTGAGAGATGGTCACTGGTTGGTTCCTATGGGACATAGAACAGCAGAATGTGTGTCTTCATGAGCTGCAGAGGGTGGATTCAAGCAGGCAATATGGTTTGATTTTAGGCAGTAAAAACATATATTTTTAATAAAGTAAATATATATGCAGGCAGGGATGCAGGAGCCAGAATAAATCTGGGTGGGGGGGATACAACTAATTGTATACACAGGCAGTACAATAGCATATACTGTGTATATATATATATATATATATATATATATATATATATATATACACACTAGCGACTTGCCCGTCCAAAAATGACGGCAATAAAATTGTAAGGCAGGGAATGCTGTTTGGTCGAGACATTAATTTTGTTGGTGGTCCAAGATCCTTCAGCGCTCATTGCGAGGCTGTTGGTTGTATTATTTTTCTTGTCTGATAGGCGCTTTTGGTGTTATTGTTTGGTCGGTGGTGATCTGTTTATTGCGCTTATTGCAAGGCTTTGTGTGATATGAGCAGCGTTGGTGCTCGTTGTGAGTGGCGCAGTGAATGGCTTTTGTGTTTATTGTGAGAGTGTTTTTTTTTTTGAGTATATGTTTTTTTGTATGCTAATTAAATACCGTATATACTCGAGTATAAGCCGACCCGAGTATAAGCCGAGGCACCCAGTTTACCACAAAATACTGGGTAAAATGAGTGACTCGAGTATAAGCCAAGGGTGGGAAATGTGCTGTCCCCTGTGTCCCTCTTGTGCCCTCTGTGTCCCCCCTCTCTCTCCCGTGTCTCTTCTCCCCTCTCCCTTTTCTGTGTCTCTTCCCCCCTCCCTTATCACCCTCCTCAACCCCCCTCCTCATTCTCAAACTCCCTCCTCAACCCCACTCCTCATCCTCAACCTCCCTCCTCATCCTCCCTCCTCATCCTCAACCTCCCTCCTCATCCTCAACCTCCCTCCTCCCTCCTCAACCTCCCTCCTCATCCTCCCTCCTCATCCTCAACCTCCTCCTCATCCTCAACCCCCTCCTCAACCTTCCTCAACCTTCCTCCTCAACCCCCCATCCTTAACCCCCTCCTCAACCCCCCCATCCTCATCCTCAACCCCCCATCCTCAACCTCCCTCCTCAACCTCAACCCCCCATCCTCAACCTCCCTCCTCAACCTCAACCCCCCTCAACCCCCCTCCACAACCTCAACCCCCCTCAACCCCAACCCACCTCCTCAACTTCCCCCCTCAACCTCCCTCAACCCCAACCCCCCTCGTCAACACCCCTCCTCAACCTAAACCCCCCTCAACCCCCCTCCTCCACCTAAACCCCCCTAAATACCTCCCCCCTCTCCCCTCACTTACCTGCTTGTGCTCCGGCCTCCGCTCCTTGAGCAGGCGCCGGTGCGCATGGGACGTCACAGTGCAGTGGGTAAGTTTTTTATTTATTTGATGTGTGTATTTGCGCGGTTCGGTCATTAAGGTCGTATTTTTGCGAGGTCGTAATGTTATTTTTTTCTAAGTCCTGCGGCTCGTCTTTTTTGATGCTAAGTCTGTAAGTTTTCCATTGTAAGCCCCGCTTGCGGCTCATTGCAGCCGTTGTATGATCCTCCACCTCCTCAAATGCGGCCCCTCACTTCGCGAGGGCCCGCATTTGCGGTCCGAAAGTCGTAGGGGGTCATAGAGATGAGCGCTCCTTGCCAGCAACTGCGGCCCTCACTTAGCCCGCTAGCGTTAGCAACAACCCGCATGCTCACAACTATATATGTGATATATATATATATATATATATATATATATATTTATATTTATATATATATATATATATATATATATATATATATATATATATATATATATATATATATATACATACACAAATCTGGGGGGCTGGGATTTGTCACCCCCCCCCCAGTTCCTGCACCCATATATGCAGGTATATTAAATAATCTAGTAAAATCCATATGCATTTATGGGAAGAAACAGAACAAAAAATAAGTTTCTAATGTGGGCAGTTTTAAACTGGTCATCTCCTGTTAATAAGTCTGGTACATTTAAGAAAAAATCCCCAAAATAAAGTTGTGATTTCTGGTTAGTAAATACAGTTAAGGAGTGAGTGTATATGGTGCTCCTTATGGTACGTATCATGTTTCGGTACTGCTGGAGGATGTCCCATGGCACTGGCAGGATTTGTGTCTTCTTCAATGAATGCAGCTTTATACCTGCTGGGTACACAGTGGTCTCTCTGGTGGGTAGGCTGCCCAACTCACAAGGGCTTTCTGTTGGCGCTCAGGTTAACCGCAGCACCGTTCAGCCTCCTCTGACTCAGAAGACACTTCCCCCCAAGCTTCAAGGAAGCTTAAAAGAAAATAGTGGGGTCTTTTCATCCACTCCTGATTCAAGGACAAAAGCTTTTGTTGATTATATGAGAAAGTCCTTGACAATGGGCCAAGAATGGTAAAAGGCTAGTTAAAGGGGCATGGAACACATTTCCCCCCCCCCCATATATTTAAACAAAAACAGCTTTAGTCATTACAAGAATTGTGTTTTGTATGAATACATATGAGATAAAACCTGTTGAAACTTTTTGAAACTAATGGAAAGTGCACAGAGCATACACACATCTATACATTTCATTAAAGGTATATATAAGTTTCCTGGGTTTCAAATGTTCGGTAAGAAAAAGGCAGTAATTATCAGAAAAATATGTGGAATATAGATAAGTTCAGTGTGCTTACAAAGATATAGGTAGGAAAGTAGATTCCAGCTTTGCACACCCAGAGGAAACTGATATTACCAAGTATGCTGAGGAAATGTATCTAGGTATGGAGTTTGACCTTTAAAAGGAAATACTTGGTGCTGGATTGCATCACAAGGTTGGGTGGCGTCAGAGTTTACAACTGAATCAGATCACAAGGATATATACAGATTACATACCCCAGGCTTCTTTGCAACACAGCAACCCCAGAGTATGATAGAAATGTACCTGCTTTCTTCTCATTGGCCAACATGAATTATGCTAATCTTAGCAGAGATTATCAGGGGAGTCAACTGACAAAAGCATCAGCTTGCAAATTGAAAAGATATAGCAAACATCAGGGTGAGTTTGTAAATGTTTATTTTGGTATTTCATGCCCCAAAAAATGTTTTTATACACTACTCATTCTCCTCTATCAGATACATTCACTGTAGCGGAACCCATCACTGTTTTATACTGTTTTATGATTATTATGGTTAAAATATGATCCTACTATATGTATGTTGGTTGATGTTCTACAGAATATATTGGCTCAGAATATTAGCCATACTTTTGCAGACCTAGGCTAATAGATAATCCTGTTACAGAGATTCAAGAGATAAGAAAGTTGTAAAGGATCCTTGCATTTTCCTAAGTGTTTTCATTCTTTGATAAGAACAAAGAAGAATGATCTAATTAATGTCTGATTGTATCCAAGTTGCCAGGGAGGTGTGACTCACCTATTGTCCTATATGTGTATTGTATGGGGGATATGTGCAATGTCTGTGTGTTATGTGTAAAAACATACTTTTACTAACTTTTGAACCCCTGGTCTGATTCATGCCATTTTTGTATATGTTGTTCCCCTGGGTGAGAGATATTGAATGGTGCGGGACTTAAAGGTGTACCCCCTGTATTTGGGGTACATCCAGAATGTGGTTAAAATTGTGTCTGTTTTAATTGTGTTACCTGTTATCTGAGGGGAGGAGACGTGGGGGTTGAACCATGTAGATAATTGGCTGTTGTGATAATTATGTGGGTGTAGCCTTCAGAGGGCACCATTGCATAAAAGGAGATTCCCTGTCATTAAAAGTTAGTTCTACTTGACCCTTCAAAACGTAGCCTTGTCTCGTTATGGAAGGGATCGCTATATCCTACTGGGGATTGCTATGCTTTTGCATACTCCCTTGAGCTGTAACTACTGAACGCTTGTTCCTGTCGTACTATCCTTGGAGTCTGTGGTGGTTTTGGTGTCCGGTGCAGTGCTTGTAGGCCTCGACGCAAGCTAGGACGCATCCATCAACGGAGGTACCCGGTCGGGGTGCCAGTAGATCCGTTACATTCACAATCCAGGAAACTGAGAAAATTACATTTAGACCATCTAGTTCTACCTTTTTAGAGCTCCTCTGATCTGCAATATGCGGATTAATTGCTTGTTTGTTTTTATTCTTTCATACAAATCAATTATGCAAAAAGAGAAAATACATTAAATACATACATACTGGAAAACAAATTGGATGTCCATCTGTGTATGAATTATTGCAATAAAAGCAAACCTTGACTAAAGCTATATATTCATCCCATGTGTTCCAATGTAGATTATTTTTAATTTGAATATTGATATTAAGTTCTATGAAGTCTTTTTCAATACTTCTATTTCTAGACACTATGGGCCGCATTTCAGGGCATGATCATGATCACTTAAGCAAGCCCGTAAGTAACGATTTCAAAAGAGCCAATAGTAAATGAGACCGTTATCATGACATCAAAAAAACATGGTGTTTTAACGTCAATCAAATAGCGTTTAGACGTCCGATCTGGCTCCCAAACCAGCAATTTAAAAATCAATAATAATGAATGAAGAAGCTGTTCTAGTCCGTGTAGGTGGCTTGACATGTATTAACTCCTTGATTCCCGAAATTGATATAACACGAAAATTGAACGTAATTTTTTATTGCAGCTTTCCGAACTTGAGAGTATTGTACAATTAATTCTAATTTCTTTCATCGCTTTTCCCGTATTTTAAAGTTCAGTTTTGTGTTTTTATTTGCTTTTGTAGTGTTAGGAAAAGGTGTTTAACCCCCTTGCGAGTCCTATCTAGTACTTGTAGGATTTTTTGCTACATTTGCCATTTACGGAATTGAAGGAAATTGCGGGCTTGGGATATTGTTGTAATTAAATCTCGATTTGCGATTTTACCGATTGTAACCTTTGCGGGCTTAAAAAATCAAAGACTTAAATGGGTCGGAGTTACGATTTTTACAACCCGTAGGAATTTTCATCCTGTAGCTCGCAAGTAGATTGTGGGTAGCTAGAGGAGGCCAATTTAAGATCAATAACTTTTGCGGGCTACATTAGAGGCTTTGGTAATTGTGATTTTGCCATTTTAGTAAGGCCTTATATAAGTAAGGCCTTATATATCTTCCCCCCCCCCCCCAAGAAGTGAGATATATAGTTATATGTATACATTTGACTCTATAATCAATCCTCTCCTGGAAAAAGTGGAGCAATACCTGTTCAGGTGTCAGGACAAGGTCACATTTAGTGATTCTGATTATTTTATTCAGACATAAAATAAAATATATTTACATTTCCACCTTCCACCACATATATGTACATTAGAGACCTTTTCAATTTCACATCTCCAACACATATCTGTCAAATTACCAGTAGCAAATGTTGATATTAAACTTAGTACAATATGCCATCTTTGGATAACCTTTAAAGTATGTTTCTCTTACGTTCATACATTTTATTATTTTGGCACTTTAAAACAAACATCATAATTCCATATGTTTTCAAGATTCTCCTCCCACTTAAACATTTGTTTATTTTGTAACTTCCCTCATTACCCTTAAATTGGTTAATTATTAATTGATCATGAGGAAGCAAAAAAAAACATTGAAACTTTGCCAATTGTCTCAAAAGGGAACAAGATATAAACTTGCTTCCCGACTCCAGATACTGAATACCCTTTTTATTCAAAAATATATCCAATCCCTTTTAAAAGTTATCTATCAAATCCGCTGTCACCCCCTCCTTTGGAAGAGAATTCCACAGATTAACTACCCGTACTGTGCAGAACCCTTTTCTTTCTTTAAGGTGAAATCATTTTACTTCTAATCTCATAGGATGTCCCCTTGTCAGTTGAAAACATCTTGGCACAAAACGTTCACTTGACAAAGAAGAGGACCTAATTCTGAACCCTGAGGAACCCCACTTAGCACATTAGTCCAATCTGAGTATGTTCCATTTACAACACCCTTTGCTTCCTGTCCTTTAGCCAGCTCTCAATCCATGAGCAGATATTTACTGCAATTCCTGTATCCCTTAGTTTGTACAATAGACTTCCATGTGGCACTGTATCAAAAGCCTTTGCAAAATCCAAAAAGACTACACTACTACTGTGGCCTCTTTCGTTCTTTTAGGTTAGATAGGGCCATCAACCAAAGAAAATAGTGTATTTCTTATCACCATGGATACAATTAAGTTATTTATTATCTTTTGATTGGTTCAGATTTGTTTATACTTTAGTTACCATGGTGACCTGTATCCCAATAGAGCTTATTTCATATGGCGAGAGCTTCTCTTTATATTTGTATTCACTATTGATGAGATAACTGCATCTTGATTGGTCACTTGGTCACAAATAATCAAGTGAACTTTTTTTGGGGGGGGAGTGGGCATACATTGGCTAGTACAATCAGCCAATAATAATATTAGTGCGTTCTTACCACCATGGAAACATACTTTTACTAATTTTTAATTTGATCCATCTTATTTGGTTCATTTTATTACCTACTAGAGAATTGCCCGTCAAAAAATGACGGCAATGAAATTGTAAGGTAGCTAATGTTGTTTGGTATATAATAATGAAATATATAATCCATTAATAAATGAATATACTTTACCTATTTTGAAGCATTGTGTTGAAGAGCTGCAATCTGTTTTGATTTTGCTGCAGCATTAGTGGTGTGGAGCTGCTCTGTAAGCGTGATGAATGTGTGTAGTGTAATAGTGTGCGTGCGCGAGACCAAACCGTTAGCGTAGTTGTGTACTTCAGCATTGTCGTAAAAATGGCGAGTAATATGTGGTATGCGTCTTAGCGGAATATCTGTAGGTCTTTTGTGTTGTTTTGCGAGTTTCTTGTGGTGTTTTGCGTGTTTAGAGTGCTGTAGCTTTGTTTTCGTTTTGTTCGGCGGCCATTTTTTCTCTCGCTTAGAGAATTTTTTAGTGTCTAAACTCTTTTATTTTGAGTTAAATGAAGGTGTAAGTTGCTTTTTTGAGGTCCTGGATGCTCCCTCTTGCTGTAGGTAAGCTTTTTATGTATGTGCTGTGTGTATTTATTGTGTTTTTAATTTTTTTATGTTCGCGGGTTGCAGACGATTTTTGCAAGGTCGTAATGAGTGGTAACGTGTCTCGTATGTTGTTTGCGTTGCGAGGTAAAGTTTGCGAGGGTCGCAGTTGCTGTGTCGTGGTGTTTGCATTACGACTTAAAGTTTGCGAGGGTCGCAGTTGCTGGCAAGGAGCGCCATATGATGTATCAAAACTTCTGAATCTAAGGCGCTCCTTGCCAGCAACTGCGGCCCTCGCTTCGCGAGCCAGCAAGCGTTAGCAACAACTCGTATGCTCACAACTATATATGTGATTTCTACAAGCAAAACTGGAGACACAATACTCAAATCCCACTTCCAAGCCATTAATACATTTTTTAAAAAGGAGGGGACTTAATACTGAACCCTGAGGAACTCCATTTACCACATTAGCTGTAAGATATTTATAATACCCATCCATAGAAAACGAGCAGCCACTTACTTGTGTTATTTTTGTTTATTTTATACTTTTCTTTACTTATTGTGTTCACACAAATTCTTTTCAGTTGTACTTTTCAAAAAAACATTCCATATAAATTGGATGAAATTATAAAAGTGGTTACACACTTAGAACTGTGCTGTGCCCAGGCGCTCCGAAACAGACATTGGAGGCATCAACTGACATACATGAATAAAATCTAAGGCGCTCCTTGCCAGCAACTGCGGCCCTTGCTTTGCGAGCCCGCAAGCGTTAGCAACAACTCGTATGCTCACAACTATATATGTGATTTCTACAAGTGATCTAAATCCCTGCTTTATCAACATCTCTTAGTAACAACTATTCAAATATGTCCATGTCATAGAGATAAAAACCAAAGAACATATGCCATGGTAAACATGTTTTAACGAAGGATGACATATTTTATTTCCATTTATCATAGCACATAACTTCTCCATTTTGTCATTCTCATAATTGCTTTTTGTAGAAATCTCATTTGGTTGTGAATTAAAGTGTGGTTCCAGCTCTCTCTTAGACCTCTTCTGGCCGTTAAAGAGATTTGAACCAATAATATATTTTTCTTATGTTTTTAGTAGTTTTTCTAAGTTATGTTTGGTGAACTCCATGAGTGTTTGGGGTGATTTCCCACCTAATGTTTACATCCCTAATATGAAAGTATTCAAACCATCATGTTCCTAAGAAGGAATATCGCAACCATTGTTGTTATGATTTGGGACCATCCAACAATACTGCTAATTAAAGAAGTTAGAAACCAATGTCAGAAAGAAGCTTTAAAAGTTGAGATGATGGACTAGATCTTGGTCTTGCTTTTTGAAAGCTTCCTAATTATAGTAATTTAGGTTGAAAAAATACTTTTGGTCTATCAAGTTCAACCTTTTTTAGATCCCCTCTGATCTGCAATACGCTGATTAATTGGTAATTGAACCAGAGGAAGGCAAACAGAAAAAAAAAAACAGTGCCAATTGTCTCAAAAGGGAAATAAATATAAAATTACTTCCTTCCTGACCCCAGATACTGGCAATCGGACCTCTGTCTAGATCAATACACCCTCTCTAATTATCCAGGATAGCCTTAAATGCACATTTTATTCAAAAATATATGCAATTCCTTTTTAAAGTTATCTATTAAACCTGCTCTCACCATCTCCTTTGGTAGAGAATTCCACATATTAACCATCCTTACTGTGAAGAACTCTTTTCTTTCTTTAAGGTGAAATCTTTTTACTTCTAATCTCAAAGGATGATACAGTGCCACTTTCAAAACCTCTTGGCACAAAAAGTTCACTTGAAAAAGCCTTGTATTGACCCTGGATATATTTATATAAGGTGATCGTATCCCCTCTTCGATGCCTTTTTTTCTAGAGAAAATAAGTGTAATTTGGTTAGTCTCCTCCATTCCCCTTATTAGTTTTGTTCCCTTCTCTGTAATTTGTCCAGCTCTAAAATGTCCTTTTTATGTAGTGGTGCCCAAAATTGTACTCCATATTCCAAATAAGAGTGTACTAGAGATTTGTATAGTGGCAGAATTATATCTGCTTCCCTTGCTTCTATACCCTTCTTAATTCATGCTGATATTTTATTTGCCTTTGCAGCTGCTGCTTCGCTTTGAGCACTGTTACCTAGGTGGTTGTCCACAAGCACTCCCAAATCCCTTTCAATATCTGATACACCTAGATTTGCTCCATTAAGATTAAAAATTGCATGGCTATTTTTCCTTCCCAGAGGCATAACTTTACATTAATATTAAATCTCATCTGCCAGTTAGATGCCCATTCCTATAATTTTTGTAAATCCCTTTTGAGGGAAAGTACATCATTTTCTGATTTTAATTTCCTTGCACAACATTGTGTCATCAGCAAAACTGGAGACACACTACTCAAATCCCACTTCCAAGTCATTAATACATTTTTTTAAAAAGGAGGGGACCAAATACTGAACCCTGAGGAACTCCATTTACCACATTAGCTGTAAGATATTTATAATACCCATCCATAGAAAACGAGCAGCCACTTACTTGTGTTATTTTTGTTTATTTTATACTTTTCTTTACTTATTGTGTTCACACAAATTCTTTTCAGTTGTACTTTTCAAAAAAAACATTCCATATAAATTGGATGAAATTATAAAAGTGGTTACACACTTAGAACTGTGCTGTGCCCAGGCGTTCCGAAACAGACATTGGAGGCATCAACTGACATACATGAATAAAGTCTAGCACAAGATGCTGGATTTCCTATGAGTCCAGCAAGCATCACAAGTTTTTGGGCAGCCTGTGCCCCTGTGCGTGTGGCATGCGAATGAGAACTGAAACTCATGGTGCCATTATTGGGTTAGTACCTGCGCCATTAAATTATTTTCTAACCCATTGACTGGACACTCAAATTCTTACCCCACTGGTGAACCAACGGAACAGATCTTTGTAGTAGAATTAAAAAGCATATGGTTTTCCAAAGGTCTATCTGTAAAAAATCTTCTTCATCTGAAGAAACCATATGGTGTATCAAAACTTAAGAAATTATTGGTAGATTCGTTTCAGAAGTCAGCCATCTAACAGATATCACTACAGAAATCTGAACTTTTATAGTACATTTGGGGATACTGGGACTACAGAAATCCAATAAGGGAACCCTTCATAGCTAATGGTATATTTTCCTTCACTACATGCTAAATGTGTCCATGGCATGATGTAGGGTATAAACCTCCTCTTGCGAACGTATGATTTAAATAACTGTTTGAAAGATACTGGGGGGGAGGTGGGTTCTTGCACTTGCCCCCCAGTTGCCAGTACCAGACTGGTCCATTATTATATCCCTATATGCAATAACCAACAGGAAAATTTGTTACAACAGTAGACAAGGAGAAGAACAGAAGATGATACGTTATTACTGTAACCAAGTTTAAAACTCAGCAGCCGAGCCAGTCGTTCTTCACATTGCCGACTCGGACGATCTTCAGACTTTGGTCTTCCAGTTTGAGATAGTACCAATCCTTGAAGAAATAGCTGTAACCTGGAAGGCAAGGAAGAGTTCAGAGAAAATGATACAGAGCAGAAAGCAGTTTAAATGGAAATAAAGGAGTTCAAGACTTTAGGTATGACTGTATAACCATAACGTAGAAAGTGGCATGGGCCAATATAATGAAGGATAGAGGATGGTGCCTCGAAGAATGTTGGCCTAGAAAATAGTTGCAGAGTAGACATGAGCACAGAGCAAAGTTGTAGAGTGTGCAGTTGTAGAGAGGACAGGACAACAGAGAAGAGGGACATGGAGGAGGGAGATATGACAGATGGAAAGAAGACAGGGACACAGAGCACAAAGTACATTGATGCAGAGGACATTGATACAGTGGATAGAGGTATAGAGGAGAGTAGGACAGAGGACACTGATTCAGAGGATAGACATATAGAGAAGAGTAGGACAGAGGACACTGATTCAAAGGATAGAGGTATAGAGGAGAGTAGGACAGAGGACACTGATTCAGAGGATAGAGATATAGAGGAGAGTAGGACAGACGACACTGATTCAGAGGATAGAGGTATGAGGAGAGTAGGACAGAGGATATTGGTACAGAGGATAGAGTTATAGAGGAGAGTAGGACAGAAGAGACTGATTCAAAAGATAGAGGAGAGGAGAGCAGAGGACACTGATACAGAGGATAGAGATATAGAGGAGAGTAGGACAGAGGACACTGATACAGAGGAATGATATATGAGGAGAGTAGGACGGAGGACACGGATTCAGAGGATAGAGGTATAGAGGAGAGTAGGACAGAGGACACTGATTCAGAGGATAGAGATATAGAGGAGAGTAGGACAGAGGACACTGATTCAGAGGATAGAGATATAGTGGAGAGTAGGACAGAGGACACTGATACAGAGGATAGAGGTATAGAGGAGAGTAGGACAGAGGACACTAATTCAGAGGATAGAGGTATAGAGGAGAGTAGGAGAGAGGACACTGATTCAGATGATAGAGGTATAGAGGAGAGTAGGACAGAGGATATCGATACAGAGGATAGAGGTATAGAGGAGAGTAGGAGAGAGGACACTGATTCAGAGGATAGAGGATAGTAGGACAGAGGACACTGATTCAGGGGATAGAGATATAGAGAAGAGTAGGACAGAGGATATCGGTACAGATGATAGAGGTATAGAGGAGAGTAGGACAGAGGACACTGATTCAGGGGATAGAGATATAGAGGAGAGTAGGACAGAGGACACTGATTCAGGGGATAGAGATATAGAGAAGAGTAATACAGAGGATATCGGTACAGATGATAGAGGTATAGAGGAGAGTAGGACAGAGGACACTGATTCAGGGGATAGAGATATAGAGGAGAGTAGGACAGAGGACACTGATTCAGAGGATAGAGATATAGAGAAGAGTAGGACAGAGGATATCGGTACAGATGATAGAGGTATAGAGGAGAGTAGGACAGAGGACACTGATTCAGAGGATAGAGATATAGAGGAGAGTAGGACAGAGGACACTGATTCAGAGGATAGAGATATAGAGAAGAGTAGGACAGAGGATATCGGTACAGAGGATAGAGGTATAGAGGAGAGTAGGACAGAGGACACTGATTCAGAGGATAGAGGTATAGAGGAGAGTAGGACAGAGGACACTGATTCAGGGGATAGAGATATAGAGAAGAGTAATACAGAGGATATCGGTACAGAGGATAGAGGTATAGAGGAGAGTAGGACAGAGGATATCGGTACAGAGGATAGAGGTATAGAGGAGAGTAGGAGAGAGGACACTGATTCAGAGGATAGAGGTATAGAGGAGAGTAGGAGAGAGGACACTGATTCAGAGGATAGAGGTATAGAGGAGAGTAGGACAGAGGACACTGATTCAGAGGATAGAGATATAGAGAAGAGTAGGACAGAGGACAATGATTCAGAGGATAGAGGTATAGAGGAGAGTAGGACAGAGGACACTGATACAGAGGATAGAGGTATGAGGAGAGTAGGACAGAGGACACTGATACAGAGGATAGAGATATGAGGAGAGTAGGACAGAGGACACTGATTCAGAGGATAGAGGTATGAGGAGAGTAGGACAGAGGACACTGATACAGAGGATAGAGATATGAGGAGAGTAGGACAGAGGACACTGATTCAGAGGATAGAGGTATAGAGGAGAGTAGGAGAGAGGACACTGATTCAGAGGATAGAGATATAGAGGAGAGTAGGACAGAGGACACTGATTCAGAGGATAGAGGTATAGAGGAGAGTAGGAGAGAGGACACTGATTCAGAGGATAGAGATATGAGGAGAGTAAGACAGAGGATATCGATACAGAGGATAGAGGAGAGTAGGACAGAGGACACTAATTCAGAGGATAGAGATATGAGGAGAGTAGGACAGAGGACACTGATACAGAGGATAGAGGTATAGAGGAAAGTAGGACAGAGGACACTGATTCAGAGGATAGAGGTATAGAGGAGAGTAGGACAGAGGACATTGATACAGAGGATAGAGGTATAGAGGAGAGTAGGAGAGAGGACACTGATTCAGAGGATAGAGGTATAGAGGAGAGTAGGACAGAGGACACTGATACAGAGGATAGAGATATGAGGAGAGTAGGACAGAGGACACTGATACAGAGGATAGAGGTATAGAGGAGAGTAGGAGAGAGGACACTGATTCAGAGGATAAAGGCATAGAGGAGAGTAGGACAGAGGACACTGATACAGAGGATAGAGGTATAGAGGAGAGTAGGACAGAGGACACTGATTCAGAGGATAAAGGCATAGAGGAGAGTAGGACAGAGGACACTGATACAGAGGATAGAGGTATAGAGGAGAGTAGGAGAGAGGACACTGATTCAGAGGATAGAGGATAGTAGGACAGAGGACACTGATTCAGGGGATAGAGATATAGAGAAGAGTAGGACAGAGGATATCGGTACAGAGGATAGAGATATAGAGAAGAGTAGGACAGAGGATATCGGTACAGAGGATAGAGGTATAGAGGAGAGTAGGAGAGAGGACACTGATTCAGAGGATAGAGATATAGAGGAGAGTAGGACAGAGGACACTGATTCAGAGGATAGAGATATAGAGAAGAGTAGGACAGAGGATATCGGTACAGAGGATAGAGGTATAGAGGAGAGTAGGACAGAGGACACTGATTCAGGGGATAGAGATATAGAGGAGAGTAGGACAGAGGACACTGATACAGAGGATAGAGGTATAGAGGAGAGTAGGACAGAGGACACTGATTCAGAGGATAGAGATATGAAGAGAGTAGGACAGAGGACACTGATTCAGAGGATAGAGGTATAGAGGAGAGTAGGACAGAGGACACTGATTCAGAGGATAGAGATATAGAGAAGAGTAGGACAGAGGATATCGGTACAGAGGATAGAGGTATAGAGGAGAGTAGGACAGAGGACACTGATTCAGAGGATAGAGGTATAGAGGAGAGTAGGACAGAGGACACTGATTCAGAGGATAGAGATATAGAGAAGAGTAGGACAGAGGATATCGGTACAGAGGATAGAGGTATAGAGGAGAGTAGGACAGAGGACACTGATTCAGAGGATAGAGGAGAGTAGGACAGAGGACACTGATTCAGAGGATAGAGATATGAGGAGAGTAGGACAGAGGACACTGATTCAGAGGATAGAGGTATGAGGAGAGTAGGACAGAGGACACTGATACAGAGGATAGAGATATGAGGAGAGTAGGACAGAGGACAATGATACAGAGAATAGAGGATAGTAGGAGAGTAGGACAGAGGACAATGATACAGAGAATAGAGGATAGTAGGACAGAGGACACTGATTCAGAGGATAGAGGATAGTAGGACAGAGGACACTGATTCAGGGGATAGAGATATAGAGAAGAGTAGGACAGAGGATATCGGTACAGAGGATAGAGGTATAGAGGAGAGTAGGACAGAGGACACTGATTCAGAGGATAGAGGAGAGTAGGACAGAGGACACTGATTCAGAGGATAGAGATATGAGGAGAGTAGGACAGAGGACACTGATTCAGAGGATAGAGGTATAGAGGAGAGTAGGACAGAGGACACTGATACAGAGGATAGAGATATGAGGAGAGTAGGACAGAGGACAATGATACAGAGAATAGAGGATAGTAGGACAGAGGACACTGATTCAGAGGATAGAGATATAGAGAAGAGTAGGAGAGACGACACTGATTCAGGGGATAGAGATATAGAGAAGAGTAGGACAGAGGACACTGATACAGAGGATATCGGTACAGAGGATAGAGGTATAGAGGAGAGTAGGACAGAGGATATCGGTACAGAGGATAGAGGTATAGAGGAGAGTAGGAGAGAGGACACTGATACAGAGGATAGAGGTATAGAGGAGAGTAGGAGAGAGGACACTGATTCAGAGGATAGAGGTATAGAGGAGAGTAGGACAGAGGACACTGATTCAGAGGATAGAGGTATAGAGGAGAGTAGGACAGAGGACACTGATTCAGAGGATAGAGATATGAAGAGAGTAGGACAGAGGACACTGATTCAGAGGATAGAGGTATAGAGGAGAGTAGGACAGAGGACACTGATTCAGAGGATAGAGATATGAGGAGAGTAGGACAGAGGACAATGATACAGAGAATAGAGATATAGAGGAGAGTAGGAGAGAGGACACTGATTCAGAGGATAGAGGTATAGAGGAGAGTAGGACAGAGGACACTGATTCAGAGGATAGAGATATAGAGAAGAGTAGGACAGAGGACACTGATTCAGAGGATAGAGATATGAAGAGAGTAGGACAGAGGACACTGATTCAGAGGATAGAGGTATAGAGGAGAGTAGGACAGAGGACACTGATTCAGAGGATAGAGATATGAAGAGAGTAGGACAGAGGACACTGATTCAGAGGATAGAGGTATAGAGGAGAGTAGGACAGAGGACACTGATTCAGAGGATAGAGATATGAGGAGAGTAGGACAGAGGACAATGATACAGAGAATAGAGATATAGAGGAGAGTAGGAGAGAGGACACTGATTCAGAGGATAGAGGTATAGAGGAGAGTAGGACAGAGGACACTGATTCAGAGGATAGAGGTATAGAGGAGAGTAGGACAGAGGACACTGATTCAGAGAATAGAGGTATAGAGGAGAGTAGGACAGAGGACACTGATTCAGAGGATAGAGATATAGAGAAGAGTAGGACAGAGGACACTGATTCAGAGGATAGAGATATGAAGAGAGTAGGACAGAGGACACTGATTCAGAGGATAGAGGTATAGAGGAGAGTAGGACAGAGGACACTGATACAGAGGATAGAGATATGAGGAGAGTAGGACAGAGGACACTGATTCAGAGGATAGAGGTATAGAGGAGAGTAGGACAGAGGACACTGATTCAGAGGATAGAGGTATAGAGGAGAGTAGGACAGAGGACACTGATTCAGAGGATAGAGGTATAGAGGAGAGTAGGACAGAGGACACTGATTCAGAGGATAGAGGATAGTAGGACAGAGGACACTGATTCAGGGGATAGAGATATAGAGAAGAGTAGGACAGAGGATATCGGTACAGAGGATAGAGATATAGAGAAGAGTAGGACAGAGGATATCGGTACAGAGGATAGAGGTATAGAGGAGAGTAGGACAGAGGACACTGATACAGAGGATAGAGATATGAGGAGAGTAGGACAGAGGACACTGATTCAGAGAATAGAGGTATAGAGGAGAGTAGGACAGAGGACACTGATACAGAGGATAGAGATATGAGGAGAGTAGGACAGAGGACACTGATTCAGAGGATAGAGGTATAGAGGAGAGTAGGACAGAGGACACTGATTCAGAGGATAGAGGTATAGAGGAGAGTAGCACAGAGGATATAGATACAGAGGATAGAGATATAGGGGATGGTGGCATCAGAATATATTCATACACCGGCTGGGTACACAAATGATAATGATATATATATATATATAGACGACAGCACCACAGAGGTTATTAACACACAGCACATTGATCCACAGAGTATAGTACTGTAGCTCAGAGGACAATTTAACAGAAGACAGGGGCACAGAGGACACTGATAGAGTGGAAAGTGGCACAGAGGAAATAATGTATTAGACTGAGTACATAAGGAGCATAGGCTCTCATTTTAGAGCATCACTGAGCATGATCTCCTAAAGCATTACAAAGACAGTCATTTTGTACTAGAGCATTATTGAACAATACCACTTGTTCTAGGTAATCCCAAAGCACCAACCCTTGATGTACAGCAGGGGTGTCCAAGTTCGGTACTGCTGGGCCGCACACAGACCTGGATTTGTAAATGTCCTTTATGTTCACAGATGAGTCAATTAGGATGACAGAAGAAATTATAGTCTCACCTGGGTGCATCAGGGCTATACTCAAATCCAGGCCTGTGTGCGACCCAGCAAAACTGAACTTGGACAGCCCTGATCTACAGCATTCAAGTGCGTTGATTCTTTCTCTAGAACATTTAAGAGCACTCTGGAGTAGCATCTCTACTTACAGAGCATTCCTTGTAAACCCCTCTTGTTCTAGGTTACTCTAGAGTGCCACAGATGACTTAGGCTAGACTTAGTCTAAAACATAGCAGAGCATTATCTCTAATTCTAGGGCATTACAGAGCACAGCCTCTTGTTCTAAAATTGCATCATTACCAAAGTGCAGGAGAATAGTACTGGAACAAGAGGACACGCTTTAAAGGTTTACAGGTTTAGAAAAACTGTGAGAAAGTAATGAGCTACTTAAGAGGATAGGTTATAGCAGAAGTGGGGGCAGTTATTAGTAAAGCAATCAGATGATGCTTTGAATAAGCCTTATGCTTTTGGACAAGGCCCGTATATAGAGATCTCGCGAATAGTTTGCCGGCGGACTGTTCCCGGCAAACATAGCATGTTCGCGTTTGCGGTGAACTGCGAACATATGCGATGTTTGATCCGCCCCCTATACTTTATCATTGAGCAAAATTTGACCCTGCAACTCACAGTCAGCAGACACATTCCAGCCAATCAGCATCATACCCTGCCTTCCAGACCCTTCTAACTCATGGACAGCAGCCATTTTGGAATCATAACTAACTTGCAGTCTTACTGAGAGGAGGCTGAGTGTAGGTGATACTGCATCAATAGGGAAAACCATAGCTAGGCTACTGTACACAGTGTGCAATACAGTCCTGAAGGACTCTTTTGATCTCTGCTGCAAGGACACCCCTGTGTCTCTTCCCCCCTTTTCATCATCCTCCCCTCACCTTAGCACCCAACCCTAACACCCCTCACACTTATCCCTAACACCTAACCCCAATATCCCTCACCCTAACACCTAACCCTAACACCCCTTACACTTATTCCTAACACCCCTCACCCTAACACCTAACGCTAACACCCCTCACACTTAGCCCTAACACCCCTCACCCTAACCCTAACACCCCTCACACTTATCCCTAACACCCCTTACCCTAACCCTAACACCCCTCACACTTATCCCTAACACCTAACCCTAACATCCCTCACCCTAACACCTAACCCTAACACCCCTTACACTTATCCCTAACACCCCTCACCCTAACACCTAACCCTAACACCCCTCACACTTATCCCTAACACCCCTCACCCTAACCCTAACACCCCTCACACTTATCCCTAACACCCCTTACCCTAACACCCCTGAAAGTTATCCCTAACACCTAACCCTAACATCCCTTACCCTAACACCCATCACACTTATCCCTAACACCCCTTACCCTAACCCTAACACCTCTCACACTTATCCATAACACCCATCAACCTAACACCTAACCCTAACATTCTCACACTTATCCCTAAGACCTAACACCCCTCACACTTATTCCTAACATGCCTCACCCTAACACCCCTTACACTTATCCCTAACACCCCTCACCCTAACACCCCTCACACTTAGCCCTAACACCCCTCACCCTAACACCTAACCCTAATACCCTCTTACACTTATCCCTAACATCCCTTACCCTAACACCCATCACACTTATCCATAACACCCCTTACCCTAACACCTCTCACACTTATCCATAACACCCCTCACCCTAACACCCCTCACACTTAGCCCTAACACCCCTCACCCTAACACCTAACCCTAATACCCTCTTACACTTATCCCTAACACCCCTCACCCTAACACCTAACCCTAACACCCCTCACCCTTATCCCTAACACCCCTCATCCTAACCCTAACACCCCTCACACTTATCCCTAACACCCCTTATCCTAACCCTAACATCCCTGAAACTTATCCCTAACACCTAACCCTAACATCCCTCACCCTAACACCTAACCCTAACACCCCTTACACTTATCCCTAACACCCCTCACCCTAACACCTAACCCTAACTCCCCTCACACTTATCCCTAACACCCCTTACACTAACACCACTCACACTTATCCCTAACACCCCTCACCCTAACACCTAACCCTAATACCCTCTTACACTTATCCCTAACAGCCCTTACCCTAACACCTAACCCTAACATCCCTTACCCTAACACCCATCACACTTATCCATAACACCCCTCAACCTAACACCTAACCCTAACATTCTCACACTTATCCCTAAGACCTAACACCCCTCACACTTATTCCTAACATGCCTCACCCTAACACCCCTTACACTTATCCCTAACACCCCTCACCCTAACACCCCTCACACTTAGCCCTAACACCCCTCACCCTAACACCCCTCACACTTAGCCCTAACACCCCTCACCCTAACACCTAACCCTAATACCCTCTTACACTTATCCCTAACAGCCCTTACCCTAACACCTAACCCTAACATCCCTTACCCTAACACCCATCACACTTATCCCTAACACCCCTTACCCTAACCCTAACACCTCTCACACTTATCCATAACACCCATCAACCTAACACCTAACCCTAACATTCTCACACTTATCCCTAAGACCTAACACCCCTCACACTTATCCCTAACACCCCTCACCCTAACACCCCTCACACTTAGCCCTAACACCCCTCACCCTAACACCTAACCCCCTCACACTTATCCCTAACACCCCTTACCCTAACACCCCTCACACTTATCCCTGTGTCTCTCCCCCCCCCCCTTATCATCAAGGGAGGGGGGAGGATGTTGAGGGAGGGGGGTTGAGACACAGGGGAGGATGATGAGGGAGGGGGGAAACAGACACAGGGGAGGATGATGAGGGAGGGGGTAAAGAGATACAGGGGAGGGTGATGAGGAAGGGGAGAAAGAGACACAGGGGAGGATGATGAGGGAGGGGGGAAGAGACACAGGGGAAGATGATGAGGGAGGGGGAAAAGAGACACAGGGGAGGATGATGAGGGAGGGGGTAAAGAGATACAGGGGAGGATGATGAGGGAGGTGGGAGGATGATGAGGGAGGGGGGATGAGACACAGGGGAGGGTGATGAGGAAGGGGGAAAAGAGACACAGGGGAGGATGATGAGGGAGGGGGTAAAGAGATACAGGGGAGGATGATGATGGAGGGGGATGTTAGGTTATTTATGCCCTTTATGGATTAAAACCAGACTCTGCATCAACTATGTAATTTTCCGTGGGAGTTTTGACATGGATCCCCCTCCGGCATGCCACAGTCCAGGTGTTAGTCCCCTTAAAACAACTTTTCCATCACTATTGTGGCCAGAAAGAGTCCCTGTGGGTTTTAAAATCCGCCTGGCCATTGAAGACTATGGCGGTTCGCCGGGTTCACCGGTTCGCAAACATTTGCGGCGGATCGCGTTCGCGGTTCGGGAACCGAAAATTTTATGTTTGCGACATCACTACCCGTATACTGTTTGAGATTCAAACAGACGGGAACATAGGCAGATTAGACGGTTATTATCTGGGACAAAGTCTAGGATCCTGTATTTTCCCAGAATTTTTACGGCAATTGAACATGTCCTTAGATATCTATGTTACATCTACCCCCCCCCCCCCCCCCCCCTAATATGGTGACCTCATTCCTTGATTGGGGATGTAAACAGGCTCTGTGCGCCTGCAGGAAATGTATAGTGCCCTGCAGTGTATAGTGACACAAAGCCTCTTTATATGAAGCCAGAGGAAGGGAAGGGTCTGAGTCACACACACCAGGGGGCTGACGGCCAGCTCAGAGACCACTTCAAATACAGACGTCAGAGATTGCCAGACTCTCAGCCAGCTGGCGGGGGGCTCAGAGCCCGGAACAGGATAAGAATTAAACTGACACAAAACTTCTGTTTTATAAACTCCTATTAACCCCTTGGGTGTGAACAGTGCTTTTTTTCCTGAAATATGAAAAGCTCTTAAGGGGAGAGCAGGTACTGGAATTGCAGGAGCCAAGATGTACAAAATGGTCAAACTGCAAGATATCTCAGACTGCATGGAAAAGGATCAGACTTCAAGGGAAGGGTCCAAACTGCAAGATACAAGTAACGACTGCAGGGGAGTGGAAGAGGCCAAATGTAAAATAAATGCACAGCACTGGATGGGAAGTGGTCAGGTTGCAAAGGGACCTGCAAGGAGTTGAAGGGGTTAGGTAGTAAAGGAAGGTCCATACTGCATAGGAAAGGGGCGGGGCTACCGCCAGACAGGCGGTGCAGGGCAGGGGGGCACTGTTCTGGTCAGGGCCCAGCTGTTTCTGCAATGGCCTCCCACGGCCCTAGCAAACTTCCCTCCGTCCCCCCCCAGGAACCCTCTTGCAACCCCCTGTGGCCCCCAGCAACTCCCGCAGCTTCCTGCAGCCCCCCCGTGGGAGTGCAGCCTGTGTAAGTGCCAATGTGCAGCCTGTGCCTGTAAGTGCAAATATGCATCATTTGTCTGTAAGAGCCAATGTGCAGCCTGTGTCAGTAAGAGCCAATCCGCATCCTGTGCCCTTAAGTGCCAATGTGCAGCCTGTGCCTGTAGGAGCCAATGTGCAGCCTGTGTTCTTACAAGAACCAAAGTCTAGCCTGTGCCTATAAGAACCAAAGTTCCAAGCAATAACCTCTCTCCTCCTTCTTCTCTTCTACATCGCCACCATAGATTAAATATATATATATATATATATATATATATATATATATATATATATATATATATATATAGTTATTTTCTCATACTAGGGCAGCAGAAAATCTAAATGCGTCACTGATTAAAAGGCCAGTGTAAAAGTAACATAAAAGGCTGTGTATATCACCACTTGTTAGTTCAAAAAAAATGTTTTTATAAAATTAAAAATAAATAAAATATTTTTGAAGTACATGTTACCTGCCCGGGGGTCTGGGTCTGTCTTACCTCCCATAACGTGGAAACCATCAAAGCTTTTTATTGTCCTTTTTTTTTTGCCTGATTTTCCAAACAATGGTGCATTAACCAGATGAAAGAAATGCCTATGTCACAACTCCGGAATAAATAAACAGTTGTCTGGTAATTTAATTTCTTCGGGACAAACATTTGGAGTCATGTGACGGGAGGGATGTGGAGTAAGACCCAGCACCTCAGGCAGCTTAACATTCATTTTAAAATAGTTTTATCAACAGATGGCTTTATTGTAGTTGTGTCCGGCTCTCTGTGACCCTATGGACTGCAGCACACCAGGCACATCTGTCAGGCACTGCCCCTCTTAGCTCCATCCAGCTCATGTTCATGACTTCATCTATCCATCTCTGTCGTCTCCTTCTCCATGCACCTTCAATATTTTCCAACATCAGAGTCCTCTCTAGGAAATCCTGATGTCTCATAATATGGACAAAATATTTGAGCTTCAGCCTCATGATCAAACTTGCCAGTGAACAGTTTGTCTTCATTTCCTGTAGCACTGATTTATTGCATCTTCTTGCCGTCCAAGATACTCTGTGTAGTTTTCGCCAGCACCACAATTCAAAGGCGTCAATTCTACGGCGCTCAGCCCTTTTTGCTTTTTATTATTAACTTATAAACACATATTTATTGAACGAATAAATGGTGAGATAGATGCTGACAACCCTTTACGTGACGCTTACATTAATACATTATTATCTTCCTAAAACCTCCTGGGACTATAAGAGGATGTGAATTATCTGCATGTAGACATAGCTCTGCACTGCACAAACTCACCACTTCCATTGTGATCCAATACAGCGTCTAAAGAGTCTGGGACCCCATTCCAGGAATCTGCAATTAATTTGGGGAAACCAATGTCCATTTTCTTCTTTACTTCGTTATATCTAGAAGAAAATAAAATAAAGTTAGTATTAGAATATAAATGAGAAAGGTGGTGTATCTGTAATATCTTTATATTTTTTATTTGACTATATATATATATATATGAAACAATCACTAATGTAGTTTCTAAAGTGTGCGTAACACACCAGTGGGAGTGCATGCGCACTATAGAAAATTTTGTATGTATGCTGTACATGCCCCACTGCGTACGCATAGGCGACAGAGGGGAAGAAAGGGACATAGGGGGAAAGAGACACAGGGGAGAGAGGAGGGGGGAAAGAGACTGAGGGGGAAAGAGACACAGGGGAGGGGGGAAGAGACAGCGGGGAGGGGGAGACACAGGGGTGGGAGGGGGGGAAAAGAGACACAGGGGAGAGAGGAGGGGGAGAAAGAGACAGAGGGGAGAGAGGAGGGGCGAAAGAGACAGAGGGGGAAGGGGGAAAGAGATAGAGGGGGAAAGAGACACAGGGAAGGGAGGAGGGGGGAAGAGACATAGGGGAAAAGAGACACAGGGGAGGGGGGGGGGAAGAGACACAGGGGAGAGAGGAGGGGGAGAAAGAGACAGAGGGGGAAAGAGACACAGGGGAGAGAGGAGGGGGGAAGAGACAGCGGGGAGGGGGAGACACAGGGGTGGGAGGGGGGGAAAAGAGACACAGGGGAGAGAGGAGGGGGAGAAAGAGACAGAGGGGGAGAAAGAGACAGAGGGGGAAAGAGACACAGGGGAGAGAGGAGGGGGAAAGAGACATAGGGTAAAAGAGACACGGGAGGGAGGAGGGGGGAAAGAGACACAAGGGAGGGAGAGGGGAAGAGACAGCGGGGAAGGGGGGGACACAGGGGTGGGAGGGGGGCGGAGAGACACAGGGGAGGGAGAGGGGGAAAAGAGACACAGGGGAGAGAGGAGGGGGAGAAAGAGACAGAGGGCGAAAGAGACAGAGGGGAGAGAGGAGGGGCGAAAGAGACAGAGGGGGAAGGGGGAAAGAGATAGAGGGGGAAAGAGACACAGGGGAGGGAGGAGGGGGAAGAGACACAGTGGAGTGGGGGAGAGACACAGGGGGGAAAGAGACAGGGGAGGGAGATGGGGGAAGAGACACAGGGGAGGGAGAGACACAGGGGGAAAAGAGACACAGGGTAATGAGAAGGCGGAAAAGAGACACGGGAGGGAACGTGGCAATACTATACAGTCATTTATGACGGGTAAACGACTAGTATATACATAATATGAGTGCTGCAGTATACAATCATCTGTGAGTATGTGCTGCTTGTCAAGAAGATGGAAACCTTGAAAACTTTTGCTTAAGAGTTTTGCTTATTGTTACTCAGCAAATGATTCGTCATTTTAGACCACAGACAATTTGTGTTTATCTGCCCTTCAAGCAGGAAAATGTTGGATGTTATTCCATGGCAAATATGTGGAATTATGTTTTTAACCAATAATGGCAATGGCCAAGAGAAAATCTAACTGAATATAACCGGTGTTAAAAGTATTTTTTATTACTTTCTAAAAAGTTGGAACAACTATTTCTATTTGATGCTTTTTTTGTCTGTTTTTAATGGGGGGGGGCGGGGGTTAATGATTAATTACCTGGCTGACACTCTGTGCTAATATGGAGAAAAAGCTGGAAATTCTCTGTTTCTGAAAGGACAATCATTTACAAGATTCCTCCAAATACTTATATACTTTAATAATAATAATACATTTCGGTTTATCCTTTTGGGCTTGGACCATACAAGCTGCCATTTTTGTTTCAGCAATGTAAATTTACAGGGAGCTTGTGATTTTTGGTCCTTTCATAATATATTCAAACAAATAATCCTCCACCCATGTTAAGGAAGGGCAGCTGGAGGAATTACTTGGATATATAACTGATCAATCCCATGTCACGATAAGAGTCAGTTACCTCCAGAATTTGTCCCCAGCGAAGATGTACGTTTTCTTGTTTTTATTCCAGTTAAACGCGGCGTCCACACGTTGTACGTCAGCAGGTAACCCCAGACTGGTGAGCCTCTTGGGATAACCTTTCTCTAAGGTGCTGGCTGAATATATCCAGTACTCATTACCTGAGAAAAGAAACAGTTAGTTAATTAATTAATTAATTAATTAATTAAGACACAAATTTGGTGTTAAATGACCACTGTACTCAATCTTTTTCTATTTAGTATTTAAAGCTACCAAAAAAAACTCCAGTCTTATGTTTTATTAACTGCAGGCTTTTATTTTCTTTACTGAGTCTCCTTCTTGCAGCTTCTGTTTCAACATGATGAGTCCTTGTAAACTAATGAGCTTTCACTTATATCTAATGTATGCAGTGGCAGTTGTATATACCAAATTCTCATTGTGCATATTCAAGCTTCCTGTATATTCAAAGTTTCCTCCCACTTCACAAAGTAGATTACTGGAAACTAACATGGTAGATTCCAAAGCAACATAATTGTATGAAAAAGTAATAAATATATTTAACGTTTCCTGTTTCCAAGTGTAGTTCTTCGAAAAAAGTTAAATATCAATAAAATATAAAAGTCTAGATTACACGTTACACATTATTGTTACATTTTAGGATAAGTCTGATATTTTGTTAACCCCTTGTTGTTATACCTTTTACTTCCATTGAGGTTTTATATACAGAGTATTTATTGCTGCTGTCCCATACAGGAGTGGGAGAGGGGGGAGAGACACAGGGGAGGGAGGATGGAGTGAGACACAGTAGAAGGAGAGGGGGAAGAGAGACAGGGGATGGAGAGGGGGAAGAGACACATGGGAGGGAGAGGGGGGGAAGAGACACAGGGAAGGGAGCAGGGGGAAGACACAGGGGAGGGAGAGGGGGGAGAGACACAGGGGAGGGTGAGGGGGTGAGACACAGGGGAGGGAGAGGGGGGAAGAGACACAGAGAAGGGAGAGGGGGGAGAGACACAGGGGATGGAGAGGGGGGAGAGACACAGGGGAGGGAGAGGGGGGAAGAGACACAGGGAAGAGAGAGGGGGTGAGACACGGGAGGGAGCAGGGGGAAGACACAGGGGAGGGAGAGAGGGGAGAGACACAGGGGAGGGTGAGGGGGTGAGACACAGGGGAGGGAGAGGGGGAAGAGACACAGAGAAGGGAGAGGGGGAAAGACACAGGGGATGGAGAGGGAGTGAGACAGAGGGGAGGGAGAGGGGGGAGAGACACAGGGGAGGGGAAAGAGAGGGGCGTTAAGGGAGAAACTAAGATCAGATATGACAGAAAAGATTGGCGGTTAAAAGAGAGCAAAAAGTAGGAGGTGAGACCGGGGAAAGAGAGGGGTTTATGGGAGAGACAAAGAGTAGTAGATAAGAGGGGTTAAAATAGAGAAAATGGAGGAGATGTGAAACGAAAGTGGGGTTGAAGGAGAGAAAAGAGATGAGAAAGAGAGAGGAAATAGAGGGGTTAAAGGAGAGAAAAGAAGAAGTTAAAATAGGGATTAAGAGGAGAGTGAGAAAGAGAAAGAGGGAAAAAAACACGGAGACAAAGTGAAAGATGGTAAAAAGAAAAATAGACCGCAAGATGGAGAGAGAGAAATCAGGAAGAAAGTAGAGAGAAGTCAATAGTGGGTTAAAATGTTCTAGATCCGGTATCCTTAACAGTAGAGTGTTTGGGTCATTCAGGGTTTCTTGTCGCCCAAGGAAAGGACCAATGGAAAGTTGGCAAACACAAGAGTAGCTCATGAGAACACTTGTGTCATTGTGGCTAAAACTCAGAGTTTATTATGTGTTTTCAAGGAAAGGTCCAATATGAAGTTTAGTTTAAATATAAATTCCCCTTACCCTGGGCTGGTGGAGTCTTGTACTTGTCATAATTTAAGATGATTATCGGACTTAACTCTTCACATCATGCTTGGTAGATGGCTCACTAGAATTAATTGAAAATGTAACAAGCTGATCCCTGTTGTCTAAAATGTGTTTAGTTGTCTTTTGTTGTCTTCCCACTTTACAAGTTTATTTATCTTCCCATTCTTAGATATAACAATTCACTCATAGCATTGTGGGAAATGTAGTGCATATATTTATAGTGATGTATTATTTCAGAGTACACTACATTGTATAAAATATTGTGAAGACCAGAACTGGTGTGCAGTCTAAATAGATATGACGACATGATTTGTTTCCTCTACCTACCCTGGGTGGAAGTATCCCTGATCAGAGTCAAGCTGAACTAAAAAAAAAAAAAAAGAGGATAGAGAAACCAGTGGCTGTTTTGGGCCCACCACTGGAGCTAACTCATTATATATAAGTTACCTTGAAACAGCTGTATGTGGCTAGGATTCCTGGCTTGTCTATAATCCACCCAGAGCTTTGCAAAAAGGCTGTACAATACAGCCGGCATATGCTTAAAGGAAACCATGTTTAAAATGGTTATGATTACAAGAGCAAAGCCTTTGTGGGCACATTTGCATGTGCCTGCCCAGGTTCCAGAATGCAGAGTATTTCTCGGAATTCTGAGCAGGAAATATGTTTTTTTAACTTGTTTTAGACATCAAATGCGAACACAAATGTGCTATTTATATACTATATATATATATATATATATATATATATATATATATATAGGGTCCAGTCACATTATTCACAGCTGATGCTCACCTCTGACATCAATGGCACATGGTGCTCCTCATTTTTGACACCGCTAATTCGCAATGGCGCTGTTTGTCCAGTCACGGCACACTTTAACCACAGCATCATGTGAGCAAATCACAAACTGCGCTGTTTCAGAAATACTGTTGCCTGAAAGCCAGTGATCAACCCCTTTTCATAGTTGGATAAATTGCACGTTTTAGCCATGACAGCGATGGGTGATATATTTGCAGAATGCCTCCATGTTTATATTTACCAGCTCATGACACTTACCGAATTTCATTGGCTACGCGCAGCTGACATCAAAAGTGGTCATATTAATGTGACTCGACCCTGTATATTATAGTTTATTGGTGGTTCAGTGCCCCACTGGGTTCTCCCTGTGACCCCTCATGGGAGGGCCCCAATGCATTGTATCGACGGTTGAAACACCTGTGAGAGGAGCTAAACTAAAACAATCAAGCGAATGTGACCAATCCCTGAAATCTCACAGAATCAGTAAAAGTGATGTGATCTGGATTCCAACGAACCACAAAAGTAAATTAAAATATAATTAATACCAGTTTCCCAAAATTAAATATATCCCAATATCAAAGTCAGCATCACTTTCCTGGCATTTTAAAACACCAGCCTATCGAAAATATCAATTTACTTTGCACAAATCTATAGTTTGTCATCAGAAAGGTGAGACCGCTCCAATTCATACAATATTCTATGGTGCCCATTTCACACTCTCCACTTGGCACCTGTGGCACAGCCTTCTCATGGTTTTAGGACTCTCTCTCTAACCACTCCGTTTAGCGTCTCCTACTGTGGTGCCTCCTCTCCTCCACTACCAAGGCTGTGCCCAGTGTCCCTTTCTTTTCTCAGTCTATACTTCCTCTCTTGGCAAACTAATCAGCTAATCTTCTTTATCACCTTTATGTTGATGGTACCCTGAGTTAATCTCTCTAAACCTACCTGCCTATCCTCTCAAGACCTCCTTGTCCCTAGTAACCCATATCGTAGCATGTCTGTCTAATATCTACTCTTGTATGATTTCAAACTACCTAAAAATGTAAATTTCCACACCCCACTCCATCTTTACATGTAAAATGTCCCTTTCTGTAGACAACTCCATAATCACCCCAACATCTCAAGTCTTCTGTCTTGTTGTCACAATTAATATGTAAAGCTGATTCATTAAAAATTCTGACTCTGAAACCGCTTCAAAATGCACAACACTACAAAGACTATAATCTGTGCTCTCAGCCATGGCCGGATTACCCATTAGGCCAACTACACAGCCGCCCAGGGGCGCTTCCATGTTAGGGGTGCCACTTTAAAAAAAAAAAAAAAAGAGTAGTCCCTTGCTTAAAAAAATGAAATACTGCAGTTCATGGACTGGCTACTAGGGAGTAACCGCCTAAAACAAGAGAGTCACAAAAGGAAAAGGGACTAAAACGTACAGAAAAGGCAAAAATGGGTCTGTGCATACCTTGCATACTCACTCGCAGGGGCTCCTCCACTTCACTGCCTAGGGGCTCCAGAAAGGTAGATCCAGTCAGCATCTCCTGGCTTGATATTCTAACTCCTTTTAATTGGCCTTTAACTGAACTCCACTTTATCATAAATGCATATGATCCACCTCAACAAATGATCATCTGCTGTCCCCTTCTACAAGTCCCTGCACTGGCTCCCAAGTTTATCAAGGATAAAATTAAAAATCCTAACCACCTAACCCTAATTTACAAAGCCCTGAACTCGAAAAACATCCTACCTTGCTCCCTCTCCCCTGTGCTTATTATTTGATGCACTTGTCCCCCATCATTACCTCTTCTGATGCGAGCCTGGAGGACCTCTCAAGAGCAGCCCACTTTAATGGGATTCCCTACATCACTACATTAGACTCTTCCAGATACTCCCATGCTCTATTAACTTGGAACAAGGTAATCTAATCTGGGCCTTGAAACGTTCTCCCCTATAGATCCATCAAGCAGTTCCCTTATATGAAATACACAAATCATCGGTAAACCACAAGTCATTCTAGGGTGGGTATGAAAGGGATAAAGGGAAGGAGAGCTCACCCTCGGTATCTGTATTTTTGCCCTACATGGGCAGTTCTGTAATTGTCCCTTTTGCACAAGTGCCCAGCGGCTCATGTGGAAGTGATTACTGTATCCGGGCTGTGAGACGCTCCAGCAAATTTGTGGCTTTTTCATGACATCCAAACCCTGTATTTTAACTGTTTATTTCTGCGTGCTCAACATATTACAGAAATTAATGTGTGGTAACAGTACGAGAAAGAGATTCCTCTATGGGGACTCATCCCATTCCTTCAACCACTACTCTGCTATAAAGGAAATTACCCTGGCAGTCCAATGCAACCCATGCTATAGCTTAGTGAATACCCTCCATGGAGCCTCACTGGTTAGCAGTGCCAATTACAGAGTCATTTAAAGGGACGCTCAAACATTCTGCATTTGAGGTTTTTTTATGCAATTTAGCATCTTTATGAACAATAATATAACACCGCTAATTGATTTTAGATTCATTTGCTAAGGCTCCCAAGATTAATAAACATAACAGTGTTATTGGTGCTGATATGAATCTTAGGTGTTCCTTTAAGTTCTGTATTTTAGGGAAGAAACTGAATATTACAACGAGCATTACTCCTAAATGTAGAGATAAAGCTTTTGTAAGCAATGTACTTTTTAGTGCAATAAATAATTAAGTTAAACAAATAAATCCTCAAGTAACCAGCTATAAAATGTTCTGATGACTTCTCATCTGTCTGGACTTACATTGTAAACATGTCTTGGCAAGAAAGCTCTTACTCAATAGTCAAAATGAATAAGATACTGTTCCTCAGAATGGAAATATAATTTCCCAACCATAACCCTTTGTTCCAAACCTTAACATGAGATTATATATATATAGTATTTTCTTTGTGTTATTGCCCCCTATAAGCATTGAGTACATTTGTTGTAAAGAAACACTGTTTAGTACTTGTGGTCTGCAGTTAGGGTTAACATTTGTTTCATTGCAAATATGTTGCCCTCATTAAAGGCTTTTCCCCAAATCATTGGAGTATTAATCTATTGCATTTTCTATAATACAATTAAAAATATATGTTGTATGCCGGAAATGTGAGTGATCTGATTTCCAGAAAACTTTGTTAAATCATAGCGCAAATGCAGCTGTTGAAAATTGTTGATACTCCCTACTTTCACACACAATGTCTAGATTAGAATGTGGTCAGTGGCGGAGCTAGAGAATGGAGGGCCCTGGTGCAAAAAAGAGGAAATTGCCCCCCCCCCCCCCCATGGGAGGATTGTAAAAAAAATGTGCACAGGGCCCATCGCTACCAATTCACTCAGTGCCCTTCTCTAAGGTCCCTTCGCATAACAGCAACCCTCCCCAAGAACCTTCCCCATTGCTCCTATTGCTGCTCCCCCCAAGATCCAGTTCCAAAGCTGCTTTCCTTACCTCCTATTGCCACATAGCACCCAGTCCCTCTCAACATCCACCCGCACCCAACACCGACCTCATCACAGAACCCACCCCCACTGTACTTTGCTGTCACTTTGCAGCCCTCGACTCTTCTCTTCCCTGATACACATCCCCAGTGTTGTTTTAAATTACTAAATTCAGTTTTTAATAACTACCAACTACAAATATGTATGAATTAATATCCTATAATAATTGAGCCTGTGCTGTGGCCCTTTAAATAAAAACAGGACATGCTGCTCTTATACATAGTGTATGTCTGTGGCTGTGTTACTTTGTATTACCTGCAAAGAATATTGTCTTCTCCTCCTGAGGGGCTTCATACACAGCATCTACCTTCTCAGGTACATCCGGCCAGAATGTAGCAACAAGTAGGGGTCCGGAGGGTCTGCTTCTGGGGTTCACTGTTCTCCATATAAATCTGGAAGCAAAGCAGAGGGTTACACATACATAAAGGATAACCGTATCACAATATTATAAAGGGTTAATATTATCATGACTCTATGTTCATGCAAGACTGGGAGAATCCGCTTCCCTACAGGAAACCTGCAAGTTTAAAAATGTCACAGGGTCTACATTTATAATGTGTTTACCTTGACCATGCTATTTAATGAGGCGGCTAGAGGAAAGTGGTAGTATACTCTGCCACCAATGCTATGTAGTAAAGAAAATATAAAAGGAGCTTCATGCTAAAGATAATGGGGTAAGCAAAGTATCTATCTATCAGTACAGTCTGTCTATCTATCTGTACAGTCTATCTATCTATCTATCTATCTATCTATCTATCTATCTATCTATCTATCTATCTATCTATCTATCAGTACAGTCTATCTAGCTATCTATCCCTAAACAACCTTTCTGTAAAGTAGTACTTCTGCAAAGTACTTTAATAAACTTCCTCCCTCTAACTCTAAATCATGACCTCTTGTTCTTGCATTTTTTCTCAAATCATTTGATTATATTTGAAGGTTTCATATATCCCCCCTCCCTAATGGCCTCTAAGATATAATATATGTGTGTGTATATATATATATATATATATATATATATATATATATATATATATATATATATATATATGTGTGTATATATATATGTGTGTAATTAAATTGTAATGACATTTTTAATTAGACCATTCTGACATTTATACACCTTCTAAACATTTTGGTATTAGTTACCTGTCTTTGAAGAAGAATATTTCCCCTCTAATTTGTGCCACTGCATCAAACACAATGTCCTTCGTGCATAGCTCAGGGGTGACTGGGCCTAGCGTGGGAGCAGGGCCTGGGTCTGGGCCTGGGTCTGGGCCTGGGCCTGGGCCTGGTTTATTCTTCGTTCCCTGTCCTGGAATAAATGAATGCATTACATATTGTGGGTTTAGAGTCTCAGCTGAAAAATGTAATCTTTGCTAACTAAAATATACAATTATACACTGAACCTTTGATGACTATTATTTCCATTGAAAACTTGCATGTATAGTCTGCAAGATTTCAATACAGCTAAATTAATTTTATTATTTCCTAAAACATTTTGCCAATTTATAAGTTGATTTCTTTAAAACATGTTTCAATGGGACTTCAGTGTTACTCCAAATGTCAGAAACCACGTTAGCGTAAGAAGATCTATAATTCCTTCTTGACGAGAGGAGGACTAGAATTGCTTGTTGGTGAGAGGAGGACTAGAAATGCTTGTTGACAAGAGGAGGACTAGAATTGCTTGTTGGCGAGAGGAAGACTAGAAATGCTTGTTGGCGAGAGGAGGACTAGAAATGCTTGTTGACAAGAGGAGGACTAGAACTGCTTGTTGACAAGAGGAGGACTAGAAATGCTTGTTGGCGAGAGGAGGACTAGAACTGCTTGTTGACAAGAGGAGGACTAGAATTGCTTGTTGGCGAGAGGAAGACTAGAAATGCTTGTTGGTGAGAGGAGGACTAGAAATGCTTGTTGGCGGGAGGAGGACTAGAACTGCTTGTTGACAAGAGGAGGACTAGAAATGCTTGTTGGTGAGAGGAGGACTAGAACTGCTTGTTGACAAGAGGAGGACTAGAAATGCTTGTTGGCGAGAGGAGGACTAGAACTGCTTGTTGGCGAGAGGAGGACTAGAAATGCTTGTTGGCGAGAGGAGGACTAGAACTGCTTGGTGGCGAGAGGAGGACTAGAAATGCTTGTTGGCGAGAGGAAGACTAGAAATGCTTGTTGGCGAGAGGAGGACTAGAACTGCTTGGCAAGAGGAGGACTAGAAATGCTTGTTGGCGAGAGGAGGACTAGAACTGCTTGTTGACAAGAGGAGGACTAGAATTGCTTGTTGGCAAGAGGAAGACTAGAAATGCTTGTTGGTGAGAGGAGGACTAGAAATGCTTGTTGGCGAGAGGAGGACTAGAACTGCTTGTTGACAAGAGGAGGACTAGAAATGCTTGTTGGTGAGAGGAGGACTAGAACTGCTTGTTGACAAGAGGAGGACTAGAAATGCTTGTTGGCGAGAGGAGGACTAGAACTGCTTGTTGGCGAGAGGAGGACTAGAAATGCTTGTTGGCGAGAGGAGGACTAGAACTGCTTGGTGGCGAGAGGAGGACTAGAAATGCTTGTTGGCGAGAGGAAGACTAGAAATGCTTGTTGGCGAGAGGAGGACTAGAACTGCTTGTTGACAAGAGGAGGACTAGAAATGCTTGTTGGCGAGAGGAGGACTAGAACTGCTTGTTGACAAGAGGAGGACTAGAATTGCTTGTTGGCGAGAGGAAGACTAGAAATGCTTGTTGGTGAGAGGAGGACTAGAAATGCTTGTTGGCGAGAGGAGGACTAGAACTGCTTGTTGACAAGAGGAGGACTAGAAATGCTTGTTGGTGAGAGGAGGACTAGAACTGCTTGTTGACAAGAGGAGGACTAGAAATGCTTGTTGGCGAGAGGAGGACTAGAACTGCTTGTTGGCGAGAGGAGGACTAGAAATGCTTGTTGGCGAGAGGAGGACTAGAACTGCTTGGTGGCGAGAGGAGGACTAGAAATGCTTGTTGGCGAGAGGAAGACTAGAAATGCTTGTTGGCGAGAGGAAGACTAGACATTTCTTCTTGATAAGAGGAGGACACTAGAACTGCTTGATGACAAGAGGAGGACTAGAATTGCTTGTTGGTGAGAGGAGGACTAGAATTGCTTGTTGGTGAGAGGAAGACTAGAATTGCTTGTTGGCGAGAGGAAGACTAGAAATGCTTGTTGGCGAGAGGAAGACTAGAAATGCTTGTTGGCGAGAGGAGGACTAGAACTGCTTGTTGGCGAGAGGAGGACTAGAACTGCTTGTTGGCGAGAGGAGGACTAGAAATGGTTGTTGGCGAGAGGAAGACTAGAAATGCTTGTTGGCGAGAGGAAGACTAGAAATGCTTGTTGGCGAGAGGAGGACTAGAACTGCTTGTTGGCAAGAGGAGGACTAGAACTGCTTGTTGGCGAGAGGAGGACTATAAATGCTTGTTGGCGAGAGGAGGACTAGAACTGCTTGTTGGCGAGAGGAGGACTAGAAATGCTTGTTGGCGAGAGGAGGACTAGAACTTCTTGTTGACAAGAGGAGGACTAGAAATGCTTTTTGGTGAGAGGAGGACTAGAATTGCTTGTTGGTGAGAGGAAGACTAGAATTGCTTGTTGGTGAGAGGAAGACTAGAATTGCTTGTTGGTGAGAGGAGGACTAGAATTGCTTCTTGATAGGAGGAGGACTAGAATTACTTGTTGGCAAGAGGAGGTCTAGAATTTTCTCTCAAGGAGTTCTTGCAAGGGGCATTTTACAGTGGAAGATTAATGTACACACAGAGATACAGAAAGAGATACTATTGATGCTCCAATATTAATGGATGAGTTGTGGAAATCAGACATCATCTGAAACAATAATGTTTTTGATGTTTGAGATCCAGAATCAGATTATAAGCTCTTCAGACCAGTGATCAATTGATTTATATAGAGATTTCTCAGTTGTATCAAAGCATTTTCTAATAAGAGATTTCACCAACAGAAAAAATGGAATAAGATAAGAATTGGAGAGGCCTGCTTTCACTATAGGCCATTGTCCCGTATTCACCTACCGTACAGTTCTTGAATTCCATTGATGTCATCCTGGGGTAGACGGAAGTTCTTGGTATAAGCATAAATAGGCGCCATTAATGCTCCAGGGTCATCTGAATGCTCCAGCCCCAAGGCATGGCCAAATTCATGGGCAGCAACCAGGAAGAGACTGTATCCTATGGGAAAGGGTCAAAGAAAGGTCTATATCATTAAATGGTGGACTGTCTAGGAGAGGTCTAAAACTATAGGATAGAACTGGTCAGTAAATAAACACCAGGTCACCAATCATCTATTACCGTACTTCATTTTTGAAATAGCTGCTAAATTTAATTTTAATATTTTGAAGTTGTGGATCTGCCCCTGCATGGGTAGAATATATATTGATCTGCACTGGCTGGTGGCATGAAATGAAACCAACAATGCAATATATGTTAACTTTCTCTTAGCTTTATTTTAGTTATATAGCTGTTGTTTGTTATGCGATAGTAGTCTTGTATACATTTTATTTTTGTAACCAAATTAAAATTAATGTATTTTGTTTTAAAAAAGGGTGTGGTGCTGGAATTCAAACTGAGGAGATTTGAGACAAATACGGTTGTTGTAATGCTGCTGAAAAAATTATGAAAACTAAATAAAGTAAATAAGTAAATACTAATGCAAATAAAAATTGGTTTCAAACTTATATGGTACAATGGTACCATAATTATTTAGTAATTTTAACTTGTATAAACAATTTAATAAATGCACTATAATAAGAAATTACGTTATGATATTAAAAATTATGGAGAATAATATAAAATATAACTTTATATTGAAATGATTAAAAATACAAATTTCACTGTGCCATAGTTTAAAATAGGACGATTAAAAAATATACTATAAATTACGTCACCACACACCTCTGCCGCTTATTTCCCAGAGGATATATACAAAAATACTACTTGAGCAGTAGAGGGTATTCAAATAAATACGAGGATAATTCCACGGAACTCATAAAACCCCCACTATTGTAATGTTTAAATAACCCTTAAATTATCTTATTGGATTATTTAAAGACTATAGTTCTAAGTAAATCATTAATAAAGTACCTTCTGCCCCTAGAGGGCATTCTCGCAAGATGAAATGTGTGTCAAGTTTTGATGATGTCACTATTGAGGGACAGCATTATGAAGTGGCAGTGGTAATATTACCAACATGCAGGCACCACAATATAAAAAGCTAGCAAAGGAAACTGTTAGAATAATTCACCCATGAATGGCTAGCTTTGTGGATGAGCACAAGAATCAAATGAGCACTGTATGTAAGTTTTAAAGACATACTGCCTGTGTATTCTCTGTGCCAAAAAAAGAGAATTGAACATATTACTTAAAAAAATGTATCTGCTTATTTGTAAAGTATTGCATTTTTATTTCATGTGACTCTATTTGCTGCTTTGATCAAGCACCCCATTCCTCATTTGCCTCTCAGTGGCTCTAGGAGGCTTCTTTGCAAATTATGAGGGTGTTGGTGCACTCTGTAACTCCAGAAGCAGCTTGTGCATACCCCCCATAATTTGAACTGAACACTTGTAGAGTGACTCTAGAGTTGCAAAGGAGGAATGTAGTGCTTGATCAGAGCTGCAAATGAAGTTACAGGGGCAGTAAACTTTCATACACTGGTCCTTTATTGCGTTTGTGTGGATATTCCAATTCCTGAGATTAGGGATTAGGGTATTCATGATTTATTGATAACTACGGTCTTTAAATAACCCTGAAAGATGGCTACTAATCTTTTGGAAATTGTGACACTTTTTGTGGTATCACAAATCACACACATATATTTATAGTCTGCTTAAATGAACTTATATTGGAGATTTGTTGAAATCTTACAAGAGATATGCAGTTTGGGGGCTGCTATTACCTTACAATGATGGGGGTTTGATGAGTTTAGTTTTTCATGTAGTAAATTTGTATATATCCTCTGGGAACTAAGCAGCATTTGAGTGTGATTTTGTGATTTATATTATATTTTAATATGATTGTAAGCTATGACAAGGAGACATTGCCTGTTTAAAAATTGTAATAAAAACCTATATTTAATTGGACCTTTCCTGTTGGGTGGCCAGCATTAGTGTCTGTAGCAGCGCGGCAAAATGCTGTTAGATGGCACTGTCAACATTTTACACAACCTTAAACTGTTACCCCTGCCCTTACCCTAGACCTTACCCGAACTCTTACCCTAACCATAACGCTATGAAATGTTGTAATATCACTTGATAATTAAACCTCTAACTAATGGTCACTGCAGTAGTAGGTACTCTAAGCAAAACATCTTCTAGGATGGGTAGAGTCCTGGCTGGAAAGCTCACAGTTATAAATATAGATAAGACACAAAGCCATTTTGAGTGCATGTACAAGGCAGGTATTTCCTGCTTTTCCTTGGAGGACTATACCAAGGAACTGCCCCATCATTTATCCCCAGGTACCTTGATCAGGGCAGAATCCCCACTTTCGGTCATCATCGTAATTGCTGCTGGTTGAGCACCACATTTTGCCATCACTACGCCCGGAGCTGGTACAAGAGTCGTACTTGTTACCCAGGAAGGTGAAAGGAAAGACGCAAGGAGAGCCTTCTGAGTTACCACCAACAGTGGATAGGGCTGAACAGGAGAAACAAACAGAGTAGACTGAGTCTGTTTCCTAATACTCACAATATAGAGGTATATGGTTCAGAGTATTACAAATGATATATTATAGAATATGGAGCGAAAGTGACGTATTCAAAACATATAGATGTAACTGTAAGCAGCATCTCAAACTGAAGGAGTTATGGTTTGCTTAGTGTCTGTGTTGCTTTATGTTTATCGGAGGTGTATTAACACTGACCACAAATGTAATATGGCTACTGTCCGGTCATCCCATGCTCATCTCTTGTTCTCCATATATGGTCTGGCCATTCTATCTAAATTATAAGCTCAGCCTTAACACATTTTTGAAACAGCCTTATTTATATCCCAAGCAAGCCTGGATTCCTTTATTGCGTTTGGCTCTTCCAACGCATTTTTTTCAGTTTAATGTATGGTCTAGAAAATTGGCTCCTAAACTTTTTGGATCTGTTGACTGGCTGGTTACTTCAAAACCAATTCAGAACTTTTTGAACAGGGTGATACTCTATGTGACACACAATACTCATCTAGTTTTGCATTTAATTTAATAAAATACATTTTATCTGTAGATAAATTCCTCAATAATCTGTCTTGACCTACAACTAATTGGAGAGGTATGTTTAAAATATTCTCCTCAACCCTCTCTGTCCCTAAGGATTGGCCGATAATGTCTCTGGAAATGGGTTATTGAGAACGACTGTTCTAGAAGACTGCAAGTATTTCATTATTTTCATGGTATTTTTAATTTATTCTGTATTTGGAACCTCTCCAGTGTGTGTTTTTGCCACTATTTGCTGGTATGTTTGGCTTTGTGTATCACGCTACACAAACTGTTGTGAAGACGATGGTTAGTCCATGCTCCTCTTCTAGTATACAGGGCTCTGTGGCACAGGGAGAGTGAAACGCATGTCGTACCCAGTGAGGGAAATGAGGTCACCAACGCTTGTGCCAAACTGCACAATCTCGTGGCTTGGACAAACATACTCTTGACCTCCCAAGATATCCCTAATGCAGAGCTCTGTGTTATAACCGCCAGCTATCCCAGAATGCCCTGTTTAGTTTGGCTTTACACACAGCGTTTCCTGCAACTGGAAGCCGCCAGGATTTTTTCACTCACTGCCTTTCTCTGCTCTGTGTAATGAGTTTACTTGTCTCGATACCCCACATTCCCAAAGGTGCTTTAAGGAGAATTAAAGAGTTCACTCTTCTGTATACAATGTCTGGAAAGTAACCAAAAATCTGCACATTTTGTTCAATTATTTAATAAAGTTAAAGATGGAAATATATTTTAGAAAAAAGAGAATATTTTGAAGTTTTGAGGTATGGACAAATATAGGAAAGGCATTCAAGCATGCCTGGTATAAGCATTAGGATATTTGGTTGTAGGCTGTCTGTGAGTGAGTGAGGAGAGTTGTTACCTGTTTCAGGACAGAATCCATATGTCTTGTCCTTGTCGTAGTCTTCCGTGGTGGCGCACCACCTGTACCCATCTGTACGCCCCTCAGTTGTACAGCTGTCATAGCTTGTGCCCTGGAACTTGAATGGAAACTTGCAGGGCTTGCCATCGGCATTCCCAGCCAGAGTGAAGAGCACTGTGGGGTAAAGAGACAGGAGATAAAAAATAGTAACATAGTAATTGGGATGGAAAAGACTTAATCCATCAAGTTCATCCTTTTTAGATATCCTCTGATCCTTGTCATATATCCTTATAATTGTTAACTGACCCAGAGGAAGAAAAAGAAAAAAAAAAACATTGTAACACTGTCAATTGTCTTATAAGAGGAAGATATCCTTCCAAAATTCTGGATTACTCCCTACATAAATACCCATCTTTCTCTAGTTATCGTACATAACCCTGAATGCCATTGTTATTAAAAAATATATCCAACCCCTTTTTAACGTTATCTATTGTATTTGTTGCCACCCCCTCCTTTGATAGAGAGTTCCACAGTTTAACTGCCCTTATGGTGTAGAACCCTTTTCTTTCTTTAAGGTGGAATCTACTTTTTTCTCCCAGCAAGTGAATAGTATGGTGCTACATTGAGTCTCGCTCACAACAAGTGAATGGGCCTACATGCCCTTATTGGACACTCATGGCTACCATATGCCTTCCCTCTAACGATATTTCAAGTTTCTATATTAAAGTTAGGAAGCATTATTTTAGTTGGCCTCCTTTAACACTGGAGACTGTATCTCTAGGTTAGATGTTATGGGTCTATAAAGGGACATTCATCCTTTTCTGCTAATTCATCTTCCAACATATCTCAGCATCCTTCTGGCTTTCGCACTGGCTTTTCTATCTGTTAGAGTCTGTAAAGGCATTGGATTCTGGGTAGTTGTTGCCCCATTGTTTTTGAGACTGAAATCTCCTGACTGCTCTGAGTCACACCTCAGGCCCAAGGGATTTATTTGCAGTGCAATAGTTGGAAGCTGAACCTTTCTAACTAGGAACATCTGTATTCAACAGAGAACAATCCATGGAACATATTGGAGCCATCAAAGTGCCCTCAGGTCATTAACACTGACCGTTCCAGAGAAAAGAAAATACATTGTAACATAATATGAAATACTGTACGAAGAGAAAAAAAATCCATGTTCCGTTAATATGTATAATTTAGGCAGGAAAGTAAGGGAGTGATATGATGGTTAATAGGAGACAGTAGAAATCTATCTGCAGTGAAAAATGTTTTTATGTTATATCTGAATATGCCCTGCCCAGGTTCCCAGAATGCAGTGTAATAACTTTTATTTCTCAGAATTCCGAGCAGGAAACACGTTTTTTAACTTATTTTAGACATTTAAATGTGTACACAGATGTACTATTTACCGTATTTTTCTGTCTATGAGACACTCCCATGTATAAGACAACCCCTATTTTTGGAGAACAAAATTCAGAAATAATTAAATATGCAAAGGTGTATTTTATATGTTTTTATTGTGTTACACATATATTTAAAGGAACTTTCTGTCATGATTTTCACTGATTTCTATTCCAGCTCAAAATCCTTGTGATCACATCACTTATTACTCAGTCGCAATGTGCAATTGTATTTTTCCGGCTTAATACAGAGATTACAAAGATATTGAGCTGGAAAATCAATAAAAATCATGACAGAAAGTGCCCTTAAAAAAATATGTAATATATGTGTAACACAATAAAAACCTATAAAATACACATTTATATGCACACAAAGCAGCACACATATGCCACACACAAGCTGTACAGCTCATTCGCGATGTGTAAGTTTAACACAGGGATCACACTGTAATGTTGCATCTGGCCACTAGACGGAGCTGTGAATTTTATAGGTTTTTATTGTGTTACACATTTTTTTAAGGGCACTTTCTGTCATGATTTTCACTGATTTTCCAGCTCAATATCTTTGTAATCTCTGTATTAAACCGGAAAAATGCAATTGCACATCGCGACTGAGTAATAAGTGATGATCATCAGCTGGATATTGAGCTGGAATGGAAATCATTGAAAATCATGACAGAAAGTACTCTTAAATATATGTGTAACACAATAAAAACTTCTAAAATATGCATTTTTATGCACACTTGCAGTGCAATGCAATCTAATTGGAACCAATGCATTTCCAAATGTATGTCTTTTCTCCGGCCTTAAAACTAGTGGCCTGATGCAGCATTACAGTACCAGACCAGGGTATGTAATTGCAACTTTCCGTGTATAAGATGACCCACCTAATTTAGACTTAAAAAATTGGTAAAAAATACTGTCTTATACACAGAAAAATACAGTATTTACTGTACTACTGTACGGTGGAGGGCTTCTATCGCTCTTTTGCCCACCATATATTAAATGATTGTTGTGGTAAACTACCTCCTCACAAAATCTTCTACACAAGTTTGGAACCGGCCCCATACAGATGAAAGGCAGTAACCTTGAAACGGCTGTACGTGGATGGGATTCCTGGCTTGTGTATAATGCATACTGAGCTTTGCTCAAAGCTGTGTAATGCAGTGGGCATATGCTTAAAGGAAGCCATGTTTAAAATGGTAATGGATTACAACCGCAAAGCCTTTGTGGGCACATTTGCATGTCCCTGGCCAGGTACCCAGAATATAGTGTAATAACTGTATTTCTCGGGAATTCTGGGCATCTATTTAACTTGTTTTAGACATTCCAATGTAAGCACAAATGTACTATTTATGTACTATATATATATATATATATATTTTAAATTTGTTTTTAATTTTTACTATATTTGAAGAATAAGAGGGAAATGAATAGGCTGAGATTATATACTGTATATATATATATATATATATATATATATATATACATTTTTGAATAAATTAACTTATAAATATGCAAAACTGTTTTAGAATGGTAAATAAAAAGCAGCTTTTAATATATTTTATACTCTGTTATGCTTCTGAAACATCTATTAGTATACAAGGACACAGCGTCCTCAGAAAGTAACAGGCAGGAGAATTAGATGATAAAAGAAAATTGATCACTTAAGTAATGAATAGTTTGGTAGAAAAGATAATATATAGGCTGTCTGTTTGGTTTTTTTTGGTTTTGGTTTTTATTAAAACATTTTGCTCATTACCCAGTTTAGTTCTTCAAATGACCACATAGAAAAAAAATGACCCCCAATGGTCCTCTCAGTGATGTCCTATCCTTATTACTACAAGTTTTGGAAGGATCATAGTAGTTACTAATCCGAGGCTCCCATTGTTTAAAGGGCCACTGCAGTCCCATAATTAACAACCTTCTGAAAAACTAAGCTGAATAATATGCAAAATGTGTTTATGTGTTTAAAAAGTCAATGTGTATATATATATATATATATATATATATATATATATATACATATACATACATATATATAGATACATATACATATACATACATATATATAGATACATATATATATCCATATATATCCATATATATATACATACATACATATATACATACATATATACATACATACATACATACATACATATATACATATATACATACATACATATATATATATATATATATATATATATATATATATATATATAAAACACTGATTTAGATTATGGTGAGCAAAGTGTAAGAGAAGATCTCCACCTCACGGAGTACAGAAAATGAACAGTACATTTATAAGCCCACAAGTTAAAAATTCTCTGCTCAGGTTTCCCAGAAATACAGTCATCGTGCTGCGTTCTGGTGAAACTGGGCCGGAACATGAAAAAGAGATACAATGTACCTTACTCTTTGAATAAGAAGAAGAAATTATCAGTTTCTGGAGCTGCCCCCTTTATTCCTGTTCACTCTCCTGCAAGATGACCTGTTTCACAGCTGTGACCTAAGACCACACCCACAAAGGAGGAGCTACACACTAGCAGTCAGATACTGATTATGCTACAGGGGGGTTACTTTACCATTAATTTCTTTTGTCATGTGTGCCATTTGGTGACAATTTTTCAACAGAGCTGAATATGTATCTAATCCTTTTAGGGACAAAGATATAAAATGTCTGTCATCATTAAAACGCAATTGAATGCAATAGCTAAAAATGAAGTGTTGTATTTATTTTAAACATTGTAAAATTATTATTGGCCATTATGATACTCATTAAACATTATGGCACATTGTAAAATCAAGTTCTTCAATAGAGAATAATATAAATATAACACTCCAGTTAAATCTTTTATACTAAATAAAAGATTTACAGAGTTACTTTAACTATTTCTCAGACAAAGGGCAACATCTGGATGTCCGGAGACGCCCTGTGGCCTTACACAGCTGTATGAGCCGTCACTCAGCCCGCGGGGTGTTTTCTTTCACAGTGTGGGTTTCTCCTCTGTTGTTTTGGAGACATAAGAGGATTTTTTTGGGATAACATTCCATGCTCCTATTTTCCTGCCATAAAGCTGTGGGTGAGTCACTGGTCTGACCTCCAAGCATGTGATGCAGCTCTGGGTAAACATCAGACAGTGGAGATATGGGGGGGGGACATCTTACCCTGCAGATAGGGGAGGCTGGAGCATTGCTGGGCATCTTACCCTACAGATAGGGGAAGGCTGGAGCATTGATGGACATTTTACCCTGCAGATAGGGGAGGCTGGAGCATTGCTGGACATTTTACCCTACAGATAGGTTGAGGCTGTAGCATTGCTGGACATTTTACCATGCAGATAGGGGGAGGCTGGAGCATTGATGGACATTTTACCCTGCAGATAGGGGGAGGCTGGAGCATTGATGGACATTTTACCATGCAGATAGGGGGAGGCTGGAGCATTGATGGACATTTTACCATGCAGATAGGGGAGGCTGGAGCATTGCTGGACATTTTACCATGCAGATAGGGGGAGGCTGGAGCATTGATGGACATTTTACCATGCAGATAGGGGGAGGCTGGAGCATTGATGGACATTTTACCCTGCAGATAGGGGAGGCTGGAGCATTGATGGACATTTTACCCTGCAGATAGGGGAAAGGCTGTAACAATTATGGACATTTTACCATGCAGATAGGGGGAGGCTGGAGCATTGATGGACATTTTACCCTGCAGATAGGGGAAAGGCTGTAACAATTATAGACATTTTACCATGCAGATAGGGGGAGGCTGGAGCATTGATGGACATTTTACCATGCAGATAGGGGGAGGCTGGAGCATTGATGGACATTTTACCCTGCAGATAGGGGAGGCTGGAGCATTGATGGACATTTTACCCTGCAGATAGGGGAAAGGCTGTAACAATTATAGACATTTTACCATGCAGATAGGGGGAGGCTGGAGCATTGATGGACATTTTACCCTGCAGATAGGGGAAAGGCTGTAACAATTATAGACATTTTACCATGCAGATAGGGGGAGGCTGGAGCATTGATGGACATTTTACCCTGCAGATAGGGGAAAGGCTGTAACATTGATGGACATTTTAACCTGCTGATAGGGAAAAGGCTGTAGCATTGACGGACATTTTACCCTGCAGATAGGGGGAAGGCTGTAACATTGATAGATATTTTACCTTGCAGATAGGGGGAAGGCTGGATCATTGCTGGACATTTTACCCTGCAGACTGGGGAAAAGCTGAACCATTGGTGAACATTTTACCCTCCAGATAGGGGGAAGGCTCTCGCCTTGCTTTACATTTTATGCTGTAGATAGGGATGAGGCTGTAGCATTGCTGGGCATTTTACCCTCCAGATTGGGGGAAGGCTCTAGCATTGCTGGGCATTTATCCTGAAGATAGGAGGAGGCTGGAGTATTGCTGGACATTTATCCTGAAGATAGGAGGAGGCTGGAGTATTGCTGGACATTTATCCTGAAGATTAGGGGAGGCTGGAGTATTGCTGGATACCCTGCAAAGTTTTTCTATCATGCAATCGAGTACATGTAAAACTAAATAAAATTGCAATGCTTTATATAGATTAAGTCTCTATTACTAATATTATTCATTCTAACTGGGCATGCTCTTCTAAGTCTCTTAAAGTGAGACAGGGCATACTAGTATTCTCCTCCTCTGTCCTGACATATTATAGGAAACCATGGGGCAGGGAGCCTTGTGAATCTTTGCAACAATCTTTTACATATACCCCCTTTGTTTTAAATGTTAAAACTGATCAGAAAAAAACAGATAACACATGTTCTCCATAAATCCTCATTTACACTTCTCAAGTATCACTTAATTCACTGATCGGCTAAGGTGGATCAAACACACTGTTTATAATCTCCTTCAGTGTGGCTTTAGGGTACATTTTCTTAATATCATTAATTTTCATGCCTAAGAACTTCTGCTCCTGTGCACATCAGCTCCCCCGATAACTGTGGCCTTCTAAGAGTGGGCTGGGGATTTATTGGTGGTGCAGAGAAATCCTTCTCCTGCCGGCATTTCTTCTTCCGGTGCAGGGAATCCCACATAACGTCACACACAAGTGACATCATTCGGGATTCCCTGCCACAGAGAGAAGACGCACAGGTAGGGGATATATACCACCACACCACCAATGAAGAGGAGGCTGGTGCTCCGAGAAGGCGATGAGGGACAAGGCTTCACTACTAAAGAAAAAAGTTTAAATGCATATTTTATATGTGTGTGTATGTGTGTATATATATATATATATATATATATATATATATATATCAGAATATCTAGTGATACCTTTTTTTTCGGACAAACTTATATAGCAACAAGCTTTTGAGAGATGAACCTCTCTTTATCAAGTCAGAAGCAATACTTATAAAAATATTCAGAGAGGTAAAAAAATTGGATGAAAAAAAGAGGAAAAAAATTGGCGGTCTGTTTCTCATTAATCTCTGCCCAATTATTTTTTTTTCAATTTTGTTTTCTTTCCACTTTTTTACTTCTCGGCATATTTTTATCAGTATTGCTTCTGACTTGATAAAGAGAGGTTCATCTCTCGAAGACTCCTTGCTGTATTATGAATACGTTTGTCCAATAAAAAAGGTATCACTAAATACTGCAATATTATGATTATTCATCTAGATTACTGAACGCTCATGGCTTCCTCACTCTTTATATATATATATATATATATATATATATATATATGTGTGTGTGTCTGTGTATATATATATATATATATATATATATATATATATATATATTTCTTTTTTTTCCCCAAGCTCCTGAAAATTGTTATGTTTTGAAAAAAAAAGAAAGTTTAATATGACTGAGGCTGTACTTACATTCATGGGGACAGAATCCATACTTTCCATCAGAGTCAAAGTTGTAGGTAGTGGAGCACCATAGGAAGCCATCGCTGCGTCCTGAGTCTGTGCATGTGTTGTATTCCTTGTCATTGAACAAGAAGGGGAATTTGCAGAATTCACCATCTGCGTTCCCGAACTTTACTTTAACAACTGGAGAGAGACAGGACGGGAATAAAAAACAGTTGTGAGGATCCATTTTATAATCACAGAGCTGGTAAATACACTGTACATTACCAGGGTACCTCACATAGCATTAAAACACAACTCTGGTCGATTGTTTTTTATATAGTTTCTTGAATAATTAAACCTAATAATAAGTAATGCAAAAAATAAGCACAATCTTTACATTTGCGACTTTATTATACAGTTTCTTTATTTTCTGTTTCTTTATTACATAGTTACATAGTAATTGAGGTTAAAACATTACTTGTAGTCCATCAAGTTCAACCTTTGAAGATCTCCTCTGATCTACAATATTACAGATTAGATGTGAATTGATCCAGAGGAAGGAAACAGATAAAAACCCAAGTGAAACATTGCCAATCGTCTCAGGTAAAAAAAATGAATTCCTTCCTGACCCTAAATACTGGCGATCAGATTCCTCCCTGGATCAATACTCTATCTCTCTAATTATTCAGGATAACCCTGAATGCCCTTTTTATTTAAAAATATATCCAATCCCTTTTTAAAGTTATCTATCGAATCCGCTGTCACCACCTCCTCTGGTAGCAAATTCCACAAATTAACCACCCTTACTGTGAAGAACTATTTTTTTTCTTTAAGGTGAAATATTTTTACTTCTAATCTCAAAGGATGTCAGTTGAAAACCTCTTGGCACAAAAAGCTCACTTGACAAAGCCTTGTATTGACCCTGGATATATTTATATAAGGTAATCATATCCCCTTTTTAATAAGTTTAATTTGGTTAGTCTTTCTTCATAACTTAGCCCCTCCATTCCACTTATTAGTTTTGTTGCCCTCCTCTGTACCTTTTCCAGCTCTAAAATGTCCTTTTTGTAGTGGTGCCCAAAATTGTCCTCCATATTCCAAATGAGGGCATACTAGAGATTTGTATAGTGGCAGAATTATATTTGCTTCCCTTGCTTCTATATCCTTCTTAATACATGCTAATATTTTATTTGCCTTTGCAGCTGCTGCTTGGCATTGACCACTGTTACCTAGATGATTGTCCACAAGCACTCCCAAATCCCTTTCAATATCTGATACCCCTAGATTTGCTCCATTAAGATTATAAATTGCATGGTATTTTTTTTCCTTCCCAGTTGCATAATTTTATGTTTATTCATATGAAATCCCATTAGCCACTTAATTGCCCATTTCTCTAATCTATGCAAATCCCTTTAGCTTGAAAGTACATAATTATCTGATTTAATTACCTTGCACAACTTAGTGTCATCAGCAAAAATGGAGACACTACTTTCGAGTCTTACTTCTAAGTTGTTCATAAATATGTTACAAAGGAGAGGACCTAACACTGAGCCCTGAGGAACCTCACATTTTTGTAAATATTTTATTATATCTTTTCATGTGACAACACTGAAGACATGCCCCTCTGCTACAATGTGAAGCAGTAAGTGTACGGCCTGTATAACAGTGTAAATGTGCTGTCCCCTCAAAATAACGCAACACACAGCCATTAATGTCTAAATTATTGGCAACAAAAGTGAGTACACTTATGCAGGCCCAGACCAAACATATATACACACATATATATATATATATATATATATATATATATATGTTTTCTATAATATGTTGTGTTGATTCCCCCTATATGCATTTACCTGATGATGTCAGATGCTGCCTCTACTCTCTCTGCATCGCTGTTTACTTTCAAACTGAGGGTTTCATCTCATATCAGTGTTTTTGTGCTCTTTGTGCCTTATCCGTTTATCTGTCATTTAGGGATTATTTCAACTACCTTTCCTCAGTATAGATGTATACTTTTGGTGCTAGGAGTGTCATGGTCTGGGCCTGCATGAGTGCTGTCGGCACTGGGGAGCTACAGTTCATTGAGGGAACCATGAATGCCAACATGTACTGTGACATACTGAAGCAGAGCATGATCCCCTCCCTTTGGAGACTGGGCCGCCGGGCAGTATTCCAACATGATAAGGACCCCAAACACACCTCCAAGACGACCACTGCCTTGCTAAAGAAACTGAAGGTAAAGGTGATGGCCTGGCCAAGCATGTCTCCAGGCCTAAGCCCTGTTGAGCATCTGTGGGGCATCATCAAACAGAAGGTGGGGGAGTGCGAGGTCTCTAACACCCACCAGCACTGTGATGTCATCATGGAGGAGTGGAAGAGGACTCCAGCGGCAACCTGTGAAGCTCTGGTGACCTCCATGCCCATGAGGGTTCAGGCAGTGCCTTACAATAATGGTGGCCACACAAAATTGCCACTTTGGGCCCAGTTTGGTGTACTCACTTTCGTTGCCAACTGTTTAGACATTAATGGCTGTGTGTTGAGTTATTTTGAGGGGACAGCAAATTTACACTGTTATACAGGCCGTACACTTACTACTTCACATTGTAGCAGAGGGGCATGTCTTCAGTGTTGAAAAGATATAATAAAATATTTACAAAAATATGAGGGGTGTACTGACTTTTGTGAGATACTGTGTATATATATATATATATATATATATATATATATATATATATATATATATACAGTAGATAGAAAGACAGACCTATATAATATTTGTAGTCTGTGGGAATCACTCTCAGGTCAGAAATATCCAACAATATTTTGATGAAAACTGTCTTAATCCTTTTTTTGTTATCAAGATAATGTAAAATCACCAACTAATACCTTAAATACATATCTTAATAAAGTCAAGTTCCGACCATTTTTCTGGCAGGAGACCTTGACTAAGTGATGATATCAGCAGCTTCAGTTGAAATGTGACAATATTTAGTGCCAGAACTTTCAATAGAACTCATGGAAATCAAATAAGTTTATAGGGTCCCTCTTGTTGAGAAAATATATCACACAATGCACTGGCTACAAAAAAAATCATTATTATTATTATTATTTTTTTTTATTTTTTTTATAAAGCACCAGCATTTTTCATAGCTATAAAATATATGAATATTTGAAACTGGAATTTATTTCAAAATATTGCATTTAATTACAAAAATAAATACTATGGGCCTCATTCTATTATCGGCCGTAAATCGGCCGTAAGGCTGCGATTCCTTGCGAGGGTTCAGTTAACTCGCGATTCTATTATACGGCCCCGCAAGGATCTCCTTTTACGGCCGGCCGCATATCTTGGAACCGGCCGTAATCTGTGAAATATAAAAACTGAAAAATAAATTCAAGCCTGCACTGTACAGCTCTGTAAATGCTAGGGATCATATTGGGGGACATGAGGATTAAAAGTAACCCACTCTCAAGCTTGCACATCTGCCCAAACCCGAGTTCAAATTAACTGTTTATTTGCCGGCTGCGGCGTGGGCATGTCTGAGGTGCTCCAAGCACTCTGGACTTTTTACATGGATATTTTACGGATATTAAAAAACAAATATTTTACGGATTTGAGTATAGGGTAATTATGTGCTATTTTTTCTAACACCTAAAATCCCTTTATAGTCTTCTCAAAGTGCAGGATGGCTTTATTTGAGCTATTTTATGTGCTTAATTGGTGCTAGCGAGACCTTTTTCCTGCAAGTAACTGCGGCTCGTTTTTAGCCTTGCAGAGAGGTTTCCCGGAGCAATTGAATTGCAAATCTCTTGCGGCCGTTTTAGATCAAAGGCTTTCCTCCGGCGCGAGCGGCCGCAAGAGATAGCAAGGCACCGGCCGCAAGCCTGCCGGAATCCCCGGCCGTAAGGGAATAGAATAGCAGAATAGCTTGCGGCCGGTCCTTGCGGCCCCGCAACGGCTGCGGCCGATAATAGAATGAGGCCCATTGAGTTTACTACATTTTGGCTGTAACTCAGACCATCGTATTGGTCTTGTTATCCGTACCTAATCATTCAATTACTGGATACCAAGGTACCAATCAAGTCTGACTGTGCAGATTGACACCTCATAAGCCACATACAAAAGGAAGCCATTATTAAATAAGTTTATTGGATAATTATAATAAGGTTGGGTTCAGGGAAAGCCCAAATATAATAAATTCAAAGCTGTTTCAGTTTTAATAGCCGACATGTTCCAGTTATTCATACTGTTATTGGTCCCTTTAACCTCATGGCTGATCCAAACATTACTAAACAGGATGTTCAACCCACCGACCAGTTCAGTCATCTCCAAACCACAGTAATGGCCATGAAATGTTTATTACCTGCCCCATCACCGAGGGTCCACAACTCATCATCATCAAAATGAGAATCGCCCCCAACGCCACTTCCAGGAGCGAACGCGTGAGCCAAGAGACCATCCTTTCCATCGAATGGGTAGCCATCTCCATGCTCTGTGGAAGACAATGATGAGTTAGTGAGACTGGATGTTACCATGTACCTCCAGTACAGTGAAGGATCTAAACCGTACCCCATCGACCGAAGTTGATCATGATGTCTGCTTCTCCATCGTGGAGTCTGGTGAACTCCAATGGTGTCACGTCGCTCCAGACCTTGAAGGCACGAGCAAAGGCATCATCCACGGTTTCGGAGTCCAGATCTGTTGTGTATCCCAAAATCCTAAAAGACAAGAAGGATTAGGGGACGTGTTTGATGTGCTTCAGGAATAATTTACTCTAATCCCATTTCATTTACATATTACTTCAAATAACTAAACAATAAATAAAAGCAACAAATTAAAAAGTCCTAAAATATTCCACTTTTACATGCAATTATTTTTTCCTTTGTGGCCATTAAATTAAGATATTTGCTTCTAGGGAGGAAAGTTATGGCAAGCTTGGACAAGCTAGTAAAAAGTAAATATATGACATTATCATCAAAGCTCCTCATAGTTAGAACCGGCTATTCCCAGTAGTAACATACGGATGTGAGAGTTGGACCCTAAAGAAGTCTGAGTCCATAGAATTGAAGCCTTTTAATTGTGGTGTTGGAGAGGACTGCTTAGAGTCCCTTGGACTGCAAGAAGATCCAATAAATCAGTGCTTCAGGAAATCAAGACAAACTGTTCACTGGAAGGGTTGATCAAGAGGCTGAAACTCAAATATTTTGGCCATATCATGAGAAGACACGATTCCCTAGAGAAGACTCCGATCCTGGAAGAGATTGAAGGCACAAGAAGAAGGGGACGACAGAGGCGGAGATGGATGAGGTTATTGTAACGATGAACACAAACTTAATGGAGCTCAGAGATAAATACAAATGAAAATGTCTGCCACCAGTAATTAATAATTGAATATAATAGTTCTTTTTTTTTCTTTTTCTAAAATATATTGCCTATTTTTCATGTTCTTAAGCATATTGCAAATATGAGACAAGACCTGTAAAATTAAAGGGCTACTGTTCATTTTTATATAAGATTATGGCATAATCTTTTAATGAAGCAAAAAGAAAAATAAATAATTAAATTCAATAAAACAAACACAACTTTTGCATTTTTAAATGACCATTGTGGTCAATTTGTTTCTGTACTGTTTTGAAAAACTAAGCATGATCACTCAGTCTTTTCTGACTCTCTGTGACCTCATGGATTGCAACATACCATACTGATCCACTTGGCGTTCATGGCAGAGATATTGTAGTGGGTTACCAGTTTCTTCCCCAGTGGGCCACAGCATACAGCTCCTGGTATTGCTAGGTGGTCTCCCATCTAAGTACTGACCAGGCCCAACCCTGCATGGCTTCAGGGTGACCTCTTGGATCCCAGACTGGAATCAAATCCAGGTCTGACAAATCAAGAGTCCACTGGAGAAGGAACTGGCACCCACTGTACTATATTTGCCAAGAAAGCCTTATTGATAGGTATTACTAGAGACATAATAATTGTGCTTTGCTTGCTGTGATCCACAGGGTCACGGAGAGTCGGACACGACTGTACGACAAAACAAAAATGGACATTGAGTGCAGATCTCACAAATTAAAGAGCCAGTGTAATCCTCGGCAAAATTATGTCAATGGAGAAAACTCCAACAGAAAATAACTTTTACCCCTGATTATTTATGCCCATCTTTTTGGTAGCGTTTGATGATAAAATGTCAAGAAAAAAGACGTTTGTCCCAAACCAACAATATTAGTTATCTGAATTTTTGAAGACTATGTTTATAAGTACAGGAATCCAGAACTTTTATTTGATAAGACTGAAATTAACGCCACTCTCCTTCACTTCACTGCCCCAGAACCAGACACCTTGCATCAATCAATGCAACCACTTCTTTCACACAACTTCCAATGTATCATGGATCCCTCCGAGGTCAAAATTAAATCAACAAAAAGGTTTTTCAAGGCAAAAACGTCTATGCACTTTATATTCAGAGTTGATTCTGCCTGCTGCTTTCTAAGGAGGACCATTCCTTAGAATTTAATAAGCTTTCCCTTAACTTGTTGAAAGCATTGGCAGATTTAGCTGCCATATCTTCACTGTGCATATATAAGCTTCAAGTCACAGCTGATGCATCTGAAAATATCCAAGTGGGCAGTCCAGGCTGGCTGATACAGACAAAATGTAACTTGTTTTGTATCACTTACTTAAGAATTCCAAATCCCCTTCATCCTGCCCAGTACAGACTTACCTATACGTGATATGGTTCTTATCCCATTTGGGTTTCCTGGGGAAGAAGTTGTAGTTTGCTACGTCCGGATTTCCGCACCGCGGCTTCTTCATGGTGTCGATGGTGTTTTGATCCAACTCACCCGTCTCCGGGAGGCCAAAGAATTTCTGCATCTTCTTCAATGTGTCCTTCAGCACAAACAGGTTACATTTCTCTTCAGGACACCCATAGAACTTGTTCAGGTATTGCTAAAAAAAAGAATAAAAATCTCAATAACAGTTCAATGCCATACAATTAATACAATGGTGAATGGATTAAAGAGCCACTGCAGGAGTCCCACTTGTAGAGTTGCTAAGTATCGATAAAAATATGAATATTTGCAATTGAATATTATTTAAAAAAAATAGATTTTGTAATATAAAAACATTGAGCTCAAAGATGCTTCCACCAGACTTGTATTGTTATTGGTACTTAATTAACCCCTACACGGTGGGTTTATAGCTTACTTTTTCAGTCTGTGGAGTCGAACCACAAACAGGTCCGGATATACCTTTTTGGAGCCCCTAGGCAGTGAAGTGGAGGAGCCCATGCGAGTGAGTATGCAAGTTATCAATGGACCCATTTTTGCCTTTTCTGTACGTGTAAGTTCCCTTTCCTGTTGTAATTGTCTTGTTCTAGGTGGTTACCCCCTAGATCCGGTCTATGAACTGCAACATTTAATTTTTTTAAGCCAGTAACCATTTTTTTAAGAAGTAGTGCCCCTCACAGTGAAGCCCCCCTGGGCGACTGCCTAGTTGGCCTAATGGGTAATCCGTCCATGACCGCAAATAGTCAGATTCTATTGATATCTTACAATCTATGTGCAAAAAGAAATCCAATATTCCAGTAATGGCCTAATTAGGTAATGATGCTGGTGAGACGTTCTCTTGAGCTGAGTGACAGTCAAAATTGAGTAAATTCATATCTGTATATTTATGTTCTTACTTTATTATACAAATGTACCATGAATGGGACATTTGCTGTGGCCCTTTAAACAATATTTTTTTTACATAACATCATCAAGGCAAGTGAAATAGTTACATAGTAATTGAGGTTGAAAAAGGACTTACAGTCCATCAAGTTCAACCTTTAAGATCGCCTCTGATCTGTAATATGCAGATTAATTGGTAATTGATCCAGAGGAAGCAAACAGAAAGAAAAACCCAAGTAAAACTTTGCCAATTGTCTCAAAGGGGAAAAAAGATATAACATTCCTCCCTGACCCCAGATACTGGCGATCGGACTCCTCCCTGGATCAATACTCCCTCTCTGATTATCCAGGATAACCCTGAATGCCCTTTTTATTTAAAAATATATCCAATCCCTTTTCAAAGTTATCTATTGAATCCGCTGTGACCACCTCCCTTGGTAGAGAATTCTACAGATTAACCACCCTTACTGTGAAGAACCCTTTTCTTTCTTTAAGGTGGAATCATTTATCCTGCAGAGAGAAAGTGATGTTCTGTGATGCCTTGCAAGTGACTTAGGTGACTGTGACTAGTAATTCACTGCAGAGCCCATTGTTATCTTATACATAACCTTTACAGTTTATACCTGTTCTCTGATTGTTTAAATCATGTAAACACCATAACAAGTAAAAATGGTTAGAATGGAACTTGTTACTTAGTTCCATGGTGGTTCCCTGGTGGTCCAGTGGTTAGTATTCGGTGCTTTCACCGATGTAACCTAGGTTTGATTCCAGTCAGAGAATTAAGAAGTCACATCACCCTGAATCCATGCAGGGTTGGGCCTGGTCAGTACTTGGGTGGGTGACCACCTAGGAATACCAGGAGATGTATACTGTGGCCCACTGGAGAAGGAACTGGCAACCCACACCAGTATCTCTGCCATAAATACTAAGTGGATCAGCACAGTGTGTTACGGTCCATGAGGTCACGGACAGTCAGACCTGTGTGTGTGTGTGTGTGGGGGGGGTGCTGATACCAAAAGATCCAGTTATCTACCAATACTTCTTCCTACTTCACGAGAGTTAGCCTTATTAACCTATTTTCGCCCCAGGTTTCCTAACCATTTACTGATTTAGACAAAAGAAAAACTCGCCCACCTTTACTTTTGGGAATGTGTGTTGTCTTTTCACCTAATTTATATTCGGCGACAATTGCCCTTTTACGTACTCATTTTGGTGCCGCAAGTTGTACGATTATATTCACTACTTCAAAACAGTCAGGTTCTTGTGAATATATTGTATTTATAGTATGCTCTTTTATTTGATTTTTCCTTTATAAACATAATAACTATGGTTTGTGCTTTTCCTCTTCAAATAAATGATGTTTATACTGTATATATATAATTTGTGGGCACATTTGCATGTCTCAGCTCAGCTTCCCAGAATGCAGTGTGATAACTGATTTTCTCAGAATTCTGAGCTGGAAGCAGGTTTTTTAACTTGTTTTAGACATTCAAATGTGATCACAGATGTACTATTCATTTCCTGTACTACTGTACGGTGGAGGCTTCTATCGCTCTTTTGCCCACCATATTCTAAATGATTGTTATGGTGAACTACCTACTCATAAGATCCACAACACAAGCTGAGATCCCGCTCCATGCTGATGATAGCCAGTAAGCTTGAAACAGCTGTACATGGATAGGATACTCAGCTTGTGTTTAATCCAACCTTGGCTTTGCATTAGAGCTGTGTAATACAGCGGGCATAAACTTAAAGGAAGCCATGTTTGAAAATGGCTATGGATTGAAGAGTGAGGCATTTGTCAGCACATTTGCAGGTCCCAGCTCAACTTCCCAGAATGCAGTGTAATAACTGTTTTTCTTGGAATTCTTAGCTGGAAGTAGGTTTTTTAACTTGTTTTAGACATTCAAATGTGAACACAGATGTACTTTTTATATATATATATATATATATATATATATATATATATATATATATATATATAAATATATATATATATATATTTATATATTTATACACACATACATATGTGTGTGTGTGTGTACATATATATGTTTCCAAGTACTGACCAGGCCCAACCCTGCTTGGCTTCATTGCTATGTGACCACTTGGTTCCCAGAGTGGAATCGAACCCAGGTCACAGCGGTGAAAGCACAGAATCCTCACTCTCTTTCTTCTTTCTTTCTTTATCTCTCTTTTTTCTTTCTTTCTTTCTCTCTCTCACTGTCATTCTGTCTCTGTCTGTCTCTCTTTCCCTTGCCTTCCCTCTCACTTTCTTTCTCTCTCTTTCTCTCATTCTTTCTTTCTTTCTCATTCTCTCTTTTTCTTGCTCTCTTTTTCTCTCGCTCTCTTTTTCTTGCTCTCTTTTTCTCGCTCTCTTTTTCTGTCTTTCTCTCTTTCTCGTCTTTTTTTCTCTCTTTCTCTCTCTCTTCCCCTCTCTCTTTCGTTCTTTCTTTCTCTCTTTCTCTCCCTTTCTCCATCTTTCTCTCTCTTTTACTCTCTCTCTCTTTCTGTCTCTTTCTTTTTTTCATCTCTGTCTCTCTTTCTCTTTCTTTCACTTTCTCTCGCTCACTTTCTCTTTAATTTTCTCTCTCTGTATCTCCCCTTCTCTTTCTTTCTTTCTTTCTTTCTTTCTTTCTTTCTCTGTCTTCCTCTCTCTTAATCAATCTATTTGCAATTCTGTTTAGTCACTAAGCCAAGCATTTCAGGCAAAAAAATAAAACCGAAATTGGTAAATACGTCACCAAAAATGTGCTTAGTCCCCAAAAATCTGAATTGAGCAGAAAAATAGAACACGGGGGAGGGGCCAGGAAAAACATTCACTATTGTTATAACCAGGAGCACAGACAGAAAATGAGACTTTGTGGTGCAATCTTGTAAGCCCTGAAAAGTTCATGTTAAGTTAAAGACCGACTTGCGCATTTGAAGTAAAGATTTATTAGGTTTTGGCATTTTTTTTTGCATTTCATGCAGAATTATAATATATTTCTATGGGGAAATTCGCATGGAGTGATGTTTAGTGAATCTGCCCCAATGCTAGTGTACGGTTTATTCTTGTATTTGTGTAATCCTTTTGGACATTGCTACAGAAGATGTTGGCACTATATAAAAGATAATAAACTAATTTTGTATTTTCCCGGAATATTAAAAAAAAAAAAAGCTCTTTCAAAACCTATGAAGATTTTTTTAGGATTTAAGGGGTAATATACTTTAAATAATCTTGCTGGGCAAAAACAACTAAGCGATACTCACCACAGCCAGCTCCTTGTCTGTTCTGGGTGAGCTGTCTCCAGGGAACTTGATGATGGGTGAGGGGGCAGCCGAAACCTGGTAAATCCCAACCAGGAGCTGGAAAAACAGGACAGAAAGTTGGGGAACTTGTAGGGTCCTCATTGTTCAAGACCCTCTGTGGGTGATACCAAGTCGGGATTTCAAATTAGGGTGTCCCTGGTGTAGCCAGACCCCGTGTCCCTGGTTAGCCGGACTCCCTGAGTCCCTGCTTAGCTGGACACTGTGTCTGCTCTCTCCGGCCACCCTCCTCCTCTGAGCTCTTTGTACAGACACAGATCCAGATGTGCATTCTGCCTCTACCACAAGAGGAAGTGCCGAAACATGAGACCAGGGGAGAGGCCAGCTGTGCCTGCCAGGACATGCTTAACCCATACGCTACTGGAGAGGCCAGCTGTGTCCAACATTAACCCACATGCAACTGGAGAGGTCAATTGTGCCTGCCAGGACATGCTTAACCCATATGCTACTAGAGAGGCCATCTGTGCCTGCCAGGACATGCTTAACCCATACGCTACTGGAGAGGCCAGCTGTGTCCAACATTAACCCACATGCAACTGGAGAGGTCAGCTGTTCCTGCCAGGACATGCTGCAACGTGGGCAACGTGGCATTGTAAAATAGTTAGATATGAGAATATAGAAGCAGATAATACCTGTTTTTGTTTTCAGGTGGATTTTGTGTTTACGTGTCTGTGTATTAACCCCTTTTCTGCTAGTATGATCACTGTACATATGCAAATTGTCACTGTGTGAGTTCAGATTCTTGTCTTATTTTATTGTATACTTAATAGTATCAAAAATGTCACCACTGAGTTACCCAAAGCCCTTCAACGAGATTCAGGGTTCAAGAAAGGTCATCCGAGTCAGAATAAATAAAAGGGCTTTAAAGAGTTAAAATAACCAGTTATCACCTGCATATTTAGGTTTTCAGGCAAGCTGGATGTTGCTTGTCCAATCACAGGGCAGAGCAGAGTTGACCACTGGCCTGCTTCTGATGCTAGGACACTCCAACCTATCAAACTATGATCTAGGCGGTGGTCCAATCCACAAGCCACCAACATCTACAGATTTAACATAGATATCCATCAATGTTGGCCAGTCTGGTGGGAACCAACTGTGAACGTTAATCCACCAAACTATTTTCTACTTTAGCATAGTGTTCATGAAGGTCATGTCACTTCTGATTGCCCTTGATGGTCAATGTGTCTAGAGTGGCACGCCATGTTGCACATCACCCCCGGTGTCAATCTTGGCAGGATTGACACCGGTCTAGGTATGCCTTACTCAAGCAAGGACCTAGTCGGTGTGTGGGCTACTACTCCCAATCCTGTTGTTAGCCATGCCTTGCTTGTTTTATGTATACCCAGTCTTCTGCCAGACCCTGACTCTGTATTACTGATAACTCTCTGCTAACTAGACCAATTCAAGGGTTGTGTGTGTGTGTTATATAGTAGCTTCTATCACTCTTCTGCCCACCATACGTGAAATGATTGTATATATATATATATATATATATATAGTGTCAAGTCCTTTTCTTTTCATATATCTTACACTTAAGCCAATAGATTCAAAGTCCCAGGATATAATCTGCAATTATTGGCAATAAAATTGCAAAGTTCAGTTAAAGTTTATTGGGGGAAAATGCATTTAAAGAAATATATACAACCAACAACATTTTTGCTATTACCTAGAGTTTTACATTCTATCATAAGTGACACCTGTGCTTTACGTCTGAGATATTTAGGCTGGTAGGACAATAGATAGATCTGTCGCTTCCAGTCTCTGCTGGGATATAGTTCATATTCTAGCTGGTGATTCATTACAGAATACGTTGATGCTGTCTGGACATGTCCAAACGAGCTCTCTATCATTGCTACAATTAAAATACAAAGGAAAAACAAGATGGCACCAGCATTGTCAGTTAAAATTCGTAGAAGGAAACCAGCCGATCTATTCTCCTTAATACAGTTTATAATTTATGAATAATCAGTTAAAGGATATCTGAAAGCAGATGACAAATAAGTGCAGCTTTTCTTATACTCCAGTGGTCCTTTTAATGCCACTGAGAGAATGATGGTGCTGCCTAGTACAAGATCTGAGAATCAGCCTGGTAAAAGAGAGATTAACAACAAATTTAGATGGAGGAGATACTGCTCTGCTGAAGACCTACATAGATAATGCAACAGGATTCAGGGTTATCCTGGATAAAAAGAGATGGAGTATTGATCCACAGAGGAATCTGTTTCTCAGTATCTGGGGTCAGGAAGGAATATTTTTCAAATGGCAATGTCTCAATGTTTTTTTTTTTTTGCCTTCCTCTGGATCAATTAAAAATGAATACATATATTACAAGGATCAGAGGTTGAAGTTGAACTTGGCGAACTTTAATATATTTTAGCTTCACTTACTATGTAAATAAGTGTGACGCCCAGGTGGGCCCACTGGGCTTTTTGGGATTATGGACTGTTGTGGGCCTTGAGGGGAACCTGGTACCAGAACACAGCACCTTTCCCACCAAGAATAGTGCCCAAACCCCTGAATACCTGGACTGTGGTTGCCATGTTGGCCCAAGATGGATAATGTTATTTAATATGTTTGTGTGTGGCACCATATTGTGTTATTGCAATCCCCAGGGAGACCTTAATACTGTTTTGGTATATTGGACTGACATAGGCTCTGGGCTAACATGGATTAGAGCAGTCCATTTCCACAGGAAGATGTCTTCCAAGCCTGGATACTGGGACTGTGATAGCCATATTGTTATTATGTGCCATGTTTAACTGTCCTTTCCCACCAAGAATAGTGCCCAAACCCCTGAATACCTGGACTGTGGTTGCCATGTTGGCCCAAGATGGATAATGTTATTACATATGTTTGTGTGTGTCACCATATTGTGTTATTGCAATCCCCAGGGAGACCTTAATACTGTTTTGGTATATTGGACTGGCATAGGCCCTGGGCTAACATGGATTAGTGCAGTCCATTTCCCCAGGAATATGTCTTCCAAGCCTGGATACTGGGACTTTGATAGCCATATTGTTATTATGTGCCATCTGTAACTGTCTTCCATCTTAGTTATGGTAAGCCATGGTATGAGTTTTCATTTGTGTTAATGTGTTATGTTCATTTATTGATGTATACATGGTAACCCATCATGTTTGGTTTCTAAATGCTTTATTCCCCCCAGAGATTTCAGTACAGTATAATGCTAGGTTTTCTTGGGGATGTGGGGTACAGGGGACAAGATGCCAGGTTGAAAGGTGTTTAATACTTCCCAGGAGGGGGCTGGCGGATGCCAGGAGATAATGGGTATTTAGCCATGAAAGGAGTTAAACAGACTCTATATCTGGAAAAGAGATTTGTAATATCACCCCACCATTTGGCATCCTGAGGAAACCTAGCTCTTGACACCAAGGTGTGAATTTTCCCTACCAGATACAAAGGGTACAATTAGGTTAGTTAGCCTGTTAGGCTCCAGGACCAAAGGGAGTATTAGGAAGGTGACATCACTTGATGGACAAGCCTTCTCAAGTGGTAAGGGTGGGGGCTGGTGGAGATTGGAGACTGAATATGATTTGGTAGTGTTATGCATAAATATGCTGTACCTTCATCAATAAAGAGTTGTCAGTTTAACCCTACATAAATAAAGGTGTATGGTATGTTCTGAGGGAATCTAATAAATTCTAACCACTGGAATTATTACTACAGACTCTGCCTGGACTATACTCTTAACCACTGAGAGTACCAATGCTAAGCTTGCTTCCTAAAGCTCCTGTGATCCTGGCATTTTGTGCATGTATCATGAATGGGTGCTCAGATTATTATTATTATTATTATCGTTTATTTATAACGCGCCAACATATTCCGTAGCGCTGTACATAAGATAAGTTCAAGACAAAGATACATACAAGTTAACACATAGTAAAACAAGGAGGGCCCTGTCTTTGAGTTTGGAATCCAGTGTCCATGGTGCTTTCCCTAAAACACCTTGTGGGATTGAAACTCGCAGACTTACATCCTAAAGGTATTGTGCGAGGAAAAGGAGGGAGAGAGATTTGAGAGTGTGTTAGGGTGAGATGTGATACGCTTCTTTAAAGAGATGTGTTTTTAGAGAGGATTTGAATGATTTGAGGTTGGAGGATAGTCTGGTGGAGCGAGGCAAGGAGTTCCAGAGAATAGGGGCAGCACGAGAAAAGTCCTGAAGGCGAGAATGAGAAGAGGTGACAAGAGTTGTGGAAAGAAGAAGGTCATTAGCAGAGCGAAGAGGGCGTGTGGGGGAGTATTTGGAGATGAGACCAGAAAGGTATGGGGGAGCGTTATTGTTGAGGGCTTTGAAAGTAAGGGTTAGGATTTTAAATTTTATTCTGGAGGCTATGGGAAGCCAGTGGAGAGATTGACAGAGAGGTGATGCTGACACTGAACGTTGTGTACGGAAGACGAGTCTAGCAGAGGCATTCATAATGGATTGAAGTGGAGATAGTCGGGTGGTGGGGAGGCCAGCAAGAAGCGAGTTGCAGTAGTCCAGTCGAGAGATGATGAGAGAGTGTATAAGGATTTTAGTTGTGTCCTGTGTAAGAAAGTGGCGAATTCTGGAGATGTTTTTTAGATGGAGAAGACAAGATTTAGTTAGTGATTGTATGTGAGGGATGAAGGACAGGGCGGGGTCCAAAAGAACCCCAAGACAACGGGCTTGGGAGGAGGGGGTGATGATGTCATTGTTGACAGTAAGAGAGATGTGAGGAATTGAAGCTGTGGGAGAGGGAGGGAAGATTAGGAGTTCAGTTTTAGACATGTTGAGTTTGAGATGGTGGGTGGACATCCAAGAGGATATACTAGAGAGGCAGTTGGAGACATGTGTTAGAAGAGAGAGGGATAGATCTGGTGCTGAGAGGTAGATTTGGGTGTCATCTGCGTAGAGATGATATTGCAGCCCAAAAGAGTTTATAAGGGTACCAAGTGAGGAAGTGTAGATGGAGAAGAGGAGCGGGCCTAGTACAGATCCTTGTGGTACGCCAACAGACAGGGGGTAGGTAGAAGAAGAGGTGTCAGAGAAGTTGATACTGAATGATCGATTTTGTAGGTATGATGAGAACCACGAGAGAGCAGTGTCTCGAATACCGAGGGAGGAGAGGATATGGAGTAGAAGTGGATGGTCAACAGTGTCAAAGGCAGCAGAGAGATCTAGAAGAAGGAGAATCGAAAAGTGACCTTTTGACTTGGAGTAAGCAGGTACCAAAACCCTGACAATCTAGGGCTGTTCCTCTTGCAGAAAGCAGGAGGGTTTGGGGCACCTGGGTCATGACACTAAGTAATGCATAACAAGGAACATTGAGCTAGGAGCAACAATCAGGGGGCATCAGAAAGAAATATATAAGTCATGATTCCTTTAAGTAAACAAAAAAAAAACAGAAATACAAGGACAAAATATAATTATGTGTACCTGTATTGGAGTTGAGGATGCTTGGCCAGACTATAAAAAGTTCTTCTGGGAACTGGCCATTGGAAGGAGTCTCAGGGAGTGCTATTCATGCAGACTGGGATAGTGGAAATGATACAGATTGTGTACTTGTAACTATTAAACAACTGTGTACTCTACCCCACGAAGGTGACCATCCTGTTACAGGTGCATACAACGTGAAAGTGTTTGCAGGATTTCTGGTACTTTCCTGTGCTTTGTAGAAAGAAGTAAGACTCACTGACAGTCTTTGAAAGCTGGAGACAGGTTCTTCCTCACTGGGATGAAAGAGACTCTCTAGAATTACTAACAATTAACCGCTAGCATTAGTACCTGTGCTTCGGGGGACCTTGTGGTCTCCATGGCACCTACCTGTAACCACTGTGTCATGGTGGTCCTCATGACCTCCGATGACACCCTTCTATATTAGTCCCCTATGTTACCTGTAACCTAATCTCCCATGGGGGTCCATAAGAATCTTTATAGTCCCTAACACTAAACATCAGGGGGAAACACTGCCAACAATAAAAAATTAAGTACACCTTTAAGGGGCAATATAATGCTTTATCTATCCTTGGACACACTTCATCAAAGCCCTCTTCCTCACCTTTCGTCTATGCATAAGCAGCCATATCTATGTTAATAAACGATTCAGTCCTCTTCAGTCTTGATTGAAGCTAATGATCCTCATCTTTATCACTCACAACCTATTCATTACCAACTCCTTCAATCTATTGGCTCTCACTGAAACCAGGCTCTCCTCTTCAGACACTGCCTCCCTTGCAGCACTCTCACATGGTGGTTTTCACCTCAGTCACACACCAAGACCTGGGAACAAACAAGGTGGTGGTGTGTGTATATTACTCTCCTCTCGCTGTACATATCACCTCATACCCCCTGTCCCATCCCTCCAATTTTCATCCTTTGAAGCTCATACTATCCGCCTCTTCTCACCTATCTCTCTACGTGTTGCTGCAATCTATCGCCCCCCAGGCACTCCCTCTTAATTTCTCAATCACTTCTCCGCCTGGCTCCTACACTTTCTTTCCTCCAACATTCCTATACTGATACTTGGCGACTTTAACATTGCCATTGACACCCCACCTCCTCAGCAGCCGCCAAACTACTTGCACTCACCTCTTCCCTCGGCCCCTCACAACTTACAGATTCTTCAACTCACCATGCCCGACACTCTCTTGACCTTATTTTCACGAATATTAGCTCTACCTCCAACCCAGTCATCCACCCTCTCCCATGGCACTCTACACACACACACGTTACATTCAGAAGTGCTCCCGCACTGCTGAAGACTATGGAGGAAATCACGCTCTGCAGCAGATTTCCTTCACTACAAGTTTATGCTACGTTCCTACTCCTCTGCCCTCAACCTGGCCAAACAACACTACTTCACATCACTAATATCAACTCTGTCCTCCAACCCCAAACGTCTGTTTGCCACTTTCAATACTCTCCTCCGCCCACCACCTCCCCCCATCCCTTCCTGTCTCACGGCTGAAGACTTTGCCAACCATTTTACACATAAAATTCAATCTATCCACAATGAACTCTCCTCTCATCGTGGGTCACACACTCCTGCCTCTCTATCTAACTAACAATACCCAATCTACTCCCCTCCCCATTTCCACAGCCACATTGAACTACTTTACCCCTGCAACAGAGGATGAAGTCTCCATCCTAATATCATCCTCTCACCTCACTACCTGTCCTTCGGATCCTATTCCATCTCAGCTCATCCCTCCCCTCTCGACTACACTAATCCCAGCTCTCACACACATCTTTCCCTAAACACTGGCACGCTTCCATCATCTCTAAAACATGCCATAATTACACCCACTCTCAAGAAACCCTCATCCGATTCTGACATTGCATCTTACTATCGCCCTATCTCTCTACTTCCCCTGGCTTCCAAACTGCTGGAGCGGCTCATCTATAACCGCCTTACCAGTTTCATCTCCTCTAACTCTCTTCTGGACACTTTCCAATCTAGCTTTCGGCCCCAACATTCTACTGAGACAGCCCTCATAAAAGTCACCAATGACCTGCTCACCGCCAAGTCTAAAGGCCACTTTTCCATTCTGCTTCTTCTGGATCTCTCTGCTTCATTTGACACAGTTGACCATCCACTTCTACTCCACATTCTCTCCTCCCTCGGCATTCAAGACACTGCTCTCTTGTGGTTCTCATCATACCTCCAAGAACATTCATTTTGCGTCTCCTTCTCCGGCACATCTTCTTCTCCTCACCCCCTGTCTATTGGCATACCACAAGGATCAGTACTAGGCCCGCTCCTCTTCTTCATCTACACATCCTCACTTTGTACCCTAATAAATTCTTTTGGGTTCCAGTACCATCTCTATGCAGATGACACCCAAATCTACCTCTCAGCACCAGATCTATGCCCCTCTCTTCTAACACACGTCTCCAACTGCCTCTCTAGTATATCCTCTTGGATGTCCGCCCCCCATCTGAAACTCAACATGTCTAAGACTGAACTCTTAATCTTCCCAACCCCTACTACAGCTTCAATTCCTCACATCTCTCTCTCTGTCAACAATGTCTTCATCACTCCCACCTCCCAAGCCCATTGTCTTAAGGTTCTACTGGACCCTGCCCTCTCTTTCATCCCTCACATACAGTCTCTAACCAAATATTGTCTTCTCCATCTAAAAAACATATTCAAAAGACGTCATTACCTTACACAAGACACAACTAAGATTCTAATACACTCTCTCATCATTTCTCCTCTTGACCACTTGGCCTGCCAACCACCCGTCTATCCCCACTTTAATCCATAATGAACGCCTCCGCTAGACTCATCTTCCGTATACAACGTTCAGTGTCAGCATTACCTCTCTGTCAATCACTTCACTGGCTTCCCTTAACCTCCAGAATAAGATGTTAAATCATGACCCTAACTTACAAAGCCCTCAACAGTGCACCCCTTACATCTCTGCTCTCATCTCCAAATACTCCCCCACCTGCCCTCTTCGTTCTGCTAATGACCTTCTTCTTTCTACCACTCTCGTCACCTCCTCTCACTCACGCCTTCAGGACTTTTCTCGTGCTGTCCCTATTCTCTGTAACTCTTTGCCTCGCTCCACAGTCTATCCTCCTGCCTTAAAACCTTTAAAACCTCACTAAAAACACATCTGTTTCAAGAAGCCTATAACCTTCCTTCCTAACACACAGAACACTCTCTCCCTACTGTACCACACACAAAACCTTTAAATTGTAAGTCTGAGAGTTTTCAATCTTGCATGGCGCTTTGTGGGAAAGCACTATGGACACTGGATTCCAAGCTCAAAGACAGGGCCCTCCATCTTTGCAATGTGTTAATATTGAATATGTATTTGCCTGGAAATTAACTTATGTATAGCGCTACATATGGCGCATTACAAATAATAATAATAGAGGACCTCCGGCTCATAGCGTGTGAGCAGAATGAAGTGCTGAGGTTTCATTGCTGGAAAAATGTGATGGCTTTTTAGTATATATCAATGGGACAGGTACTCTTGGGTTATGATTTTAGGTACCTCACTCACTCAAGGCATTTCTCGTAGGTTTTGTGTGTGAAGCGTTAGCTGGTTTACTCATTATTTTGCCAACAATGGATATGGAACAAAGACCTTAGTCTGTAACTTATCACAAAGTTAAGATATGCAGAGGATACTGCAGTCCTTAGTCTAGGGATAGAGTGAACAGCTATATACTTACATATATTCTTGATCAGTTCCTTTGCATGATTTTAAGCTTCTATATGGTGGTGCTCAGGAGTTCCATGTCCTTTTTAGTGTCCCTTGCCATTTACTCTTTGAAGCTTCCTTCACCCCACAGAACTAACAAAAACACCTGAATCCTTGAAAGAACATAATAAACTTTTAAGATGTTTTAAGCCTACATTAAAACTGGCACACGGGTTTAAAGGCTGCCTCCTATCCGGCCAGTTCTCCTTTACCATGACAATTCTATCCCATCTGCATCAGATCATCCCCAGATGAACCCCCTTCAGAAGGTGGGGGGAGGGTCATATTTGTACTTGGAAAACTGTTAGGACATGTTTACAACATCTTAACCATGTTTTGCTGGTGTGTGTGCAAGCCTTAAGATGTCAGGAAGCTATATCGGTCTGATTCTGTAAATGGTACTTAAGACATTTATTACTTATCAAAGGCTACCATCTAGTGGAAACAAACTGACATTACAGAAAAATATAGATCTCGCTTGTCTTAGGCATGCAAATGTACACACAAATGTTGATTGATAACATTTATAGATGATATTTAGAAACATGTGTATGTAAATTAAATGATTAGATGTGAATTAATGGCTTAAGGTATATCTAGGATTAGCGGGTTAGCTGTTTATCTAGAATTATAAATAATTATGCGTGAGCTAGAGTTTGATGTACTTCTTGGGTTACATGTGGACATAGGGTTATATGTGTACCTAGGACTAGAGTTACTTCTAGGGTTATATGTAAACATAGGGTTATATGTGTACCTAGGACTAGAGTTACTTCTAGGATTATATGTGAACATAGGGTTATATGTGTACCTAGGTCTAGAGGCACTTCTAAGATTATGGTTGTACCTGGTGTTAAAGTTAAGTCTAGAGTTAGAGGTAAATCTAGTACTAGTTATGGTAAGATACAATGGTTATCGGTATAACAAGTATTAGCTGTGGTATACCTATGGTTAGAGGAAGATGTAGGGTTCAGTGTGTATGTAGGGTTAGATGTACATCTAGAGTTGGAGGAACATCTGATATTAGATACATACATATGGTTAGATATGTACCTACAGTTATAATTAGATATAACGTTAGATATGTATCCATATTTACACCTATTTAGGTGTATTTATAGGTTTGGGGTATTTATGTTTATTCAGAAGAGAAAGCTCTGATGCTGGGAAAGAATGAGGGCACTCAAAGAAGGGGACAGGCAAGGAGGACATGGATTGATGAGGTCATTGAAGCAATTAACACAAGCTTGAGTGAGCTCAGAGGGGCAGTGACTGATAGATGTGCCTGGGCTGCACAGAGTCGGACATGACTAAAAGACTAAACAACAAATGTAAATGATAATATTTTTCTCCAAATTGCTTCACAAAGTCACTCAAGCAGTATAGAGAAATGGAAGTCAAGGTTGGTTGCTGAAATGGTACACGAGGGCAGAGCTGCATCGTTGTTGTGGGTGTGTTGGGTCTTGCTATTTGGAGATTATGGTGGCAGGGTCATGGGATATATGTACTATCATGGTAAGTAATAGAGAAGAGGTGTGCCTGCAGGGAGGTGCAGATTGTGGTGCTCTCAGATGCTTATATATTCCTAGGGTTACACTTGTGTCTGACCAAGGCAATCTCGAGGGTTACACATGTGTCTGACCAAGAAAATCTCGAGGGTTACACTTGTGTCTGACCAAGAAAATCTCGAGGGTTACACATGTGTCTGAGCAAGACAATCTCGAGGGTTACACATGTGTCTGAGCAAGACAATCTCGAGGGTTACACATGTGTCTGAGCAAGACAATCTCGAGGGTTACACATGTGTCTGACCAAGAAAATCTCGAGGGTTACACATGTGTCTGAGCAAGACAATCTCGAGGGTTACACTTGTGTCTGACCAAGGCATTCTCGAGGGTTACACATGTGTCTGACCAAGGCAATCTCGAGGGTTACACTTGTGTCTGACCAAGAAAATCTTGAGGGTTACACATGTGTCTGACCAAGAAAATCTCGAGGGTTACACGTGTGTCTGACCAAGACAATCTCGAGGGTTACACATGTGTCTGACTAAGGCAATCTCGAGGGTTACACATGTGTCTGACCAAGACAATCTCGAGGGTTACACATGTGTCTGACTAAGGCAATCTTGAGGGTTACACAGGTGTCTGACCAAGGCAATCTCAAGGGTTACACATGTGTCTGACCAAGGCAATCTCAAGGGTTACACATGTGTCTGACCAAGCCAATCTCAAGGGTTACACATGTGTCTGACCAATGCAATCTCAAGGGTTACACGTGTGTCTGACCAAGGCAGTCTCAAGGGTTACACTTGTGTCTGACCAAGGCAATCTCGAGGGTTACACATGTGTCTGACCAAGGCAATCTCGAGGGTTACACATGTGTCTGACCAAGGCAATCTCGAGGGTTACACATGTGTCTGACCAAGGCAATCTCGAGGGTTACACATGTGTCTGAGCAAGACAATCTGCAGTCATTTCCCACCAAACTTTGTGGGCTTTACCTTGAGGTTGACCAACATTGGCTAGTATAAGGCAATCTCGAGGGTTACACATGTGTCTGACTAAGGCAATCTCGAGGGTTACACATGTGTCTGACCAAGGCAATCTCAAGGGTTACACATGTGTCTGACCAAGGCAATCTCAAGGGTTACACATGTGTCTGACCAAGGCAATCTCGAGGGTTACACATGTGTCTGACCAATGCAATCTCAAGGGTTACACATTTGTCTGACCAAGGCAATCTCGAGGGTTACACATGTGTCTGAGCAAGACAATCTGCAGTCATTTCCCACCAAACTTTGTGGGCTTTACCTTGAGGTTGACCAACATTGGCTCGTATAAGAACCTGCAATGGGGTTGGGGGCAATAGAACCTCTAACCATGCAGGTCCCTTACATACAAGCCGTTCAGATCCCAAATATCACCAATACAATATTGGAAGTAAGTGGAGAGCGTTTCCACAGACCATAACTCTGTATTACTCTAACTCTCCAGATGGACCAGTAGTAGGAGCTCTATGATGACAAAGGGCAGCCATGAGGTCAAATAGTGACTGGTAATTAACCATTATTTATACTGACTTTTCACATACCACTCCAGGTTATGGAAATGATAGCACCTTCAGTATCAACTTGTTATTAAAGTTACTCTTTTTTTATACCGTTTATAATCTTAGCGTGAGAACCCCTGAATATTACGTATAGCCCAGCGGCACTGCTCTATATTTTGAGCTTATGCGAGACAAGCCCTCAGGTCCAGAAGGGACCATAAATTACAAGCCTTCTCTAAATGCTTATACACTCCCTTTACTGCAATAATGCATTCAAATGTTTCCTTTTGTTGGTAGTATGTCTGAAGTGCTTTAGCATCTGAATTTAGTTTTTTTATTTTGGGGCCTTTCAGAACCTACAGTAAAATATGTAGTAATTTGAAAAACTCAAAAAAGTTTTTAATTTGCTCTGTAGTGTTGTTTGAAGGTGTAGGGCAGCACTGATAAAGTCAATGTCCCTTTAAACTCTGTTAAAAAGACAAAGATTATGGCAAAATAGATGGGGAAGGACTGACAGATTTTATTTTATTTTCCTGGGCTCCAACATCTCTTCAGATGATAACTGCAGCCATAGATTTTTTTCTGGAGAGGAAAGCTATGACAAGTCGGGAGAAGCTACAAAAAAAAAAAGGATATTTCACTATCATCAAAGACCCATGTGCTTAAAACTATAGTATTCCCAGTAGTAACCCACAGATTACTATGCAACTATCTAAGATGTGAGAGTTGGACCATAAAGAAGACTGAGCGCTGTAGAATTGACGCCTTCGAATTGTGGTGCTGGAGAAAACTACGTAGAGTCTCTTGGACTGCAGGAAGATCCAATAAATCAGTATTACGGGAATTTAAGCCAAACCGGAAAATATGATCTTGAGGCTATATCATTAGAAGTCCGAATTCCCTAGAGAAGACTCTGCTGGAGAAGTATGACCACCTGCAAAGGAGGGGATGTCAGAAGTGGAGATAAATGATAAGGTCATTGAAATAATGAACATGAGCTTGTTGGAGCTCAGAGGGGCAGTGCCTGAAAGATGGGTCTTGTGTGCTGCGATCCTTAGGGTCATGGAGAGTCAGACATGATGAACGACTAAACTACAACAATGTGTTTCTTGCATAGATCAATGGTAAAGACAATTCCCAGGCAAAGGAGAGTCGTATTAGGTTGATTATGTACTGTGAATGGAGATCTGGCAAGCCAACATAGGTAAAGATTATAACTAGTGCTATGGTCACATACTAACTAAATATGGGGGACAGGACCAATATTTGTGGGTACTTTTGTTTGGTGCAGCTTGGTTAATCAAGGTTCTATCGATCTATTTTGCTATGCACTGTAAAAGCTCCTTGATATTTGGAATCTTATAAAAAGGAACACTTCGGTAGGTAACCTGGTTCTTGAAGTTGGCCAGTGGATGCTATGTTTGGTTCTGGTTCACTGCAAATAATTTTGAATAGATCACTGGGCAAGAGGTCATCATCTAGAATCATTAACTCTCCAATCTCTAAACAGCCTTGAAAGTGATCCAGATTATTAAGACTTGGGCAAGGGGAAGGGGGTTATTGGCTACCACCAGTCAAACTGATGTGATTAGCCATAATGGGTTATCCTGATTGAATGTGCAGGTTGTCCCAAGAGGTGACATCCAGTTTCATATTGTGGTTTAGGGAAGCTTCTGAGTGGGGCTAGTTGGGGCTTGAGGTCTTTTGGGTAGGTGAGCTTTTGTGGTATATCATGGGATCCAGCGTCTAATTATCAACGTGGCCACTTTATCTCCTGTTGGAGGACTTCGGTCCATTAACCACTCATAAATATCAGGTAGACAACAGCACAGCCTTGGAACTGGTGCTAGCAGACACTGTGCTGTTGGCGCATGGACATGTGATGCTTGCCAAGTAGTGAAGAATCATGCTCCTGACTTAGGAACATTTCATACCTACTTATTACACTGTAACTTCTTACATATATTGTTGTTGTTTAGTCATTCAGTAGTGTTCGACTCTCCATGACCCTTTAAACCTCAGCAAGCCAGGTACATCGTGTCTGGTTGTGCTTATCCATAATATTTTCTTGGTAAAGATACTGGAGTGGGTTGTCAGTTCCTTCGATTTGTTTGACCTCTCTGTTATGACCTGCACATCATGGGTGACCCTAAATGGTATAGCTCACAGCTTCTTTGGGGTACACAAGCCCCTTCACCATGACAAGGCAGAAGGGACTACCACATATCATAAGTACTAAAAACTAAATATTCAACATTTAAATAAATAAATATATATATATATAGTACATTTGTGCTAACATTTGAACATTTAAAAATAGTCAAAAGGCTTATTTCCTGCTTAGAATGCCAAAAAATACATATATATAGAGAGAGTCAGACACGACTCAAGGCCTGAACAACAACATTAGCAACAGAGAAGGAGCAACTTTTCTCTTGTAAATCTTAACGCACATGCTCAATGATCCGACTCTTCCACTATATAGAATACCTTTTTTTTATTATTAATAATAATAATAGCATCTTTTATTTCTAAATTAAATAACTGTGCAACTGGTACTTTTCTTAGAATATAAGATATATTATATTCTTGCCTATGTGTGACTTTCCTGTATTAGTAAGTTATGGCGCTTCTCTGCCCTCCTCACCTCTCCTTACACGTTTCTTGCGATTCTTTACTGTAATCTGTAAATAAAGTGAATTTTGGCAGTTCCTGGTTCCACGTCCCCCAAATGCAGAGGCGCCGAGGTGTTATAAGAACTACAGAATTATTGTCGGGCTATTTCCCTTTCCAGAGGTTTGGCAGCTCTGCGTAATGTAACTTACACTCTATAAATCCCTAGAGGAGCATTTAATGCGGCCCCTCCAATAGCCCCAATCACCTGTGCCCCCCCCAACAATATCGCAAAGTAAGAAAGGAGATCTAAGGAAAGCCATGTTGTGTCTTGCAGGATTACTGGGCCACCGTGCTCATTTTTTCTCCATTGTATTTTGATGAACAAAACTTGATATTGTGCAAAATGTTTTGAAAACTAAAAAAAAAAAAACATTATATTTTATTGCATAGTTATTATTTACTGCAGGATTGCATTTTCTTTACTGAGCCAGGATCTTGAAACTTTTGTAAACATGAGCTTTCCGTTAGACTTAATAATTGCATTTGCAGTTGTATGTGCCATATTCCCATGGTGCAGATACAAACTACAATATAAAATAGGTAAACATTTTTTACTACAATATACAGCAGGGAGGGTGGGACAGACCCCCCCAGATTAAATGAATAGGGGACACAAAATATAGTAAAATTATACTTAATCATGCGTTACAAGACTATGAAGCAGTATGTCTTTCCCATGAAAGCTTTGACCCATGATGTATCTTGTGTGTATATATGTATGTATATATACAGTATATAACCACAACAACCACTCAGTTGCTAAAGAAGTTGAAGGTAAAGGTGATGGACTGGCCAAGCATGTCTCCAGACCTAAACACTATTGAGCATCTGTGGGGCATCCTCAAACGGAAGGTGGGGTAGCGCAAGGTCTCTAACATCCACCAGCTCTGTGATGTCATCATGGAGGAGTGGAAGAGGACTCCAGTGGCAACCTGTGAAGCTCTGGTGACCTCCATGCCCATGAGGGTTAAGGCAGTGCTGGAAAATAATGGTGGCCACACAAAATATTGACACTTTGGGCCCAATTTGGACATTTCCACTTAGGGGTGTTCTCACTTTTGTTGCTAACGGTTTAGACATTATAGCTGTGTGTTGAGTTATTTTGAGGGGACAGCACATTCACACTGTTATACAGGCCGTACACTTACTACTTCACATTGAAGCAGAGGGGCATGTCTTCAGTGTTGTCACATGGAAATATATAATAAAATATTCACAAAAATGTGAGGGGTGTACTTACTTTTGTGAGATACTGAATATATATATATATATATATATATATATATATATATATATATATATTAAGAACTTACCAGTCCAAAATGACGGGAATAAAATTGTAAGGCTGGCAATGCTCTTTGCCACACAATGTGTACCTTTTGCTCCTCTGAGCACCTTCGGCGCTCATTGCAAGCCTAACCCGCTCGCGGTGCTCATCAAGAGCCCTGCGATGAGTGTACGGGCCTCTCATTGCAGGGTTCGTTAACCTGCAAGTTTTGTGCTTGTGAATGGCATGTGTCTGTTCTGTCCCTTCCCTGTGTGTTTCTCTTCTGTGTCTCTGCTGACTATTTGCGTGTTACGCGCTGAATGCTGTTTGTTTTATTTTCAAAGTCCTGCGTGCCTGGAGTTGTTCTGTTCGGATAAGTGTTACTGACTTTGCCGTCGTGTACCTTTTAAGTCTCGCGTGCCTTGCTTCACTCAGCCTTGTTTTCATCCTGTTTCAGAATTTTTACGTTTTTCATCCGCCATTTTTTTCTCGCTTAGCCGATTTTCGAGTGGCGAAAAACGTCAAATATGGCTGGGCTGTGACTCGGCCATTCCAACACATTTACATGTTTCCCCTTAAACGAGTCAAGTGTTGCTTTAGCAGTGTGTTTGGGGTCATTGTCCGGCTGGAAGGTAAACCTCCGTCCTAGCCTCAAATCACACACAGAGTGGTACAGGTTTTGCTCAAGAATATCCCTGTATTTAGCACCATCCATCTTTCCCTCAACTCTGACCAGTTTCCCAGTCCCGGCTGCTGAAAAACATCCCCACAGCATGATGCTGCCACCACCATGTTTCACTGTGGGGATGGTGTTCTTTGGGTGATGTGATGTGTTGGGTTTGCGCCAGACATAGCGTTTTCTTTGGTCTGATGAGACTAAAATTAAACTTTTCGGCCATCAGAGCACCTTCCTCCATACATTTTGGGAGTCTCCCACATGCCTTTTCGCAAACTCAAAACGTGCCATTTTGTTTTTTGCTGAAAGTAATGGCTTTCTTCTGGCCACTCTGCCATAAAGCCCAACTCTATGGAGCGTACGTCTTATTGTCGTCCTATGTACAGATACTCCAGTATCTGCTGTGGAACTCTGCAGCTCCTCCAGGGTTACCTTAGGTCTCTGTGCTGCCTCTCTGATTAATGCCGTCCTTGCCCGGTCCGTGAGTTTTGGTGGGCAGCCGTCTCTTGGCAGGTTTGCTGTTGTGCCATGTTCTTTCCATTTGGTTATGATAGATTTGCTGGTGCTCCTGTGGATCATCAAAGATTTAGATATTTTTTATAGCCTATCCCTGACTTGTACTTCTCAACAACATTGTCCCTTACTTGTTTGGAGAGTTCCTTGGTCTTCATGGCAGTGTTTGGTTAGTGGTGCCTCTTGCTTAGGTGTTGCAGCCTCTGGGGTCTGTCAAAAAAGGTGTGTATATGTAATGACAGATCATGTGACACTTAGATTGCACACAGGTGGACATCATTTCACTAATTATGTGACTTCTGAAGGTAATTGGTTGCACCAGAGCTTTTTATGGCTTCATAACAAAGGGGGTGAATACATACGCACATGCCAATTTTCTGTTTTCTATTTCTAAAAAATAGTTTTATGTATATATTTTTCTCATTTAACTTCACCAACTTAGACTATTGTGTTCTGATCCACCACATAAAATTCAGATCAACAACAACATTGAACTTAAGGCTGTAATGTAACAAAATAGGTAAAAAGTCAAGGGGGGTGAATACTTTTGCAAGGCACTGTATTTCTGTTTAGTTTTAAGATTTTGTATAAAAAAACAAGAACATTAATTCAAACTAATAAGGGAAAAATCTGGGATTGGGAACGGATTATTTCAATTTACATTGATCCCTAGGGGAAAAAGTTGTTTCAAACTCAACCTGTCACCTGGAACGGATTAAGGACGAGAACTGAGGTACCACTGTAGCTACATAGTAATTGAGGTTGAAAAAATACTATTAGTCCATCCAGTTCAACCTTTTTAGATCTCCTTTGATCTGCAATGTGCGGATTAATTGTTAATTAATAATTTTCTTCAATGAATATTATGTATTAGTCGTATGTCTGTCATAAATGTCAGTATAATATTTAATGTGCTCTGTCTCTTCCTCTGTGCGCCCTCTCTCTCTGAGCGCCCTCTCTCTCTCTGTGCCCTCTCTCTCTGCTCTCTTTCTCTCTGTGCCCTCTCTCTCTCTGCCCCCTTTCTCTCGCTGAGCCCTTTCTCTCCCTGCGCCCTCTCTCTTTTTGCGCCCTCTTTCTGCGCCCCCTCTCTCTCTCCCTGCTCCCTCTCTCTCTCTGCTCGCCGTTTCTCTGTGCCCTCTCTCCCTCCTTCTCGCTTCCTCCTTCCTTCTCTCTCCCTCCTTCTGTCTCCCCATCCCTCTTTCTGTCTGCCCCTCCTTGTTCTCTCTTCCCCCTCCCCTCCTCCTTCTCTCTCTCCTCTTCTTCTCTCTCTCCGCCCCTTCTCTCCCCCGTATCTCTCTCCCCCCATGTTTCTCTCCCACCACTCCCCTGTCTCTCTACCCCTCTGTCTCTCTCCCACTGCTCCCCCTCCCTCTGTCACTCTCCCACCCTTTCCCTCCCGCCTCTCTCTCGCCGCACACCATGCATTGCTTTATAGTTTCCAGTTTATAAGCGGTTACAAACGACCACACAAGCGCGACTTTGAACACGCAATGACTAAATACGGATTTACAAAAACAATTACGACGCGCGGGACTTTGAAAAAATCCATTAAGGACTCGCAAAAATACGACCTTAACGGACAACTCGCGCACAGCGGCAAACATTAAAAAACACAAAAATACAGACAAAAACCCAGGACCTCGGCAACACAAGTTACACCTCCATTTCAGTCAAATTTACAAAGTTTAGACACCCGAAAATCCCCTAAGCGAGAGAAAAAATGGCCACCGAAAAAACGAAAACAAGGCTACAGGACCCTAACGACGCAAAACACCACCAAGCACATACGGCTTTTCAAAAAACCTATACCACCTACAACATAGACCATTAGCAAGGACGCTACATCATACAAACCCGCCAACCACATACACATTCGCTGCCATTTTACACTAACTTACACAATGCGGAAGTACACAGCTACACTAACGGCTTCCCCTCGCGCACGCAGCCTATTTACACTACACACATTGCTGACACTTACACCTCAGTTCCACAACACTGCAAACCGACATTATATGCTGCAGCAACATCAAAACAGATTGTCAGCTCTTCAGCACATTCATTGCTGCATATATTAATTACAAATACGTAAAGTATATTAATTTATGATTTCATTCATTAATTAGCATAAAAAAATATACACAAAACAAAATCAAATTAACACCACACTATCACAAACAACCACAAACACCTTCACCGCACCACCCACAAGGAGCGCCAAGTGTCCACAAAGGACACAAACTACACCAAAACGAGATCAGTGCGCACCTTTCAATAAGCGTAAAAATACACCAACCCAGAGGCTCGCAATGAGTTGAATACACGGGACGTTTCTGACTAAGGAATTGTGACAGTTGCATCTGCCAATGCTCACAGCATGACTAAATGGAGTTCATTAGTTTACATAAGGACACAACCACCTGTGAAAGCAACTGGCAGCAGCAGGGAAAACAAAATGGAGCCAGACATATAGAAGAAGTGCATGTAAAATGTGCAAAATGTAAAGGATGTGTTTATTTTCATTTTGCATTTCTATAAAAAGAGGAAAAAAATGACTTTATTGGTCGTTTAATCACTTAGTGATTATGTCCCTGAATTGGATTTAGTCTAAAGCCATCTGACATGAAAGTAATTAGCCTTTAAAGTGATGTGTAAATAGTAGTATATAAAATGTAAAAATAGTAAATAACAATAATAACCATAACAGGGGATGTGAACTGTTGTTAATGACATATTATCACAATGTAAATACTTTTTTATTGCATGTTTTACATTGTCTTTTGACTAAATATGCAATTACGCTGCTGTGGGACCCGCCATTTTGTTTTTCATGTTATACTTCCTGGAAACTTTGAATACACGGGACGTTTCTGTCTGCACATTAGGAATGTGTCATCTACAACTGCCAGTGCATTAACTGAACTTTTCTGAAAAAGTAATAGATATAATGAAGTAAAAGGTCTAGGATCCCTGTAGTAATTAATAATTAAGTATAAAAGATATGTAAAGGCTTTTATAAACACTGTGCCCACTGTCAAGTTTAGTTATTTAAGGATTTATATAGATATTAATTGTCCACATTGGTTAAAGGATCGCCATAATCAGTTTTTTTTTTTTTTTTTCGATACTTTTTTTTGAATAACTATACTTGATAATGGGCAAACTGTTTTGACAAGACAATAAAATAAAAATAAGCATAAATAAATATAAAAACAACCTTCACACTTGTCCTCCCTCAATTATGCACAAACTACACCTGTATTATTGGAGCAAGTGCTTATTTAAACAATAATCTAGCGCATGCTTCAATAGGCACTTTTTTTTACACAAATCCTAGTAATTAGAAATATAGATTAATTCCTTTTTATAAACTTTTAATGACACAGTGCCATCTTGTGGGCAAAATGAGAATTACCTACTGTGTCCTCCTAAGTCACTGTCCTTTCTATCAAAGCTGTTTAAGGGACATATTATTATTATTATTAATAGACATGTCTTAGGGCCTGATGAAAACAAGGATGTAAAGGCACCTAGTTTATTAAATGAACTATGAATTACATTTTATTTTTAACCTGTTAGAGTATATAATGCTAAAGCAGATCTTCCTGTAATCGGCACCCCAGCAGTGCGGCCTGCAGCTACTAAGTGGGGTGACGGTTGTTCGCCATGCCTTAAATTATTCTTAGTGTAAGTGTTAGATTTAACCCTAAACCCTAACCCCTAACCCTAATCCTAAATACTACTCACTAAACATAAACCCTGAACCCCATCCCTAAATCTAAACCCAAACCCCTAACCCAGAAATGTAGGAGCCAGAATACTTCTGGGGGGGATACAGCTCATTGTATACACAGGCTGTAAAATGTATATATACATACAAACATAGAAAAATCTGGATGGGTGGTTGTCCCCCCCAGTACCTTAACCCATGCCATAACCCCTAAACCACCATCCCTAAATCTAAACCCTAACCTCTAAACCCCAAACCTGCAACAACAACAAAAATAGCAAATGGAGCAGTATGTATTTTTCATGATCCGCAAATTATATATATATAATTATTATCCTTTATTTGTAATGTTCCAACATATTCCATAACGTTGTACAAGGGTTGAGCATGTGAAAAATACACATGGCAAAATGAAGGGCCCTGTCTTTGAGCTTAAAATGATATGGAGGGGGGGCATTGGCGTTTAGAAGAAATGTTAAACATTTTTTTTGAGGGGCATTGCAGCAATGGGGCCCACAGAGCAGGGCCCTAGTGTATTGCGCCAGATACACCGGCTGTAGATCCACCCCTGCTTTACAACATGACCCCGACCATGCTTTAGGTTATGTATTTCACCACTTAAATAGCAGTCATAGGTGATGTTGCACAATCAAGTGAAATGCGTGGGATTTGTCTGTGTTACATATAACTATGCAAATGGAGAAAGATGGAGGTCTTGCTATCAAAGGAGGACTGTTAATTGCAAAATGCAAAATGGATGTGTCCATAGTGGAAGCACTGCAAATGATGCCAGCTGTACCATCTGCGAGTGTCTTCTCTTAGGCCTGATGATGCACTACAAGCTGGCAACATAGCACCTTCAGGAGTGCCACACAGTACATTGAGCACACTCAGACATGACTTAGAGATGACAGGTGAACGTACCCTTACACTACCTCCCCTTCTAGATGCAACAGACCATGGTTCAGAAGGAGCCTCTTGAGCAATTGGGGGTCTGTTACATCAAAAGTGGGGGTCAATCTCAGTCTTTGACACATAGGGCCTTATTGAACTGAAACTTACAACAGTTACAGAGTGATTCAATTGTACAAGCCCGCAACTACCTGGCCGAAAGCCTAAACGATGCACCTTTAAGTAGCATTTCAGGGCATGATCATGATCAATTAAGCAAGGCCGTAACTACCGATTTTAGAAACAACCAATAGTAAATGAGACCGCCATCATGACGTCAGTAAAACACGGAGGTTAAACGTCAATCAATTAGCGTTTCGAAGTCAGATTTGCGATCAGACTCGCAATCCGGCAATGTACAAAATAATAAAAATGAATGAAGGAAATTTTCTAGTCCATGTGGGTGGCCTGATATGTATTAACTCCTTGATTCCTGGGATCAATATAACATGGAAATAAAACATTAAAAAAAAATATATTTTTATTACAGATTTGTGAGCTTGAGCCTGTTGTGCAATTAATTATAATGTCTTTCATCACTTTCCCAGTATTTTAGAGTACAGTATTGATTTTTTATTTACAGTGCTACGAACAGGTGTTTTACCCCCGTGAAAGTCCTATCTGGTATCTGTAGCATTTCCTTCTATTTTTGCCATTTACGGGTTTGAAAATAATTGTGGGCTTGAGGAATTATAGCAATTGAATAGCGATTTGCGAATGTAACATTTACGGGTTTGAAAGATCAAAGGCTTAGATGGGTCGGTGTTAAAATTTTAACAATAGCAGGAATTTTCAGCCTGTAACCCGTACATTATTTGCAGGTAGCCAAATGACGCCAATTGAATAGCAAATTTGTTTACGGGCTACATTATGGACTCCAGTAACCAACAATTCCTCAATTGATTAGAGGCCATAGTTCCCACAGTGTATAAGATAATGAAGGCATAATCTGGATCTGCAACAGTTCAATAAGCTCATGTTCTAGCAACACATCCACAAAACAGTGCTGGAGAAAGAGTAGTTGTAAGGATTATGTTCCCTTTGGACGCAACTGCAATCTGTAGGTAACCTTGCTTATTCCTCTTGGACGCAACTACAATCTGTAGGTAACCTTGCTTATTCCTCTTGGACGCAACTGCAATCTGTAGGTAACCTTGCTAATTCCTCTTGGACGCAACTACAATCTGTAGGTAACCTTTCTTATTCCTCTTGGACGCAACTGCAATCTGTAGGTAACCTTGCTTATTCCTCTTGGACGCAACTGCAATCTGTAGGTAACCGTGCTTATTCCTCTTGGACGCAACTACAATCTGTAGGTAACCTTGCTTATTCCTCTTGGACGCAACTGCAATCTGTAGGTAACCTTGCTTATTCCTCTTGGACGCAACTGCAATCTGTAGGTAACCTTGCTTATTCCTCTTGGACGCAACTGCAATCTGTAGGTAACCTTGCTTATTCCTCTTGGACGCAACTGCAATCTGTAGGTAACCTTGCTTATTCCTCTTGGACGCAACTGCAATCTGTAGGTAACCTTGCTTATTCCTCTTGGACGCAACTACAATCTGTAGGTAACCTTGCTTATTCCTCTTGGACGCAACTGCAATCTGTAGGTAACCTTGCTTATTCCTCTTGGACGCAACTACAATCTGTAGGTAACCTTGCTAATTCCTCTTGGACGCAACTGCAATCTGTAGGTAACCTTGCTTATTCCTCTTGGACGCAACTGCAATCTGTAGGTAACCTTGCTTATTCCTCTTGGAAGCAACTGCAATCTGTAGGTAACCGTGCTTATTCCTCTTGGACGCAACTGCAATCTGTAGGTAACCTTGCTTATTCCTCTTGGACGCAACTGCAATCTGTAGGTAACCTTGCTTATTCCTCTTGGACGCAACTGCAATCTGTAGGTAACCTTGCTTATTCCTCTTGGAAGCAACTGCAATCTGTAGGTAACCGTGCTTATTCCTCTTGGACGCAACTACAATCTGTAGGTAACCTTGCTTATTCCTCTTGGACGCAACTGCAATCTGTAGGTAACCTTGCTTATTCCTCTTGGACGCAACTACAATCTGTAGGTAACCTTGCTTATTCCTCTTGGACGCAACTGCAATCTGTAGGTAACCGTGCTTATTCCTCCTGGACGAAATTGCAATCTGTAGGTAACCTTGCTTATTCCTCTTGGACGCAACTGCAATCTGTAGGTAACCTTGCTAATTCCTCTTGGACGCAACTACAATCTGTAGGTAACCTTGCTAATTCCTCTTGGAAGCAACTACAATCTGTAGGTAACCTTGCTTATTCCTCTTGGACGCAACTGCAATCTGTAGGTAACCTTGCTTATTCCTCTTGGACGCAACTGCAATCTGTAGGTAACCTTGCTTATTCCTCTTGGACGCAACTGCAATCTGTAGGTAACCTTGCTTATTCCTCTTGGACGCAACTGCAATCTGTAGGTAACCTTGCTTATTCCTCTTGGACGCAACTACAATCTGTAGGTAACCTTGCTTATTCCTCTTGGACGCAACTGCAATCTGTAGGTAACCTTGCTTATTCCTCTTGGACGCAACTACAATCTGTAGGTAACCTTGCTTATTCCTCTTGGACGCAACTACAATCTGTAGGTAACCTTGCTAATTCCTCTTGGACGCAACTGCAATCTGTAGGTAACCTTGCTTATTCCTCTTGGACGCAACTGCAATCTGTAGGTAACCTTGCTTATTCCTCTTGGACGCAACTACAATCTGTAGGTAACCTTGCTTATTCCTCTTGGACGCAACTGCAATCTGTAGGTAACCTTGCTTATTCCTCTTGGACGCAACTACAATCTGTAGGTAACCTTGCTTATTCCTCTTGGACGCAACTGCAATCTGTAGGTAACCGTGCTTATTCCTCTTGGACGAAATTGCAATCTGTAGGTAACCTTGCTAATTCCTCTTGGACGCAACTACAATCTGTAGGTAACCTTGCTAATTCCTCTTGGACGCAACTACAATCTGTAGGTAACCTTGCTAATTCCTCTTGGAAGCAACTGCAATCTGTAGGTAACCTTGCTTATTCCTCTTGGACGCAACTGCAATCTGTAGGTAACCTTGCTTATTCCTCTTGGACGCAACTGCAATCTGTAGGTAACCTTGCTTATTCCTCTTGGACGCAACTACAATCTGTAGGTAACCTTGCTTATTCCTCTTGGACGCAACTGCAATCTGTAGGTAACCTTGCTAATTCCTCTTGGACGCAACTGCAATCTGTAGGTAACCTTGCTTATTCCTCTTGGACGCAACTGCAATCTGTAGGTAACCTTGCTTATTCCTCTTGGACGCAACTGCAATCTGTAGGTAACCTTGCTTATTCCTCTTGGACGCAACTACAATCTGTAGGTAACCTTGCTTATTCCTCTTGGACGCAACTGCAATCTGTAGGTAACCGTGCTTATTCCTCTTGGACGAAATTGCAATCTGTAGGTAACCTTGCTAATTCCTCTTGGACGCAACTACAATCTGTAGGTAACCTTGCTAATTCCTCTTGGACGCAACTGCAATCTGTAGGTAACCTTGCTTATTCCTCTTGGACGAAATTGCAATCTGTAGGTAACCTTGCTTATTCCTCTTGGACGAAATTGCAATCTGTAGGTAACCTTGCTTATTCCTCTTGGAAGCAACTGCAATCTGTAGGTAACCTTGCTTATTCCTCTTGGAAGCAACTGCAATCTGTAGGTAACCGTGCTTATTCCTCTTGGACGCAACTGCAATCTGTAGGTAACCTTGCTTATTCCTCTTGGAAGCAACTGCAATCTGTAGGTAACCTTGCTTATTCCTCTTGGAAGCAACTGCAATCTGTAGGTAACCGTGCTTATTCCTCTTGGAAGCAACTGCAATCTGTAGGTAACCTTGCTTATTCCTCTTGGACGCAACTGCAATCTGTAGGTAACCTTGCTAATTCCTCTTGGAAGCAACTGCAATCTGTAGGTAACCTTGCTTATTCCTCTTGGAAGCAACTGCAATCTGTAGGTAACCTTGCTTATTCCTCTTGGACGCAACTGCAATCTGTAGGTAACCTTGCTTATTCCTCTTGGACGCAACTGCAATCTGTAGGTAACCTTGCTTATTCCTCTTGGACGCAACTACAATCTGTAGGTAACCTTGCTTATTCCTCTTGGACGCAACTACAATCTGTAGGTAACCTTGCTAATTCCTCTTGGACGCAACTGCAATCTGTAGGTAACCTTGCTTATTCCTCTTGGACGCAACTGCAATCTGTAGGTAACCTTGCTTATTCCTCTTGGACGCAACTACAATCTGTAGGTAACCTTGCTTATTCCTCTTGGACGCAACTGCAATCTGTAGGTAACCGTGCTTATTCCTCTTGGACGAAATTGCAATCTGTAGGTAACCTTGCTAATTCCTCTTGGACGCAACTACAATCTGTAGGTAACCTTGCTAATTCCTCTTGGACGCAACTGCAATCTGTAGGTAACCTTGCTTATTCCTCTTGGACGAAATTGCAATCTGTAGGTAACCTTGCTTATTCCTCTTGGACGAAATTGCAATCTGTAGGTAACCTTGCTTATTCCTCTTGGAAGCAACTGCAATCTGTAGGTAACCTTGCTTATTCCTCTTGGAAGCAACTGCAATCTGTAGGTAACCGTGCTTATTCCTCTTGGACGCAACTGCAATCTGTAGGTAACCTTGCTTATTCCTCTTGGACGCAACTGCAATCTGTAGGTAACCGTGCTTATTCCTCTTGGACGCAACTGCAATCTGTAGGTAACCTTGCTTATTCCTCTTGGACGCAACTGCAATCTGTAGGTAACCTTGCTTATTCCTCTTGGAAGCAACTGCAATCTGTAGGTAACCTTGCTTATTCCTCTTGGAAGCAACTGCAATCTGTAGGTAACCGTGCTTATTCCTCTTGGACGAAAATTGCAATCTGTAGGTAACCTTGCTAATTCCTCTTGGACGCAACTACAATCTGTAGGTAACCTTGCTTATTCCTCTTGGACGAAATTGCAATCTGTAGGTAACCTTGCTAATTCCTCTTGGACGCAACTACAATCTGTAGGTAACCTTGCTAATTCCTCTTGGACGCAACTGCAATCTGTAGGTAACCTTGCTTATTCCTCTTGGACGCAACTGCAATCTGTAGGTAACCTTGCTTATTCCTCTTGGACGCAACTGCAATCTGTAGGTAACCTTGCTTATTCCTCTTGGACGCAACTGCAATTTGTAGGTAACCTTGCTTATTCCTCTTGGACGCAACTGCAATCTGTAGGTAACCTTGCTTATTCCTCTTGGACGCAACTGCAATCTGTAGGTAACCGTGCTTATTCCTCTTGGAAGCAACTGCAATCTGTAGGTAACCTTGCTTATTCCTCTTGGACGCAACTGCAATCTGTAGGTAACCTTGCTTATTCCTCTTGGAAGCAACTGCAATCTGTAGGTAACCTTGCTTATTCCTCTTGGACGCAACTGCAATCTGTAGGTAACCGTGCTTATTCCTCTTGGACGCAACTGCAATCTGTAGGTAACCTTGCTTATTCCTCTTGGACGCAACTGCAATCTGTAGGTAACCGTGCTTATTCCTCTTGGAAGCAACTGCAATCTGTAGGTAACCGTGCTTATTCCTCTTGGAAGCAACTGCAATCTGTAGGTAACCTTGCTTATTCCTCTTGGACGCAATTGCAATCTGTAGGTAACCTTGCTTATTCCTCTTGGACGCAACTGCAATCTGTAGGTAACCTTGCTTATTCCTCTTGGAAGCAACTGCAATCTGTAGGTAACCGTGCTTATTCCTCTTGGACGCAACTGCAATCTGTAGGTAACCGTGCTTATTCCTCTTGGAAGCAACTGCAATCTGTAGGTAACCGTGCTTATTCCTCTTGGACGCAACTGCAATCTGTAGGTAACCTTGCTTATTCCTCTTGGAAGCAACTGCAATCTGTAGGTAACCGTGCTTATTCCTCTTGGAAGCAACTGCAATCTGTAGGTAACCTTGCTTATTCCTCTTGGACGCAACTGCAATCTGTAGGTAACCTTGCTTATTCCTCTTGGAAGCAACTGCAATCTGTAGGTAACCGTGCTTATTCCTCTTGGACGAAAATTGCAATCTGTAGGTAACCTTGCTAATTCCTCTTGGACGCAACTACAATCTGTAGGTAACCTTGCTTATTCCTCTTGGACGAAATTGCAATCTGTAGGTAACCTTGCTAATTCCTCTTGGACGCAACTACAATCTGTAGGTAACCTTGCTAATTCCTCTTGGACGCAACTGCAATCTGTAGGTACCCTTGCTTATTCCTCTTGGACGCAACTGCAATCTGTAGGTAACCTTGCTTATTCCTCTTGGACGCAACTGCAATCTGTAGGTAACCTTGCTTATTCCTCTTGGACGCAACTGCAATTTGTAGGTAACCTTGCTTATTCCTCTTGGACGCAACTGCAATCTGTAGGTAACCTTGCTTATTCCTCTTGGACGCAACTGCAATCTGTAGGTAACCGTGCTTATTCCTCTTGGAAGCAACTGCAATCTGTAGGTAACCTTGCTTATTCCTCTTGGACGCAACTGCAATCTGTAGGTAACCTTGCTTATTCCTCTTGGAAGCAACTGCAATCTGTAGGTAACCTTGCTTATTCCTCTTGGACGCAACTGCAATCTGTAGGTAACCGTGCTTATTCCTCTTGGAAGCAACTGCAATCTGTAGGTAACCGTGCTTATTCCTCTTGGAAGCAACTGCAATCTGTAGGTAACCTTGCTTATTCCTCTTGGACGCAACTGCAATCTGTAGGTAACCTTGCTTATTCCTCTTGGAAGCAACTGCAATCTGTAGGTAACCTTGCTTATTCCTCTTGGACGCAACTGCAATCTGTAGGTAACCGTGCTTATTCCTCTTGGACGCAACTGCAATCTGTAGGTAACCGTGCTTATTCCTCTTGGAAGCAACTGCAATCTGTAGGTAACCGTGCTTATTCCTCTTGGACGCAACTGCAATCTGTAGGTAACCTTGCTTATTCCTCTTGGAAGCAACTGCAATCTGTAGGTAACCTTGCTTATTCCTCTTGGACGCAACTGCAATCTGTAGGTAACCTTGCTTATTCCTCTTGGAAGCAACTGCAATCTGTAGGTAACCTTGCTTATTCCTCTTGGAAGCAACTGCAATCTGTAGGTAACCGTGCTTATTCCTCTTGGACGCAATTGCAATCTTTAGGTAACCGTGCTTATTCCTCTTGGACGCAACTGCAATCTGTAGGTAACCTTGCTTATTCCTCTTGGACGCAATTGCAATCTTTAGGTAACCGTGCTTATTCCTCTTGGACGCAACTGCAATCTGTAGGTAACCTTGCTTATTCCTCTTGGACGCAACTGCAATCTGTAGGTAACCTTGCTTATTCCTCTTGGACGCAACTGCAATCTGTAGGTAACCTTGCTTATTCCTCTTGGACGCAACTGCAATCTGTAGGTAACCGTGCTTATTCCTCTTGGACGCAACTGCAATCTGTAGGTAACCTTGCTTATTCCTCTTGGACGCAACTGCAATCTGTAGGTAACCTTGCTTATTCCTCTTGGAAGCAACTGCAATCTGTAGGTAACCGTGCTTATTCCTCTTGGACGAAAATTGCAATCTGTAGGTAACCTTGCTAATTCCTCTTGGACGCAACTACAATCTGTAGGTAACCTTGCTTATTCCTCTTGGACGAAATTGCAATCTGTAGGTAACCTTGCTAATTCCTCTTGGACGCAACTACAATCTGTAGGTAACCTTGCTAATTCCTCTTGGACGCAACTGCAATCTGTAGGTAACCTTGCTTATTCCTCTTGGACGCAACTGCAATCTGTAGGTAACCTTGCTTATTCCTCTTGGACGCAACTGCAATCTGTAGGTAACCTTGCTTATTCCTCTTGGACGCAACTGCAATCTGTAGGTAACCTTGCTTATTCCTCTTGGACGCAACTGCAATCTGTAGGTAACCTTGCTTATTCCTCTTGGACGCAACTGCAATCTGTAGGTAACCTTGCTTATTCCTCTTGGACGCAACTGCAATCTGTAGGTAACCTTGCTTATTCCTCTTAGAAGCAACTGCAATCTGTAGGTAACCTTGCTTATTCCTCTTGGACGCAACTGCAATCTGTAGGTAACCGTGCTTATTCCTCTTGGAAGCAACTGCAATCTGTAGGTAACCTTGCTTATTCCTCTTGGACGCAACTGCAATCTGTAGGTAACCTTGCTTATTCCTCTTGGAAGCAACTGCAATCTGTAGGTAACCTTGCTTATTCCTCTTGGACGCAACTGCAATCTGTAGGTAACCGTGCTTATTCCTCTTGGAAGCAACTGCAATCTGTAGGTAACCGTGCTTATTCCTCTTGGAAGCAACTGCAATCTGTAGGTAACCTTGCTTATTCCTCTTGGACGCAACTGCAATCTGTAGGTAACCTTGCTTATTCCTCTTGGACGCAACTGCAATCTGTAGGTAACCTTGCTTATTCCTCTTGGACGCAACTGCAATCTGTAGGTAACCGTGCTTATTCCTCTTGGAAGCAACTGCAATCTGTAGGTAACCGTGCTTATTCCTCTTGGACGCAACTGCAATCTGTAGGTAACCGTGCTTATTCCTCTTGGAAGCAACTGCAATCTGTAGGTAACCGTGCTTATTCCTCTTGGACGCAACTGCAATCTGTAGGTAACCTTGCTTATTCCTCTTGGAAGCAACTGCAATCTGTAGGTAACCTTGCTTATTCCTCTTGGACGCAACTGCAATCTGTAGGTAACCTTGCTTATTCCTCTTGGAAGCAACTGCAATCTGTAGGTAACCTTGCTTATTCCTCTTGGAAGCAACTGCAATCTGTAGGTAACCGTGCTTATTCCTCTTGGACGCAATTGCAATCTTTAGGTAACCGTGCTTATTCCTCTTGGACGCAACTGCAATCTGTAGGTAAACTTGCTTATTCCTCTTGGACGCAATTGCAATCTTTAGGTAACCGTGCTTATTCCTCTTGGACGCAACTGCAATCTGTAGGTAACCTTGCTTATTCCTCTTGGACGCAATTGCAATCTTTAGGTAACCGTGCTTATTCCTCTTGGACGCAACTGCAATCTGTAGGTAACCTTGCTTATTCCTCTTGGACGCAACTGCAATCTGTAGGTAACCTTGCTTATTCCTCTTGGAAGCAACTGCAATCTGTAGGTAACCTTGCTTATTCCTCTTGGACGCAACTGCAATCTGTAGGTAACCTTGCTTATTCCTCTTGGAAGCAACTGCAATCTGTAGGTAACCTTGCTTATTCCTCTTGGACGCAACTGCAATCTGTAGGTAACCTTGCTTATTCCTCTTGGACGCAACTGCAATCTGTAGGTAACCTTGCTTATTCCTCTTGGACGCAACTGCAATCTGTAGGTAACCTTGCTTATTCCTCTTGGACGCAACTGCAATCTGTAGGTAACCTTGCTTATTCCTCTTGGAAGCAACTGCAATCTGTAGGTAACCTTGCTTATTCCTCTTGGACGCAACTGCAATCTGTAGGTAACCTTGCTTATTCCTCTTGGACGCAACTGCAATCTGTAGGTAACCTTGCTTATTCCTCTTGGACGCAACTGCAATCTGTAGGTAACCTTGCTTATTGCTCTTGGACGCAACTGCAATCTGTAGGTAACCTTGCTTATTCCTCTTGGACGCAACTGCAATCTGTAGGTAACCTTGCTTATTCCTCTTGGACGCAACTGCAATCTGTAGGTAACCTTGCTTATTCCTCTTGGACGCAACTGCAATCTGTAGGTAACCTTGCTTATTCCTCTTGGACGCAACTGCAATCTGTAGGTAATCTTGCTTATTACTCTTGGAAGCAACTGCAATCTGTAGGTAACCTTGCTTATTCCTCTTGGACGCAACTGCAATCTGTAGGTAACCTTGCTTATTCCTCTTGGACGAAATTGCAATCTGTAGGTAACCTTGCTTATTCCTCTTGGACGCAACTGCAATCTGTAGGTAAACTTGCTTATTCCTCTTGGACGCAATTGCAATCTTTAGGTAACCGTGCTTATTCCTCTTAGACGCAACTGCAATCTGTAGGTAAACTTGCTTATTCCTCTTGGACGCAATTGCAATCTTTAGGTAACCGTGCTTATTCCTCTTGGACGCAACTGCAATCTGTAGGTAACCTTGCTTATTCCTCTTGGACGCAATTGCAATCTTTAGGTAACCGTGCTTATTCCTCTTGGACGCAACTGCAATCTGTAGGTAACCTTGCTTATTCCTCTTGGAAGCAACTGCAATCTGTAGGTAACCTTGCTTATTCCTCTTGGACGCAACTGCAATCTGTAGGTAACCTTGCTTATTCCTCTTGGACGAAATTGCAATCTGTAGGTAACCTTGTTTATTCCTCTTGGACGAAATTGCAATCTGTAGGTAACCTTGCTTATTCCTCTTGGACTAAATTGCAATCTGTAGGTAACCTTGCTTATTCCTCTTGGACGAAATTGCAATCTGTAGGTAACCTTGCTTATTCCTCTTGGACGCAACTGCAATCTGTAGGTAACCGTGCTTATTCCTCTTGGACGCAACTGCAATCTGTAGGTAACCTTGCTTATTCCTCTTGGACGCAACTGCAATCTGTAGGTAACCTTGCTTATTCCTCTTGGAAGCAACTGCAATCTGTAGGTAACCGTGCTTATTCCTCTTGGACGCAACTGCAATCTGTAGGTAACCTTGCTTATTCCTCTTGGACGCAACTGCAATCTGTAGGTAACCTTGCTTATTCCTCTTGGAAGCAACTGCAATCTGTAGGTAACCTTGCTTATTCCTCTTGGACGCAACTGCAATCTGTAGGTAACCTTGCTTATTCCTCTTGGACGAAATTGCAATCTGTAGGTAACCTTGCTTATTCCTCTTGGACGCAACTGCAATCTGTAGGTAACCTTGCTTATTCCTCTTGGACGCAACTGCAATCTGTAGGTAAACTTGCTTATTCCTCTTGGACGCAATTGCAATCTTTAGGTAACCGTGCTTATTCCTCTTGGACGCAACTGCAATCTGTAGGTAACCTTGCTTATTCCTCTTGGACGCAATTGCAATCTTTAGGTAACCGTGCTTATTCCTCTTGGACGCAACTGCAATCTGTAGGTAACCTTGCTTATTCCTCTTGGACGCAACTGCAATCTGTAGGTAACCTTGCTTATTCCTCTTGGATAATGGTTGGATAATGGTTGCTAGTTCCATAGAGATTAGTGTAAAGCCATAGTCAGTTGACCATCATGAACTGTAGGTAACCTTGCTTATTCCTCTTGGACGAAATTGCAATCTGTAGGTAACCTTGCTTATTCCTCTTGGACGAAATTGCAATCTGTAGGTAACCTTGCTTATTCCTCTTGGACTAAATTGCAATCTGTAGGTAACCTTGCTTATTCCTCTTGGACGAAATTGCAATCTGTAGGTAACCTTGCTTATTCCTCTTGGACGCAACTGCAATCTGTAGGTAACCTTGCTTATTCCTTTTGGACGCAACTGCAATCTGTAGGTAACCTTGCTTATTCCTCTTGGACGTAACTGCAATCTGTAGGTAACCTTGCTTATTCCTCTTGGACGCAACTGCAATCTGTAGGTAACCTTGCTTATTCCTCTTGGACGTAACTGCAATCTGTAGGTAACCTTGCTTATTCCTCTTGGACGCAACTGCAATCTGTAGGTAACCTTGCTTATCCTCTGAATGGCTTTGTAAGGACCAATTAATCTGGTCCAAACTTGGATAATGGTTGCTAGTTCCATAGAGATTAGTGTAAAGCCATAGTCAGTTGACCATCATGAACTCAAGAACTTGGTGATTGTGAATGTCAGCTCATCTCTTCTGATTGAAAGCTCCTTGACAGGAAATCCAAGATATCTTTGTATACTTAAAGCATATATTCGATCCAATGGTCTGCCACTGGTACTCCTGAGGTTATTGTTAGGTATTTTAATTTCTTCATTTAGAACTTAATTAGCTAAGAATATCATGATTATAAAAAGTATGTCAGCATGTTTCTTATCTTGTATCTCACTAGAATGTTTAAGTGCGTCATCTGTAGAATGTTTACGTTAATGTTCTTTAAAACATCTGTTTCCTGTGTCCTGTCGTTGCTTCAGATACTACTGAGACAACGTATCTATAGGAAACCGGGAATTAGGTAAGGTTTTGCTGAGTTAAACATAAAAAAGACACTTGCTTGCAAATATGTATTTAACCCTATTTCCAACTATGCTAATAGCTGTGACGTGTGCTATATAAGGGACAGGCCGTCCAAATAAAACTCAGAGATTATTCTGATGGCACTCTGACTTCTGTGCATTATTTTCTCTCATTATATCTTGGTACCTAGATATAATATTATACACACATCAGAATACATGATTACTCACTAATCTGATCCTATCATTTTTGGTCCTTCGAGCCGTGGTTGTTTCCCTTCTCATTCCTCGGACGTTGCAAAACTCCTTTTACCGTGCACGGTGGGTTTGTCGCCGAGGACTCTCTTACCTTGAGAAAGACCTCAGGCCTGATATATACGATCAGTTGGACCTCAGAGGCAAGGTGTTTTTTTTTTTTTCCGGGGGATGACAAGGCACAGCTTACAACGAACTGACAGTGAGTATTTGAATTTCTGTTGCATTTTGCATTTGTGTGTATGTTCTGTAGGTACTTACCTTACAGTGATATTAGGTAAAAGAGATGTACAACTAGGTTTCTTGCCTTGTGATAGGTAGAAGGGTTGGAACTTACCCATAGGGAGGTAAAAGAGTCATTATCCTGAGGAAAAGACTATAAAATAAGTTCTCCGTACGTAACAATATTGAGAATGCTTACCATGAAAAAGGGGTAAATGAGTCTGACTTTCAAATGAGCTCTTGCAAGAAAATATGTATGTGTGCATGTTACCATTTTGTATGATTTAAATACCGGTACCGGGTGTATGTATGTTTGTGAGGGGTGTAACACGGATATCAGTTTATTGGTTATTGTATATACCTGTAAACATTCTGTATATTCCTGTGTACTTGTGAGTGTATGTTTATATATACATGTATGCTTTTGTGTTGTTCTCATAATTCTTACCTGAAACTATCCACTTTTGGTAGTGAGTGGTCACGCATTACCCACCTAGTCTCCGAAGGGCACTAATCTAATCCTATCAGTTATATAAACACATTATCCGGTTAGCCAGGAAAACACAAGTGGACCAAGTGGACATTTAATGGCAGGGGGCACCAGGACATCAATTTCAAAGGGGACAGAGGTAAGATTTTTATCAGACAAAGCAGAGTCAGGAGAGGCGGATCAGTTTCATATTTGGGAGAGAGGCCAAGATTAGACTCAAACGCACATGTTTACAATCCAAAATAAAGGTGAGGTCAAGGAATGTCAGAGAGTCAGGAAAATCCAAATACCAAAGCCAAAAATGGTCAGAACCCGGAAATCAAGCTGAATACAGGAGCTCGCCAAGCTGCTAGCACCAAGCCAAAACAGAGCCACAGCCTTATATAGGCCGCGTGCGGCACTTCCTCAGTCTGGCAAGAACCAATTACCAGACCAGAATTCACATAGCTTCACATATCTCACTTTACATAATCTGTATCTACAGAGCAAGAAGGCACAGTGTACCTGTGGTACGCCTAGACATGGCCACAGGCAATACACGCACCATGGATGCATCCAAAGACACAAAGCAAGAAGACGTTAAAGCCTCAGTATGGACAGGAGCACTGTGGGATATAGAAGCAAAGGTACTGCTCCTCTTTCTGTCTCCTCAGACATCTGGCACACCTAACCTCTTCCTGATCAAGGTATATTTCTACAATCAACATGAATATTTTGCTATATTTTCTGTAAGCTGTGTAGAAACTATGCATTTGAATTTATTACCTTGTCAATTGCTTTACCTACATTCTTATAATAGCGTTTGCCCATATTAATCCATATGTTTCTTGTGTATTGCTTTATTATCCATGAGCACCTTGACTGGGTAGCTGTTCCATAAATCAGTGTAAAGTATATAGCATTTCTTTAAACATCTACACCCTTACCTTAGTGCATTATCTCAAGTATGCTTTTGTCAGGGTATTTCCAGAATACGAGGGCCTAAGAAGGAGATAAAATTCTACTTGATACCAGGTAATTGTCAGATATTTATTCTAAGAACTTGTGCAGTTAAGACATCCAGGGGTGCCGTCCTCTGCTCCCTCTGTGTCATCGGCCTCTACCAAGATGACCATTTGTACCGCACGTCTTATCCATCAATGTAGAACTCACAACAAGAAATCATTTGTATTCACCTTCACCTTTATATAAGCAACTTCCTGGATCATTTGTTAGGCTTCTCCAATAAATCTTGTTCCTGAGTGTTCTCCTCCTTATAGTTCCTTATTGATTATTTTGTGTTAGACCCAGAATTGTAACCATTCTCTAGTCTGCCTCCTACTCCGACCAATTACGTTTGGCCATGACCTTCCAGTCAACCACCAGCCTACACCATCAAAGTTACATTTATGGCCTTGGGATGTGCTGAGAGTCCTATCATTATTCCCAAAAATAAAATTAGGACGTTTGTGCACTTGTGAACTCCTCCGTGTACAAGTCTATGCAAACTTTTGCCAGATATTGTAAATTCCTCCAAATAATGTAAACATGTGTTAAATAAAGCAAAGCAAGACTACCTTCTTCAGAAAATGGGTCATCTCAGTGGACTATAGGCTTATAAGGGTGTCTTGTTAGGTTTCAATATGCTTAATCTGCAGTATGGGAAACTATATTGCATTTGTGGTTCATGCTCCATATCTTTCTTATAGCAATGTCTCCTTGTCATATTTGCCATTTCCACCTTGAAGCTTGTTTTTTGGCTTATGAGTTATACACAACCATTGCAACATCCTATTATGCCTTTAAGCCAGTAGCTATGTATGTTTGGTGCCAATATACACTATATAGAGCCAGAGTGACTGAATACCAGTGCTCAGTTGTTCTGCTCCAGGAATACATTTTAGCCTATTTATCTGGAGGGGGGGGGGGGTTACCCATCTTTTTCTCTCATTTACTCTGATCTTTAGATTCCTACGCCCTGGACTACTAATACAATTCTTTGCCATTTGCCTCGACTTTTGGACTATGATTCTGGTTTGGCCCATATTTCTTGGCTTTTCTCTCGAAACTCCTTGCCTGAATTTCTACCACCTGGCACAACACTTTGTTTATATCACCTGATTTTGCTGACTTTTGTCCCTAGTTTTTTTTTTTTTTACTTACTTTAATACAAAAGAGAGAGAGAACTTTTCGAAGTGAAGATCTTGCGTACAGTACAGCTTCCTTCTTCAGGACTAGACCAACATATTATTAGAAGTCTAATTGAACAATTTGATTCTTTATATTTTTGGACAGCAAAAGCTGTCTGAAAATAGCTGAACAAAAACCAGAAAAAGAATCTTGCAGAAATGTCGATATTGTAGGCAGATGGTAGACGGTGTAACGAGATGTAACAGCGCACTTATGCAGAAGCCTTAATGAAAAAGATGATGTTTCTGCTGATTTCAGTAAAATTAATGTTCCTATCACTGACAGGACCTGTTTGAACTTACAGACCTTTTGCTGTTACCTAACACAAAATATAATATTCCTCTTTTTGATCTTTCCTGACTTAAATTCTCATTTCCTGTGCTTGAATTGAAGATTTTGACTTAAAAAAAAAGGCATTTTTAGAGTGAGGCTTGGGAGGAAAGACCCTGTTTGTAGGTGAACAGATGTTTGGAGTAACTGGAGGCTTGGATAGGAGTTGCTGCTGATAGTAAAGGTGGGGGTTAAAATATTGTCATCATATTACACTGATCATTTGTTAAAAATTTAATATTATTTAGTCAAAGTATTTGTATACTTGACAGTCGGACTTCATCTAGGAGGGCTACTAAAATGTTGCCTGGTCTAATAAACAAAACGTTTAAGAAAAATCTTCATGAACTTAATGAATAGATTATAGGACAGAAGATGTGATGTCAGGAGGGAAATGCTATAACACAAGAATATTATGTTGGGGTTTAGTTAATTCGGTGGTGATTGGTTTGTGCATTGGTCATTGGGCCTCTCGCTTGCAACTTCTCATTAAAAGTTGCCTGTAAGGGTGTATAAAAATAGCTCAAAATATATATGGATGTCCAGATCACCTTTCTACAAAAATAATGCTTTCTACACAAATGAATTAAAAGTTCCCCTTTAATTCAATGCCTGGAGCGGAGCCCATATTATGTTGTGGTCCCTGATGCATTGCATTGGCTGCCATAGCAGTAGCTCCACCACTGGAACTGGTGTATGGAACATGGAATTGGTATAGTCTTCCAAAAGAATGGTGGTTATATACTGTAAATTAATTGACAACTACGAATGTATGGGACTAGCCTGGGGATTAATTAAACTATATCTCCTACCTAGACAGAAAATACACTGGTCTATTGGTTCTTATGAAATATCTGACTTATATCTCTATGTTATGTTATTATTATTATTATTATGTTTTATTTATATCGCGCCAACATATTCCGTAGCGCTGTACAAGGGACAAGAACAAGGGAACTACAAATTTAACAAATTCAGAATTATGTGACCTAAATTCTTCCTGGATTTTTCCCAATAATTTGTACCATTCAAGAATGAAAATAGAGAAATAGATGCCAGAGAGATCCAATAACCAGCTGTTTATAAATGCTTATAAAAAAAAAATCAGTGTGATATAACTCTGGGGGTATTTCTACAAGACTCTGACTCACAAAGGCAGATTTAGAGTAGAGTCAACCCACTAACCATGGTCCTAATTGTTTCTGAGGTCAGAGTAGGTGACTAGCTGAGTGAATGGGTTCAGAGGCAGAGGGTTAAGTATGGGAAAAAGCAATAAAATGGCTGGGGTCACAGGTAAAGGGTTGACTTATGTGGCAATTAATATAATATTCAAAGTCACAAGCCAAAATGAAGAGGACAATCAAGAATAAGCTAGGTCTCCTCTTTCGAGTGGTGTTCATGGGTATCTAGGCTAGGTGTCCATGCTTCAGCATCCCTGAGCTAACACACTTTGTATTGCTCTCATTGTACATCATTCTGTCATTTAACAGGTCACCCAAATATTGACAACAAAGTGCCCTGGGAAGACATGGTAACTATTCGAGAATAAACGCCATAAACCAACATGCCACTTTTTTTGTAACCCAGCACAAAGCTTCGATGCATCTTTTGAGTAACCATCTAAGGATCCTCTGAATTCTCATCCCTTTATCTGCAACCTTTCTTTTTTCTTTTTTCTGAGGTTAAACATTTTTTTTTAGAAGTTGCCAACGACAGAGACTCCAGCCAGTGCCATGTTTCTCTCAACATCGCTCACTCATTTTCACTTCTCATCTAATTTTGTGGTTTGGCCATTTGTCCCAACACGTTTTTCGTGCCTTTTGCAGAATAGAGCTCTTCATATTGACATCATTAAAAGTATGATAGGTTCTTGGCACAGAGAAAACACCATGGCTTCTTGAGGTTCTCTGGATAGTCTGCTGCCAGTAGAGTTCTCACGTCGATCCTTTCAGCCAACGTACCAGAGGGCCCTATCAAGTTCTTTACATATTTATGGCCATTTAACTTTGTGCATCTAATCTTACATAGTAGTGTTACGATGAAATTTATACTGATGTATAGTATTTAGAAGTGTAAAAACAACTAAGGAGGCTATAAAAGGGCTTTTATGGTGGAGACAGGAAGACTGTCAGCACTCAGTGTAAAGACTATAGAGCAGATGATTATGGCAGGGAATTACAAAATCTCACCATGTTGTTGGATGTAAACTTTACACTATATAATTTAATTTGGAAATCCAAATAGGGTGAGGCAAAGTAAAACAGAGAACGTATTTGGAAGTTCAATACTATTAGACAAAAAATTATTTATGTTGTTTTGCAACCCTATAAATTCCACTTTTCTGTTCTACAGTACTTAATAATAATTTACGAACTGGAAATGGGGTGTTCTCATGAAAAAAAAAAAAACTACCATCTTAGATTTATTTAACCTTGTTTAATTTGATGGATTTCCCATTGTTCTCCTAATCCAGAACACATTTGTTTTTCCAAAACTTGTGTGACATGAGTGGATTCCTCTGACAAAGAGAGCTGATCTTCATTCCTAGGATGGGCTATTTAAATACTCTGATGCATTGTAAATGTGTGGATTCTGAGTGGCTTTTGCTTTCTAACCTGGTGTGATCTAGTGGATTTCATAATTGGGCTGATCTCAATTTCTTGGATGGACTATTAAATATCATAATCTACTGTAAATTAGTAAATCTACTGGATAGATTTAATGTGAACTGGGGTCTCCTAATTAAAAAATAAACCGAGCCAATCTCTCTTAAAAGGGTGGACTGGACAAATATTTTGACACATAATAAATTGTAAGACTGTCTTGATCTAGACAAATTGAATGCATCCGTTCATCCACAATTAATTGGATATATCTCCTGATTCATTTCTGGTTCTGTAGATGCCCTATTTATAGAGTAACTGGTTGGATCTCAGATCATTTGATCAAGGAAGATTTGGTAGTCAAAGATAGGTTGGGTGGTTCTTATGACTAAGATGTTACATAGCTGCATAGTAATTAAGGTTGAAAAAAAGACTTTCAGTCCATCAAGTTCAACCTTTTAAGATCTCCTCTGATCTGCAATATGAGGATTAGTTATTAATTAATTAGTTGTTAATTGTTAATTATTAATCAACTATTTTTTTTAAATTAGTAATTAATCCAGAGGAAGGCAAACAGAAATGGATGGATTGTCAGTGGAAATGATAATTTGTTTACATTTTTTTGACCAAGGACCTATTGGATGAATCTTCTATTACCCTGGTGGTTGCTGAATAGAAGGAGAACCAACATCACAGAGGTAGAGTGTATTATCTATCCCTTGGACTGGGTGTGACTGGGGGTAAACTGAATATTCCAATGAACAACATGGTTTGGTCATAAGAATAATTGGTATCACTGTCCAGAAAATTCAACAGACCAATCAAACTCGGAGCACACCAACGAGACGTATGGCCAATATCTTGCAAAGTTTGTTCAGACTGATGAACCTTTATAGCTGTGCACTATTTTTACCATTATTCACACTGACTACATTAATCTTGGCACGCTCCTCACTGCCATCTCCAAGATATTACCGACTGCAACTACATTATGGCGCATCATACTGGATTGACGCACTCTGGATCACAGATAAGTCATGACTCACAGCGTAATGCTTAGGAATGACATGAGTAGGTAGATGGACCATTATATCTGACCAAATTAAATGGATCCTGTGATCTGCAGTACATTTGGCAACTATTTTAAACATCTTAGAATGCTTTCTACCCAATAATTTCACCTATTTCGATTTACCATGCCCGCAAAATGACACTTCCATCGCTCCAATTATAGCTTTACAGCTACTATTAAATGTAGATAATATTACCACTTTCTGTGAAAAGCTTTCTACGGGAAACTAGTCTTAAATCACTCTCTAAGTATTAGCAGGTGGATTCAATATGTTTTAGACACTATTTTCTGTAAGATTTTTCCCAAATGTGGACTGATCTCCGAAACAGACACATGCCCACAATATTATGATCTATCCAAACCTTTAATCCAAACTATGACATTCACCACATGCTGATATTTTGAGTTAATATGAAACTCGTATTTTTTTTTTCTGGGTCCTGTTTCTTATTAAAGCCCAGGTTTCTTGTCAGAGCTGTATGGTGAGTAACAAGGCTCTGTGTCCTGTTCCTTATTAGAACAGGCAACATATCAAAGTGAAATACACACAAAACATACACGTAGAAAAATGTGGGAATTGGAGAGTAATATCTTCCATACAAAGGACTTAATAAGGCATTTAATGATTAAAGAGATTGGATAAACAGAAATGCGTAAAATGCAAACCTTACACAACCCTACAGCCTGGGGCCAGTCTGATGATCACTTATTTTAGGAAATATCTTCTAAACATACAGAAATCACAGTGGTTGTATTTTTAAAGTGACACAGAAGAGGTTCCAAATATGATATAATTTATAGCTGTAGTTAATAACAAGTACTTTATCAACTGAATGAAATTGCATTTTCCTATAGCAAACTAAAATTTGAGCTGTCAACCTTTGTGATCTACACCTAAAAAAAAGATTGTAATCCTGCATTTCGATATTGGCACTTAGCAACAACTGCTATACCTGCAGCTCTCTGTAGATCTTTTATTAAGTGACACTCAATGATAAGGTGACTTGAGATGGGAAGATTATTGAATCTGATCACACCGCAGAAAATTTTACACTTAAACTAATTGCTGGTATTGGATTAACTTTTTTTGCTAATAACTATAAACTGTAAACTTGTTTATTTACAGTGATATAATAAACTAGCCACCTGCCCGTCAAAAATGACAGCATAATATTTGCGAGCTTTTCAATGCTGCCGCACATTGCGAGCCTCGCTATGCGCAGCAAAGCCTGGTAATGCGAGCCTCGCTATGCACCGCTTCTCTGTCTCCTTCTCTCCTTCTGTGTCCTCTTCTCTCATTCTCTCTCCTCTCTGAGACCCTTGGAATAAGAGACTTCGGCACCCATTGCAGGCCTCGCAATGAGCGCCCATTGCGGGCCTACCATCGCAAATGACAGGATAATATTTGACTTTACTCTCCCCCCCCACCGGTGTCTCTTCCCCCACTCTCTCCCCTTCCTCTCCCTCCCTTGTGTCTCTTTCCACTCCCCTCCCCTCCCTCCCTTGTGTCTCTTTTGCCCCCTCTCCCTCCCCTGTGTCTCTTTTGCCCCCTCTCCCTCCCCTGTGTCCCGCTCTCACTTCCTTGGGCCTCCCCCCCCTTCGCTAATTATTATTATTGTTTTGTAAAAAACAAACTATTTTTTGTCTTCTAAATTTTGGTATACATGAATGATGTTGTTAATACAAATATTTTTTTTAAGTTTGAAATAAATTGTAATAATTTCCATAACTTAATACTGATTTTCTAAATTAATAAATTAAGAAGTAAATATACTTTACCTATTATCTGTAATTTACAGAATTCAAAATCCTACAGAGCTAACAATCTCTCTTCAGAAATTACCATAGCAGATAAATTTCCAGTGACACTGTTCATCAACTGTGTAGAAAGTGAGAAAGATCTGGAAATTGTCTAGTATATATAAAATCTATCTCACACATGCGCAATACTGCAATCAAGTGACAAAACTTGATTATTGCGGGCTTTGCGATGCGCGTCTTCGGCGCACACCATGGGCCTCACAACCTGTGGCCTGCGGCCTTGGGCGGTCATTGCGGGCCTTGGTCTTATTTATAATGTATATACCATCTTACATTATTCATTTAAGTTGCATCACTATAATAGTTGTCAAAGGCGCTCATTGCACTGGCGAGCAGTTGAGGCACGTTGGACTTAGGCTGCAGGGGTCGTGACCTGTATCACTCATCGCCAGCGGCACAAGTGGGACTTACGACCTGTACGACTTAAGACCAAAACCTGTACATATAATGTGCAGCTCGCAAAAATCCCACTTTAACACCTGAACCATGAAACTGGAAAGAACTGAAAAAACAAATATGGCTCAAATTAACTTACACACTCAGACACAGCAGCCTGTGAGTGAGGTTGCAAGTTATTTTGATGCATATTCGTCTTTTCACGAACGAAAATCGATTAACACGACGAAAATGAGGCCGAAGTACATAAAACTAGCCAGAATGACACAAAACTAGCCCGAAGAACGTAAAAAGTGCTCAGAGGGCCCAAAGCCTCGCATTGTGTGGGAGCCTTACAAATTTACTCCCATCAGTTTTGACGGGCAATTTCCTAGTGTAATTATAATATATTGTTATTATTAATTTTAATGGGACCTTTCTTAAAGCAACAGTAATGTATTTCAGCAATGTCTTTAAAATATTAGCTGTAACAAGTGAAGACTTTCAATATGTTATTGCTATATAACATTAGCAGCAACTATAAGTTAGGATTTATATAGTTTATGGTTCATAAAGTAATAATGGTATCATTACAGTTTATTTAACTTAAGCTCCATCAGAGGCCCTTTATCCAACATAGGCTCCATCAGAAGCCCTGTTATTCAACATAGACCCCATCAAAAGTCCTTTATACAGAGGTACTTTATCCAACATAGGCTCCACCAGAGGCCCTTTTATCGAACAAATGATGCATCAGAAGCTCTGTTATCAAACATAGGCTGCATCAGAAGCCCTTTACCCAACATAGGATCCATCAGAGGCCCTGTTATCCAACACAAGCTTCATCCGAGGCACTCTTTCCAACACAGGCCAGGCTCCATCTGGGGTCCTTTATGCAACATAGGCTCAATCAGAAGCCCATTATCCGACATGGGCTCCATCAGAAGCCCTGTTACCAAACATAGGTTTTATCAGTGACCTTGTTATCCGACATAGGCACCATCAGAAGCCCTTTACCCAACATAGGCTCCATCAGAGGCCTTGTTATCCAACATAGGCGTACCAGAGTCCTTGCTGTCCAACATAGGCCCATATGAGGCCTTGCTATCCAACATAGGCTCCATCAGAGGCCCTTTATCCAACATAAGCTACATAAGGGCCCTGTTATCCATCATATGTTCCATAAGAGCCCTGTTATCCAACATAGTCTTTATCAGAAGCCCTTTATCCAACATAGACTCTGTCAGCGATCCTGTTCACAACATAGGCTCTATCAGAGACCCTATTCACAACATAGGCTCCATCAGAGGCCATTTATCCAACATAGGCTCTATCAGAGGCAATTTATCCAACATAGGCTCTATCAGAGGCCATTTATGCAACATAGGTTCAATCAGAAGCCCTTTAACGAACATAGGCTCTATCAGAGGCCATTTATGCAACATAGGTTCAATCAGAAGCCCTTTAACGAACATAGGCTCCATCAGAGGCCCTATTAACCAACATAGGTTCATTTAGAGCCACTTTTATCCAACATGGGCTCCATCAGATTCTGTTTATGCAACATAGGCTCAATCAGAGGCCCTTTATTCAACATAGGTTCAATCAGAAGACCTTTTAGGCTCCTTAAGGGGCCCTGTTAAACAACATAGGTTCCATCAAAACCCATCTATCCAACATAGGCTCCATCAGAAGCTCTGTTTTTCACCATAGGCTCCATCAGAGGTCCTGTTATCCAACATAGGCTCCATCAGAAGCCCTTTACCCAACATAGGATCCATCGGAGGCCCTGTTACCCAACCCAAGCTTCATCCGAGGCACTTTTTCCAACACAGGCTCCATCTGAGGTCCTTTATGAGACATAGGCTCAATCAGAAGCCCATTATCTGACATGGGCTCCATCAGAAGCCCTGTTACCAAACATAGGTTTTATCAGTGACCCTATTATCGGACATAGGCACCACCAACATAGGCTCCATCAGAGGCCTTGTTATCCAACATTGGCCTATCAGGGGCCTTGCTGTCCAACATAGGCCCATTAGAGGCCTTGCTATCCAACATAGGCCCATCAGAGGCGTTGCTATCCAACATAAGCACCATCAGAGGCCCTTTTTCAAACACAGACTCCATCAGAGGCCCTTTATCCAGCATAAGCTACATAAGGGCCCTGTTATCCAACATATTCTCCATCAGAAGCCCTTTATCCAACATAGACTCTGTCAGAGATCCTGTTCACAACATAGGCACTATCAGAGGCAATTTATCCAACATAGGCTCTATCAGAGGCCATTTATGCAACATAGGTTCAATCAGAAGCCGTTTAACGAACATAGGCTCCATCAGAGGCCCTATTAACCAACATAGGTTCCTTTAGAGCCACTTTTATCCAACATGGGCTCCATCAGATTCTGTTAATGCAACATAGGCTCAATCAGAGGCCCTTTTCTTCAACATAGGTTCAATCAGAAGACCTTTTAGGCTCCTTAAGGGGCCCTGTTAACCAACATAGGTTCCATCAAAGCCCATTTATCCAACATAGGTTCAATCAGAAGCTCTGTTTTGCATCATAGGTTCCATCAGAGGCCCTGTTATCCAACATAGGCTCAATCAGAGGTCCTTTATCCAACATATTCTCTTTAAAAGTCAGTTTATGCAACATAGTCTCCATCAGAGGCCCTGTTACCCAACACAGATTCCATCAAAAGCTCTGTTATCCAACATAGGCTCCATCGGAGGTCCTTTATCCAACATAGGCTCCATCAGAGACCATGTTATATACAGGAGGAAAATGTCCAATATAATCTTAGAAATCAGAATATGAGCTATTACATTAACTCTCACTGTTATATTCATCCATTTTGTTTAGTGGAAGAGTTGATATCACTGTTGGGGGAGGAGCTACCCACACAGCTGGACAGGCTCCACTTACATCATGACAGGGGGATTTTTTAGTCTAATCCATCCCTGTAGCAGGGAAGCAGCACTTTGTTAAATAAAGTGCAGTATATATTAATGTATACTTGTTATTTATATACATATACTGTACATTATGTAAGTAGAATTCATTTTTATTCATGGAGTTTTTTGTGCTGTTTATAATATCTAATAATTTGTCTGAAGGCATAGATTATGAATGCATCTGATAAAATAGAATCAGTAGTGAATTAAAACATTATTTTGCATGACAAAATCCCCAAATAAACATTAAAAAACGTTCCTTGAAGTTAACAATTTCTTGTTTTCTAGTGGTTGATTTTGAGAAAAGTATGGGCATTCTACCTCAACAGTGTCGGGATTCTACCTTAGCTTAATGGGATTTGTTGTCTGGAAGGTGCTCTCACAGTGCCTGCAGCACATTCCATCTCAAGTATCTGCAGCTCATTTCAACTCTCCCAATTACTCTGCAGTTTATTCCACCTCCGTATCTGCAGCACATTCCATCGCACATTCCACCTGAGTCACTGCAGTAAAGAATAGCATAATGTTTACATATAAAATACATTCATACTGCTATACCAAACACTGGCTGCAGTGTCAGGGTTCAGTCTTGGTTACTTTTCAACACCTTCTGGTAGAATAATGGAATCATTACAGTATATTTAACTTAGGCTCCATCAGAGGCCCTTGATTTAACATAGCTTCAATCAGAAGCCCTTTATCCAAAATAGGTTCCATCAGAGGCCCTTTACCCAACATAGGCTCCATCAGAGGCCCTGTTGTCCAACACAGGCTCCATCCAAGGTGCTTTATCCAACACATGCTCCATCCAAGGTGCTTTAGCCAACACAGGCTCCATCAGAGGCCCTTTATGCGACATAGGCTACATAAGAGCCCTGTTATCCATCATATGCTTCGAAAGAACCCTGTTATCCAACAAAGGCTCCATCAGAAGCCCTTCATGCAATATAGGCCTTATCAGAGGTACTTTATCCAACATAGGCTCCATCAGAGGGTCTGTTATCCATAAAGCTGCATAAGAGCTGTGTTAGTCAACATTAGCTATATCAGATGTCCTGTATTTAATATGGGCCCCATCAGGGGGCATTTATCCAACACAGGTACCATCAGAGGCTCTGTTATCCAGCATAGGCTGCATCAGAAGTGCTTCATCCAACTTAGGCTCCATCAGAGGCCCTGTTATCCAACACAGGCTTTATCAAGTCTCTGCAGCTCATGTCAACTCTCCCATTCACTCTGCAGTTTATTCCACCTCAGTATCTGCAGCACATTCCACATAAGTCCCCACAACACATTCCCTGCAGCTAGGAATAACTTAGAGTTTACATATAAAATACAATCATACTGCTATAACTGGAGTGCCAGGGTTCAGTCTTGGTTATTTCTCGACAACTTCTACCACCCCTCTGTCTCTGTACAAGTACCCACCCTCCTTCATCTCACCCCTATCTCTTCTCTCTCCTTTCTTCCCCCTTCTCTCACTTGTACATCTCCACTCATTCTTAGCAATTATTTCTCTCTCATATTATGTCTCCCCTTTTTCTCTTTCACTCACCTACATTTTTTCTCCCCCTTTCTCTCAAACCTATCAGTACTCTCTCTCTCTATCTCTCTATTTCTTGTAATCTATAACATAGAAGGAATCTGTGTATCCACCGAGGCCGAGGAAAGAATTCATTGAAGGCCCGGCTTTGAAGTGAGGAAGTTCAACGCTCCGTCTTTTCTCTCCCCTGCTGTGCCAGAGACCCAGTTTCCAGCCTCATTTCCATCCTCTCTGTCAAATTAGAAACACACACTTTTACAAGCAAAACCCACCTTGTGTTCCCATTCACCTATCTAAAATTATAGGGACCTCATAACACCCAGAACATGTTGGATTCAATTTACTAGGCATTAAAAACTATCTATACATTGTATTATACCTTTACTCAACAGCTAAACACTCTTGTGATAGTCTGCATTGTTTACTTGGCTCCTTTATACCAAAGTGGGACTCTCTATGCTATTTTTGAGTGTGAGGGAGGGGATCTAACTGCATAATACAATTGGGAAATGTTGTTTTGCCACCATAGAATTCAAACTTATTGTGAGGAATTCAAGGTTTCCCCAGGGTGTTTTCCACCGCAAACGTATCCATACAAAAATAGTGGGACTAGTAAAGACTAAATGAATATTAAGTTTAGGCCTGAGGCGTTTTGACGTAGAACGTCTTTCTCAAAGGTAAAAAAATAAAATTGACACCATAGAAACAAACATGCAGACCATGAGCCCCGTGCTAATCAATTGTTTATGTATTTATATTATTTGAAATGAAATAGATTTGACAATTGCATTTATAGCTTCAATATATAAAATGTGTTTATTTTGTTTATATACTAGTCCATTGCCCATAAAAAATGATGGCATAATATCATCTGCTCTGTCTCTCTCTTTCCCTGAGTGCCCTCTCCCTCTCTTTCTGTGCGCTGTCTCTCTGTCTTTGTGCCCTCTCTATCTCTGTGTCCTATCTCTCTCTCTCTCTCTTTCTCCCTCCCTCTTTTTTTCTCCCTCCCTCTTTCTCTCTCTCCCTTCCACCCAGCGTTACACACAACGGAAACTATATTAGTGATATATCATTTAGTATATGATGAGCAAAAGATCAAGGGAAGCCCTCCACTATACAAATATATAGATAATGCATTAGAGCATTTGTTCCTCGGCAACATAGTTTCCTGATATGTATTAACCCCTTGAGTATTGGGTTGTGTGTTATCCTAGAGGATGTATGATGAGAAGGAAAAAATAATGCAATATCATATTTTTTTAGTCACACATATGTTGATATTAGACTGTTAAGTGTCAAAAAATGTTGAAATTCCATCACTTTTCCTAGTTTTTGTTGCTATACTGTCACTTTAACTGCTGCTGCCGCACTCTGCAATGGTTTTAATACCATTTGCGAGCAGCCTTTTGTACCCGTTCCTGGTTTGCAAGTGATCCGTAAAATCTTGTTAGCATAGGGTTTTGGTGTTAAAGTAACTCGTAATTGTTTGTCAGTGCAAAAATCATTAGAGATGTGTGGCATGCTTTTCGGCTTTGTCTTGCTGCAGTCACTCATAACGGTTCTCTTGCAATTTTTTCTTGACGGGTGATTGACATGGCTAGCTGTATTTACTTAGTTACTAAACCTCCCATAATTGCAATGGAGTTGATTAGCATGGGGCCCTATGTTACTAATTAGCACACCAACACAGCTAATTGTTTTTCACTTATTACTTATTCACATAATAATACAAAACAAAGCTGAATATCAGAGAAATTATATACTTTTGTACAATCTATATATATATATGGGTACAAGGATATTATATTATTAATAAAATGCCAATCAAATTCAAGATCTTTATGCACTTTACAAGGATTAACTGTCACAGTCCCTCAAGTGGTACCTCCTTACTGGAGGGCTAGGCTAATCATTACTTTTACCCTATTCACAATTGGTTCATTTATGAAGTTCCATTCTAGTGTGTATTGATATTAGATTTATATCCTACACTTACCTATTACTGTCCAGTCTTTATATCACCCCTGCTAAGTTGTTAGTTTGTTACATACTTCACAAATAAGTGCCCTTGCTCTTGAAGTACAGTGGTCCTTTTAAGTCAATGGTTTTAGTTAGATAGAATGGGCAGATCAAATAGGTATATTGTTTCTTGTAGACATCAGGCAGAACTGGGGTATGAAATTGCTTCACGTGTTCATGTTGTTCCAGCACATATCCAAAATGTATCTACTGACCCAAATCCTATCTCCTTATAACAAGAGCAATGTGATTATTTTTCCTGGAATGCACTAGATTTGCTCCATATCAGCCTGTGCAGTAATCACCATAAGCCTGTAAATAAAACCTTAGCCCCTGTCAGGATTCAATTACTCATAGCCTTGTACCAAGGTATTAGTGTGTGTTTCTCTTTAAATGGATACCCTTCATTGCACAGTGAATGAATCTCTTAACATTAGTTTTTGTGCTGGTAATATCCAATACCAGGAAATATGCCGGGCTTAGTAGTGAGAACAGGCAAATAAATAAATAAATAAAATATAAATAACTAAAAAAAAACAACATATACAGTATATATGTATATATATATATATATATATATATATATATATATATATATATATGTATATGTATTTATTTATATATATTTAGATATATATCTATATACCGCTACAAAAAGTGTTTGCGTGTTACAAATATACAATAATAATAATGTATACCTATATATACACACATATATATATATATATATATATATATATATTTATATATATATATATAATGTTATTGTTTAGACTTTCAGTCGTCTCTGACTCTCCATGACCCAATGAACTGCATCAAATGGGCACATTTATTAGTTTGTTTCTTTTTGTGCTTATCCATAAGGTTATCTGTCTGTCGGTATATCTATCTATCTATCTATCTATCTATCTATCTATCTATCTATCTATCTATCTATCTATCTATCTATCTATCGGTATATCTATCTATCTATCTATCTATCTATCTATCTATCCGTATACCTATCTATCTATCGGTATATCTATCTATCTATTTATCTATCTATCATAGTTACATAGTTACATAGTTACATAGTAATTAAGGTTGAAAAAAGACTTTCAGTCCATCAAGTTCAACCTGTTAAGATCTCCTCTGATCTGCAATATGCGGATTAGTTATTAATTAAATTATTGATTAAATAATTATTAATAGTATAGTATTGGAGAATGAATAAAGAGTTAGTCCATCAAGTTCAACCTTTTTAGATCTCTATTGATCTTTTTAATTTGGACTATTTATTATTATTGTTAATTGTTAATTATTGTTAATTGATCCAGAGGAAGGCAAACATAAAAAAAACCCCATTGAAACTTTGCCAATTGTCTCATAAGGGGGAAAAAAAGCAAAATTCCTTCCTGACCCCAGAAACTGGCGATCAAATTTCTCCCTGGATCAATATTCCTTGCTAGTTATCTAGGATAGCCTTGAATGCCCTCTTTATTCAGAAATATATCTAACCCCTTTTTGAAGTTGTCTATCGAATTCGCTGTCACCACCTCCTTTGGTAGAGAATTCCACAGTTTAACCACCCTAACTGTGAAGAACCCTTTTCTTTGTTTAAGGTGAAATCTTTTTTCCTCTAACCTCAACGGATGTCCTCTTGTCAGTTGAAAATCTCTTGCTACAAAAAGCTCACTTGACAAAGCCTTATATGGACCCTGGATGTATTTAAATAACGTAATCATATCTCCTCTTAGACGCCTTTTTTCTAGCGAAAATAAGTTTAATTTTGCTAGTCTTTCTTCATAACTTAGCCCCTCCATTCCCCTTATTAGTTTTGTAGCCCTTCTCTGTACTTTTTCCAGCTCTAAGATGTCTTTTTTGTGAGGTGGTGCCCAAAATTGTACTCCATATTCCAAATGAGGGCGTACTAGAGATTTGTATAGTGGCAGAATTATATCTTCTTCCCTGGCTTCTATACCCTTCCTAATACATGCTAATATTTTATTTGCCTTTGCAGCCGCTGCTTGGCTTTGAGCGCTGTTACCTAGGTGGTTGTCCACTAGTACTCCCAAATCCCTTTCAATATCTGATACCCCTAGATTTGCTCCATTAAGATTATAGATTGCTTGGCTATTTTTCCTTCCCAAATGCATAACCTTACATTTATTTGTATTAAATCTCATCTGCCATTTAGCCGCCCATTTCTCTAATTTATGCAAATCCTTTTGTAGGGAAAGTACATCATTATCTGATTTTATTACCTTGCACAACTTAGTGTCATCAGCAAAAATGGAGACACTACATTCGAGTCCTACTTCAATGTCATTAATAAATATGTTAAAAAGGAGAGGACCCAATACTGAGCCCTGAGGAACCCCACTTATCACATTAGACCAATCGGAGTATGTTCCATTTACAACAACCCTTTGCTTCCTGTCTTTTAGCCAGCTCTCGATCCATGAGCAGATATTTACTGCAATTCCTGTATCCCTTAGTTTGCTCACTAGTCTTCCATGTGGCACTGTATCAAATGCCTTTGAAAAATCTAAAAAGACTACATCCACTGAGTTGCCCTGATCCAAGTTCCTACTAACCTCCTCATAAAAACTAATTAGATTGGTCTGACACGACCTTTCCTTCATAAATCCATGTTGACTGCTACCTATGATCCTGTTCAAATAGACATATTCTTGTATTCTGTCCCTTATTAACCCTTCTAAAAGCTTCCCAACTACAGAAGTGAGGCTCACTGGTCTATAATTCCCCGGATTTGCTCTAGATCCCTTCTTAAATATAGGTATCACCTCTGCTTTTCTCCAGTCATCTGGTAGAGACCCTGTAGTGAGCGAGTCTTTAAAGATTAGATATAATGGTTTGGCTATTACAGAACCCAGCTCCCTCAGTACCCTTGGATGTATTCCATCAGGACCTGGGGCTTTATTAACATTTATTTTCTCCAACCTCTTTTGTATTTCTTCCTGCGTTAACCAATTATTTAGTGAAGGTAGTGTAGCCCCATTATGTTGCAGTGTCCCAACCACTGGTACCTCCCTTGTGTAAACCGAAGAAAAGAACCTATTTAGCTCATCTGCCTTTTCCTGGTCACTAATTATCAGATGGCCTGTGTCACATTGTAATGGTCCTATCGATTCCTTCCTGGCCTTCTTCCCATTAATATATTTATAAAATATTTTAGGGTTAGTCTTACTTTCCATTGCAACTGACTTCTCATTTTCTATTTTAGCCAGTCTAATAGCCCTTTTGCAAGCCTTGTTGATTTCCTTATAGTCACATAAAGATGCCTCTGTTCCCTCCTTCTTGTATAATTTAAATGCATATTTCTTTTTCCTCATCATGATCTTTAAGTCATTGTTAAGCCACATGGGATGTGATTTACTCCTATTTATTTTATTTCCACATGGTACATGCAGATGAGTATGTTTATTTAGTAAGGATTTGAATGTTGTCCATTTATTTTCAGTATTCTTCCCTGATCTATCTATCTATCTATCTATCTATCTATCTATCTATCTATCTATCTATCTATCTATCGGTATATCTATCTATCTATCTATCTATCGGTATATCTATCTATCTATCTATCTATCTATCTATCGGTATATCTATCTATCTATCTATCTATCTATCTATCTATCTATCTATCTATCCATATACCTATCTATCTATCGGTATATCTATCTATCTATTTATCTATCTATCTATCTATCTATCTATCTATCTATCTATCTATCTATCTATCGGTATATCTATCTATCTATCTATCGGTATATCTATCTATCTATCTATCTATCTATCTATCTATCTATCTATCTATCTATCTATCTATCTATCTATCGGTATATCTATCTATCTATCTATCTATCTATCTATCTATCTATCTATCTATCTATCTATCTATCTATCGGTATATCTATCTATCTATCTATCTATCTATCTATCTATCTATCTATCTATCTATCTATCGGTCTATCTATCTATCTATCTATCTATCTATCTATCTATCTATCGGTATATCTATCTATCTATCTATCTATCTATCTATCTATCTATCTATCTATCTATCTATCTATCTATCCATATACCTATCTATCTATCGGTATATCTATCTATCTATTTATCTATCTATCTATCTATCTATCTATCTATCTATCGGTATATCTATCTATCTATCTATCGGTATATCTATCTATCTATCTATCTATCTATCTATCTATCGGTATATCTATCTATCTATCTATCTATCTATCTATCTATCTATCTATCTATCTATCTATCGGTATATCTATCTATCTATCTATCTATCTATCTATCTATCTATCTATCTATCTATCTATCTATCTATCGGTCTATCTATCTATCTATCTATCTATCAATCTATCTATCTATCTATCTATCTATCTATCTATCTATCTATCTATCTATCGGTATATCTATCTATCTATCTATCTATCTATCTATCTATCTATCTATCTATCGGTATATCTATCTATCTATCTATCTATCGGTATATCTATCTATCTATCTATCGGTATATCTATCTATCTATCTATCGGTATATCTATCTATCTATCTATCTATCTATCTATCTATCTATCTATCTGTATATCTATCTATATATCGCTCTATCGATATATCTATCTATCTATCTATCTATCTATCTATCTATCTATCTATCTATCGGTATATCTATCTATCTATCTATCTATCTATCTATCTATCGGTCTATGTAGCGCTCTATCAATATATCTATCTATCTATCTATCTATCTATCTATCTGTATATCGCTCTATCGATATGTCTATCTATCTATCTATCTATCTATCTATCTATCTATCTATCTATCTATCTATATCTGTCTATCTATCTATCTATCTATCTATCTATCTATCTATCTATCTATCTATCTATCTATCTATCTATCCATCTATCTATCTATCTATCTATCTATCTATCTATCTATCTATCTATCTATCCATCTATCCATCTATCTGTATATCGCTCTATCGATATGTCTATCTATCTATCTATCTATCTATCTATCTATCTATCTATATCTGTCTATCTATCTATCTATCTATCTATCTATCCATCTATCTATCTATCTATCTATCTATCTATCTATCTATCTATCTATCTATGTCTATCTATCTATCTATCTATCTATCTATCTATCTATCTATCTATCTATCTATCTATCTATCTATCTATCTATCCATCCATCCATCTATCTATCTATCTATCTATCTATCTATCTATCTATCTATCTATCTATCTATCTATCTATCTATCTATCTATCTACAGGCTAATTAAATTCTAATATTTTTTATATTGTCTATATTAAAATCCAGAACATTTGTATATTTTTAATAAAAACTGAGTACAGTCTTATATTTGACGTACCGTTTATTCTATTTTATATACAATTATACTGCAGCGGAAGCCATGTTCATTTTGACTGATCTATTTCTTAAGGTGGAAGGGAACTTTCAGTGTTGAGGATGCTTTTGTGTGTGTGCCAATGTAAAAATAGCAGCTAAAACTGCCATTATTTTCATTAGGACGTTAGTTTACAAGACACACCCTCCTGAGAAAGCAGCTGCAAGATTCAGCCCAGTAAAGGAAACTGAACCCTACAGTAAATAATAATTACATATACAAGAGATGGCTATAAAAGCCATTGGCCATTATCTAGTTGATTTATTTAGAGAACCAGATAAAAATAATTATTGCAGTCGTTCTTTAAACATGGAACTGTGCTGAGATCTCCTTGCTGCTTATATATAAACGGTGTCAGTTAGAGATGTCGGATGTTAGTACATCTGCCCCATAGGAGAAGTTAATTATCACAGGCTGTATATGTTAAAAGGGTTCCTTGATGGTCCAGTGGTTAGGATTCTGTGCTTTCCCAGATGCGACCTGGGTTCGATTACAATCTGGGAACCAAGAGGTCACACCACCCTGAAGCCATGCAGGATTGGGTCTGGTCAGTACTTGGATGGGAGACCACCTAGGAATACCAGGAGCTATATGCTGCGGCCCACTGGGGAAGGAACTGGCAACCCACTCCAGTATTTCTGCCATCAACATTACCGTGGACATAAAGATGAGCCTGGTATGTTACATCCATGAGGTCACAGAGAATCAGACACAACTGAACAATGCAACAACATATTCGAAAAGGAGCAGTGTAGCTTTGGAAAAACTTCACATTTGTGAATTATAAAAGCAGCCATGTAAGTTATACAGCTCATTTTTAATTAGAAAAGGATACATTTTGATGCTTCTGCGGGACCCTGGAGGCATCCATGTTACTTTTTTGGAAGTTGTGCGTGTGAGAGGGATGTTTACATTTCTGGGGAGCTATGGCTTCATTGAATGATGCAAGTTCCGGCTTCTGAACCAGTGACGGGGGTGATGTCAATTCAATCTTATCTACTTATTGAACAAAGGTTCTGCACTTCTGCTTGTTGCCTCCTCCCCTACCCATCTCTATACTGATTACTACAAAACACACACCCTCATGATCCAGCTCTGAGGAAGTGATGTAACAAACACAAAAATGATTCCTCTACTCTCTACTACAAATTTTCCCCAATAATATTTTATACCCATTTTCTTTTTCTTTCCTCTTTTTTTTTGCGTTGCTCAGTCGTTTCCAACTCTTCATGACCTCATGGACCGTAACACACCAGGCACATCTTTATGTCCATGCTGATCCACTTGGTATTCATGGCAGAGATACTGGAGTGGGTTGTCAGTTCCTTCTCCAGTACCTTACACCGGTGCTAATATTGTTAGTTTGGTAAATCCTTGACAAAAAGGGATCTTTTTTTTCTTGAACTGCAGTGGCCCTTTAAAAAGACAACAAATGACTTGCTTAGTACACATTAGGGCTCATCTGTTAGTTTAAAAAAAAGTGTAATTATGATATTTTATGTGTTTAGAGAAAACTACAATATTATTCAGGGCAGCATTTTAAACAAGTCACTGCCTCCGCGCCCGTCGCTCGCACCACCATCAGTTTCTTCAATGTTTTCCTTTTTTATGCCCTTAATATTTCTGCTAACTCAATTCCACCAATTTTGCCCATTTATTTACCATTATTATTCCTGCTCACATCTGTCTTGCGTTACAGAGCTCGCAGTAAATCTCGCTGCGGTCCCTTGAGAGACTGCTGTACTGATTTGTAACAGCAGAGAGCAGTGGAAGATTAGAGAATGCTGCATTATCCAAGTATCACCTCCATCTTTCTTCATGTGGCAGTAATGGGTTAACCCCTCTGCTCCTGGAGTCTCCAAAAACACCTTGGTCATAGAAATAATCACAAAGGTTCATAAGAATTATTGAAACAGTGGTTTTATCCAAATAAAAACTCTCTCTTACTATATATATATATATAATAATTTTTTAACTTGATTAAGACATTCAAATGTGAACCCAAATGTACTATATATATATATATATATATATATATATATCTCACATATATAGTTGTGAGCATGCGAGCCTTTGCTAACGCTTGCGGGCTCACATAGCGAGCCCGCGGCCCTCGCCTTTGGCGCTCCTTACCAGCAACTGCGACCCTCGCAAAATTTATGTCGTTACGCAAGGAAAATACGAGACACGTTACGACCTCGCAAAAAACGGCCGCTACACGCGCACATGAAAACATGAAAAATACAACAAATACACACAACAAATACATAAAAAGCTTACTTACAGGAAGAGGGAGCACCCAGGATCTCGAAAACTAAAGTTACACCTCAATTTAACTCAAATTAAAAGAGTTTAGACACTAAAAAATTCTGTAAGCGAGAGAAAAAATGGCCACCGAAAAAAACGATAAAGAGGCTACAGCAGTCTTAAGATGCAAAACACCAACAAGCACCTACGTATTTGCCGAAAAACACCTACGAGATTAAAAAACAAGGATGCCACCCTCGCGACCCCAAAAACATTACAAACACAATAAATACAAACAAAAAACACATAAAAAGGTTACTCACAGCAAGGGGGGCACCCAGGACCTCCGCAAGTGAAGTTACACCTCCATTTAAGTACAGATTTCTGAGTTTAAGCACCCGAAAATCACCTAAGCGAGAGAAAAAAATGGCCGCCGAACAAAACGAAAACAAGGCTAAAGGTCCCTAAACACGCAAAACACCACCATAAACACGCAAAACACCACCAAACAGCTACGGATATTCCGAAAAAGTCACATATATATTAAGCATATGCTTAAAGGGAGCCATGTTTAAAATGGTTTGGATTAACAGAGTGATGGTGCATTATGTGGTCTTATTTGCATGTCCCCAGAGTGCAGTGCATAAACTGTATTTCTGACAAATTTGAGCAGGAAATACGTTTTTATTAACTTATTTTTTAGACATTCAAATAGAATCACGAATGTACTATTCGTTGTTTGTACTACTGTACTTTGTATGGTGGAGGGCTTCTATCACTCTGTGCCCACCATATGTGATATGACTGCTGTATAGAACTACTCTCTACAACAATCACCACACAAACCAGGCACTCGCACCACCTGAGGATCGGCAGTTACTGTGAAACAGTGCTGTATGTGGTTAAGTGACCTGATTTGTGAATAATCCATCCATTGCTATGCTTTAAAACTGTGAAATACAGTTAGCATATGCTTAAAAGGAGCCATGTTTAAAATTGTTTGGATTGACAGAGTGAGGGTTATGTGATCTCATTTGCATGTCCCCTCCTAGTTTCCCAGAGTGCAGTGCATAAAGTGTATTTCTGACAAATTTGAGCAGGAAATAAGTTTTCATTCAAATAGAATCACTAATGTACTATTGATTCTTTGTGTGTATGTATGTGTGTGTATATATATATATATATATATATATATATATATATATATATATTGATAGTGTTCTTATTGCTTTCCTTTAGTAATTCAGTTACCTAAAACCCTTTGAATGTTGCTAGTGAATCTCTATATATTTGTGTCCCTCGATATTTTCTGACTGTTCTCACTTCATAGAGAGATTTTGGATAAAGAAGATTCCTTTGCAACAGAACGTGTTATCCTTCGCGTTCCTGAGGGGCTGGGGTACTTAAAGCCGGGGGTTTGAATTATAAATGTTATCATGCTAATTTTTCCTTTTTCATGCGCAAATGTTAGTTACACAGCCCTCTGCGATTCCTCAGCTTTAATTCTTCCAGGGTTGGTAATTAAACATTGTGCTTCACTTGGTGTGTTGTGATTAAATGTAAAGGCAGCTGTACCAGGGGACCCGCCGCGTCTGTGCTGTGAACGCGTGCAACATAACACGCCATGAAAGGCTGGCGCGCCCGGGGAACCGCTCCGGCTTTACAACCGGCGCACATTTGCATAAAGCTTTTCTTCCCCAAATACTGTATTTTTTTTTTACTTAAAGAGATACTGTAGTCTGATATTTTTTTTTTTGCTATTATAAAAAAAAGTATGATATAAATAAAATATAATAATATAATAAACTGATGTAGTTCAAGAAAAACTGCATGTTTGTGAAGTATGTAGCAAACCAACAACATTAGCAACTGTTTCATGAGCATAATAACATTTATAGAGAAAATCAGAGTTTTTAAGGCTCTGTTTATGAATAGAAGAATCCACCTTGTCTTAATTATTTCCTGAGAGCTGGAAAAAGAGGGTGTGCTTTTGTCTATACATTAAGTGAGGAGACAAGGAGAAGGAGAGGTGAGGACTGATTCTTAGATAATTGGATCACCTTGACATTGACACCAACCTCTTCTGGATCGCTACCTTGTCGTGGTGTAGGGGCTTGTGTACTTCAATGAAGCTGTGAGATACCGTCCACGAGAGAAGGAACTGGCTACACACTCCAGTACTTTTTGCCATGAAAACCTTATGGATAAGCACAGCCAAGGACATAGATAAATTAGCTTAGTGTGCTGCAGTTCATAGGGTCATTGAGAGTCGGATATGACTGAAGGACTGAACAACAACCTTCCCCCAAATGAATTTATTAAGGCAATCTTGACTTCATAAATATAAGTCCTGCTTTTTAGAAAAATAAACACCCCTCTAAAACACACACACCACATCTCAGGATAATATCTTGGATGCCTCCAGGGCCTATATTATAATAGATATGTAATATAATTAATAAACAACAGATTTATGACTTTCTTCCAATCTAATTATGCTGGTTATGTTTTTGTAATATTCCCAAATATATTTCCCCATTAATTTGTCCATTTAAAGCCTCAGTATGTTTCAGAAAGGTTTACCTGGTGGTTGGGTTTTGGTGCTTTCACCGCTGCAACCTGGGTTCAATTCCAGTCAGGAAACCAAGAGGTCACACCACCCTGAATCCAAGCAGGGTTGGGCCTGGTCAGTACTTGGATGGGAGACCACCTAGGAATACCAGGAGCTGTATGCTGTGGCCAACTGGAGAAGGAACTGGCAACTCACTCCAGTATCTCTGCTTTGAATAGCGAGTGGATCAGCATGATGTGTTTTACAGTCCATGAGGTTGCGGAGAGTCGGACAAGACTGAACAACGCAAGCACATGTTTCAGAAATGCCCACGACTAAAAGAGCTTCTTATAAGCAGCTATTTAAAGTTTGAAAATAATACAAAATGTATCTTTAAAGACAACACTAGTTATTTATATATATATATATATATATATATATATATATATATATATATATATATATATATATTTATGTAAATAATTAAACTTCATAAAATGATTTTGGAAATCAGAAAAAAAAAACCTTTTACATTTTTTACTTTTCTATGCAATTATGTTTTTTGCAGAGTTCAGTTTTCTTTTATAAGCAAATTCTGGGAGTTTCTTTCTCAAGTTACTCCTAATGAAAGCACTGGCATTTATAGGTGCTTAATTCCACCATGTGATGTAGGCAGTTTCACCAGAAACCTATGAAGGGAAACTTGCTTCTGCCTTTGTTTCAAATTGTTTCTGAAGGGCAACATTGTTTGATCATTAAACAAGTCCACAACACGGCTTGCTTCGGCTTTGTCAGGGTGATGGCGTTTAACAAAATATTGTCGTTTAGCACACATTTCTTTGAGTGCAATAGGTGCTTCCTCCCTTTCCTCCTCCTCTTCCTCATCTGTTGCGGCTCCCTCTGAAGTTCCTGCACAGGCTCAAATTGGGCTCTTACAGGCACAAGCTTGATGTGGGCTCTTACAGGCACAGGCTCGATGTAGGCTCTTATAGGCACAGCGATTTGCACACTCCCTGCACTACTGCAACTTTATTGTTCTTCTGAGTCACAGACAGGTCTCAATTCAAGTAAGCGACTTGTTCCAAACAAGTTTATTCTCTAGGCAACGCGACTTAAACCAAATTGGACTTCAAAGGAAGAGGACTCAAACCGAGGTACCACTGCATATCACAAAACCATCATGTGCCAGTCAGGGTTATGTGGAGTATTCTCTTTTCACTGGGCCTGGCGGTACCATGTTCAGTTCTGGGTGTATCACTGTACTGTAATACTGGGTGCATAATATTTGTGAGTAATTGTCTGCTATACTGATTATATTCATGTTAAAAGTGCCTATTTGTATGTATTGATTTATTAATAATTTTGTGATAATTTAAAGAATACAGCATGACCTGCTCTATGGAGGTGTAATCAAATTATTGTTTACAAAGGCAGATACAAGAGGTCCTTTGTGGAGCTGACAATATGCTGCAGATGGGACAGTTTTTTCATTGAACACCCTGTGGAGAGATTCAATAAACTAGCTGACTAGATTGTTGTCGTTTTGTCGCTCAGTTATGTACAACTCTCTGTGATCCTATGCACCACAGCACACCAGGCACATCTATTAATAATAATAATAATAATAATAATAATAATAATAATAATAATAATAATAAAAATTATATCTTATACCCTGTCTAATAAAGAAATCTGGTTAAGATATAGGTTGTAGAACTTTGTTCATGTCCTTGATGCTGAGATTTACAGGCTCTGCTTGTGGCTGTCTGATCTGATGAAAGACCACCAACATTCTGCTGTCTCCTCCAGCTGGTGAGGTGTAGAAAGGGTCCCTGGGCACGGATATACCATATTGGCCCAAAAATAAGCCACACCCAGAAATAAGCCACACCTTTAAAAATGCAACAGGGCTAAAAAAGACTATACCCAAATATAAGCCACTCTCTTAAAATTTGAGAAAGTCAATTAGATTCAGGGAAAAAAATAGTGATTTTTTTTGCCACATACCATGTATCTAGTCTGTCCCCTCCCTCCTTGTCTCTCCCCTCACTCATTGTCTCTCCCCTCATCACTTGTCTCTCCCCTCATCACTTGTCTCTTCCCTCACTCCTTGACTCTTCCCTCACTCCTTGTCTCTCCCCTCACTCCTTGTCTCTCCCCTCACCCATTGTACCCATTGTATCTCCCCTCACTCCTTGTCTCTCCCCTCACTCCTTGTCTCTCCCCTCACTCCTTGTCTCTCCCCTCACCCATTGTACCCATTGTATCTCCCCTCACTCCTTGTGTTTCCCCTCACTCCTTGTCTCTCCCCTCACTCCTTGTCTCTCCCCTCATCACTTGTCTCTCCCCTCACCACTTGTCTCTCCCCTCACTCCTTATCTCTCTCCTCACTCCTTGTCTCTCCCCTCACTCCTTGTCTCTCCCCTCACTCCTTGTCTCTCCCCTCACCCCTTGTCTCTCCCCTCACCCCTTGTCTCTCCCCTCACTCCTTGTCTCTCCCCTCACTCCTTGTCTCTCCCCTCACCCCTTGTCTCTCCCCTCATTCCTTGTCTCTCCCCTCACCCCTTGTCTCTCCCCTCATTCCTTGTCTCTCCCCTCATCACTTGTCTCTCCCCTCATCACTTGTCTCTCCCTTCACTCCTTATCTCTCTCCTCACTCCTTGTCTCTCCCCTCACTCCTTGTCTCTCCCCTCACTCCTTGTCTCTCCCCTCACCCCATGTCTCTCCCCTCATTCCTTGTCTCTCCCCTCATTCATTGTCTCTCCCCTCATTCCTTGTCTCTCCCCTCACTCCTTTACTCTCCCATCACTCCTTGTCTCTCCCCTCACCCCTTGTCTCTCCCCTCACCCCTTGTCTCTCCCCTCACCCCTTGTCTCTCCCCTCATTCCTTGTCTCTTCCCTCACCCCTTGTCTCTCCCCCCACCTTTTTATTTCCCCTTCCCCCCCCACCCTTGTCTCTCCCACCCTGCTCTCTCACCCCTTTTGTCTCTCCCCCTCTCTCCTTGTCTCTCCTCCCTCTCTCTCACCTTTTGTGTGCCGGCCTGGGTGTTGGCTCCTGCCCCTGCTGGCCCCGGTGCTGGTTTCTGCCCCTGCCAGCCTTCCCTCTCCTCTGAGTTATCTGACCCAAGATGGGAAATATCGTAAAAGCCGATTTTTACAAGGTCTCAAATTTAAGCCACACCTTAACTTTTCACAGTTGAAATTTGGATAAAAAAGCATGGCTTATGTTCGGGCCAATACGATACAAATTGCATGACTACATGATCTGAAATCTATAAATCTTTAATACCAGAGCAAATGGATAGAATTATCACTGAATTTACAAGTAGCAAAGCTATATACAAATTCTAAGGTAAATATAAATGTAAAATCAGATACCATACAATTCAATACAAATATGATACAAATCGGTCAGTACAGATTGGTGCAATAGAGCTTACAATCTAGAAGGTACAAGATGTCAGTGTGTAAGGCAATACCCTCAAGTAAGTGGAGGTCTCTGTGTGTTGTACTGTAGCTTGTGGGTGTGAGTGATATTATGTGTGGAGTGTGCAGCTGTGTATATTAAGGATGAAGGTGTTCTATATTATGTTTAAACTGTAGCTAAATGGTCATGAAACAGTTAAAGAAAATAGGTCTACTATGTAGACATACAGGAACCAGTAATTGTATTGTAATCTGTTTTGTCTCGTTGTTTGCCAGATAAGTTAATTACCGTACATCTCTGATGTGCTAGACAGCCAGAGACAACGTGTGTGTATTGGAGGTTGGCCTATTGTTCCCAGGTGCCAGACAGAATGCTAATGCTAAACCCCATGTGGAGCCAATCTCCTGCGTTTGTCTGCCACTCCCTGTCATGTCTAACCCCAATGAATATTGCTGACTTTCCAAAAATAAAGCAGTTCACTGCTGAGACATATAGAAATGGTATGTTATCTTATTTGCTCCTGGTGGTGCTGATACTGAACCTATCTCCACCCTGCAAGTTACCTGTCCTGGTCACTTCCACAAGAAGGTTACTGAGACTCCTGGAAGTGCTGATTCCTGATGGAGAGACCATGCCTGATACAGAAGCCAGATATCAGGGTGCTGCTGCCAAGATTTCTAAAAATCCAACGGTTCTTGTGGGTAGTTAACCTATAGTCTATAGAAGATGGCCCTGGGCAGTAATAGCCCCTACCCCTGGATCATCACAACTGGAGCTGGTTGAAATAAACCCCACTCATTATTTATTTATTTATCTCTTTAATCAGATTACTTACATTGGATACAGATAGGTTTTATCTTCCATTCTGTTTAAATGCCGCCACATTGCTGTGGGACTTTTAATATGATAACAAGGAAGCTCAACTAACAATAGTGTTAAGAAATGCAAATAAAGCAACAGACCCTAGAGTAACAATTCATTGCACATATAAGTTAAAACGATATATGCTTTATTGACCTTCTAGAACATTTTGTCCATTATCAAGTCAAGTTCTTCAAAATATCATACTATAAATATTAGATTTCAATGGCTATCTTCTTCTCCCTGTTCAAATACTTTATCAATTAAGCTTAGATCAAAGTTAGTCATTTTTGTTCCTCTGAACCTCCCACCAAGCTCTTGCTTCAGTCTTTGTGCTAGAATGGAATCATTGTTAATTTTTGTTAATTACTTTTACTTGAGGACTGCACATGATAAAATTAATTGGTTTTAGGCTGAGAACCATGCCCAACATTTCAGTCGCCATTTAGTTAAAAATTTGCAGACATTCAGGGGGTAATTGCCAATTATTACGCGGTAGCACAAAGATAAAAAGCAAAGGTTTTGTAGGTGGATCCAAAAGGATAATGGGCAAATAAAAATGTCAAAGTCCAATTCATGAAAAAATATATATATTTTTAAAATAATTTTCAGTTCATATGGTAATAATACTACATTTTAGCTTTAAAAACCATATTTTTCAATCTTTCTTATGTACATTGGACATAATAGCGCTGGCAAGGGTACGTGTTTGGCAGCGGGAGGGGTTAAACAGAGAAGGTAAATTTGCCTCTTGATATAATTAGCCGCCGTACGCTAAAACTGGTCACACAGCAAGACTCAGTGAGCAGTGAAAATGTGAAGCGGGCGATGATTGGCAGCTCCCCGAAATAGACAACTTTGCTGCACGCCCAGACTGCGGAAAGAACAAGTAACATTTAAATTAAAACACAACAGCGAAGGAGAGAGATCTTCAGGCCGTCTTAATTCAATCTTGAGGGCTGTGGGGGTTTTTATTTCACCCACAAAAAGGGAATGGATGGAAATAATGTGCTCTGGGCCCATTGTTCGGGTGTGTCAACATGAAGGCGAAACTGCACGCAGAAGGCGATACTGCGAGAAGGGGAGTTAGCAAAAACTGCTGTGTATCTTTCTCGTGTCATAAAATACTATATTGCATTGTCTATCTATCTATCTATCTATCTACAATTCTATTGTCTGTTTACATATATATTTACATTGTAACTAATTCAACACTGATTTAAGAAAAACTATAGAAATAAATTAAACTTTAAATCCCCAAGATCTGTGAGATTCCTGTAAGATCTGTACATAGTGTGTAGGCCAAATACAATCGGACTGTCAGCTCTTCTGGCAAGGCTCCCCTCCTGCCTATTTCCTTCCAGTGTCCGTACTCATGCAGGGAATCTTGGCAGGAGATTGGCACCTTTAGTTCCAGATATCCATTAGTTAGAAGAAGTGAGTATATGAGCCAGATCTGAACAAACACAGAATGAAACATTGATGTTAAATTGAATTATGCAAGAGAGGTTTGAGATGCGGAGCCGGTGGGGTGACCCTCGGCGAGCCCCCTCTACAGATTCTGAGCATCTAAATATGGAGATATGAATATTACAGAGACGGAGGCCCCCGGGGGATACTGAAACACCGAGCTTTGTTTGTGCTCTTTCAAAGTTCATAAACAATAATAATGATAACAATGATTTCTTATCACAAACTGAGAGGTTTATTACATTTGGAATTAAGCCTGTGACTTGTACAGATTCCAATCTGGGAATCCAGGGAGTATATTAAATGACCACTGTAAATGCCCTAGCTCGTTATTTTAATTATGCTCTGATCATTAATAAAATTCCTATTTAATTGTTTATAATTTTGAGTGTGAGTAACGCCTACGAGATGCGTTCTGCTCAGGGTGTTACAACTGCTACCTGTAAATTGGTGAACATGGCGCACCTGCACCTGCGCCTGCGCGGCTCAGTCGCGGCACAGGGAGAGAGGGAGAGAAGAGGATTTGGAAAGAGAGGGATGAAGGGAGTCAGAGAGGAGGATGAGAGGAAGAGAGAGGAGACAGGGAGAGGAGGGGAAAGAGGAGGCAAGGTGGGGGAGAGAGAAGGCAGGGAGGGGAAGAGAGGAGGCAGAGAGAGAGGAGGCACGGAGGGGGAGAGAGGAGGCAGAGAGAGAGGGAGAGAGAGAGGAGGTAAAGAGAGAGAGGAGGCAGGGAAGGAGATAGAAGGAGTTTGAAAGAGAGGGAGGGAGGCAGAGAGGAGGATGAGAGAGAAAGAGGAGGCAGAGAGAGAGAGAGAGAGATATGAGTGAGGGGGGAGAGGAGGGAGGGAGAGAGAAGGATGAGAGAGAGAGAGGAGGCAGGGAGATGGAGAGAGTGAGGAAGGCAGAGAGAGAGAGAGAGGAGGCAGGGAACTGGAGAGAGGGAGGAATGCAGAGAGAGGAGCAGGGAACTGGAAGAGAGGTGAGGAAGGCAGAGAGAGAGTGAGGAGGCAGGGAACCGGGAGAGAGGGAGGAAGGCAGAGAGAGAGTGAGGAGGCAGGGAACTGGAGAGAGGGAGGAAGGCAGAGAGAGAGTGAGGAGGCAGGGAACCGGAGAGAGGGAGGAAGGCAGAGGAGAGAGTGAGGAGGCAGGGAACCGGAGAGAGGGAGGTAGGCAGAGAGAGAGTGAGGAGGCAGGGAACTGGAGAGAGGGAGAAGGCCGAGAGAGAGGAGGAGGCAGGGAACTGGAGAGAGGGTGGAAGGCAGAGAGAGAGTGAGGAGGCAGGGAAATAGAGAGAGGGAGGAAGGCAGAGAGAGAGTGAGGAGGCAGGGAACCGGAGAGATGGAGGAAGGCAGAGAGAGAGTGAGGAGGCAGGGAACTGGAGAGAGGGAGGAAGGGCAGAGAGAGAGGTGAGGAGGCAGGGAACTGGAGAGGAGGGAGGAAAGGCAGAGAGAGAGTGAGGAGGCAGGGAACTGGAGAGAGGGGAGGAAGGCAGAGAGAGAGTGAGGAGGCAGGGAAATAGAGAGAGGGAGGAAGGCAGAGAGAGAGTGAGGAGGCAGGGAACCGGAGAGAGGGAGGAAGGCAAGAGAGAGAGTGAGGAGGCAGGGAACTGGAGAGAGGGAGGAAGGCAGAGAGAGAGTGAGGAGGCAGGGAATAGAGAGAGGGAGGAAGGCAGAGAGAGAGTGAGGAGGCAGGGAAATAGAGAGAGGGAGGAAGGCAGAGAGAGAGTGAGGAGGCAGGGAAACCGGAGAGAGGGAGGAAGGGCAGAGAGAGAGTGAGGAGGCAGGGAACTGGAGAGAGGGAGGAAGGCAGAGAGAGAGTGAGGAGGCAGGGAACTGGAGAGAGGGAGGAAGGCAGAGAGAGAGTGAGGAGGCAGGGAACTGGAGAGAGGGAGGAAGGCAGAGAGAGAGTGAGGAGGCAGGGAACTGGAGAGAGGGAGGAAGGCAGAGAGAAGTGAGGAGCAGGGAACTGGAGAGAGGGAGGAAGGCAGAGAGAGAGTGAGGAGGCAGGGAACTGGGAGAGAGGGAGGAAGCAGAGAGAGAGTGAGGAGGCAGGGAACTGGAGAGAGGGAGGAAGGCAGAGAGAGAGTGAGGAGGCAGGGAAATAGAGAGAGGGAGGAAGGCAGAGAGAGTGAGGAGCAGGGAACTGGAGAGAGGGAGGAAGGCAGAGAGAGAGTGAGGAGGCAGGAACTGGAGAGATGGGGAGGAAGGCAGAGAGAGAGTGAGGAGGCAGGGAACCGGAGAGAGGGAGGAAGGCAGAGAGAGAGTGAGGAGGCAGGGAACCGGAGAGAGGGAGGAAGGCAGAGAGAGAGTGAGGAGGCAGGGAACTGGAGGAGAGGGAGGAAGGCAGAGAGAGGAGTGAGGAGGCAGGGAACTGGAGAGAGGAGGAAGGCAGAGAGAGAGTGAGGAAGGCAGGGAAATAGAGAGAGGGAGGAAGGCAGAGAGAGAGTGAGGAGGCAGGGAACCGGAGAGATGGAGGAAGGCAGAGAGAGAGTGAGGAGGCAGGAACTGGAGAGAGGGAGGAATGGCAGAGAGAGAGTGAGGAGCAGGGAACTGGAGAGAGGGAGGAAGAGCAGAGAGAGATGTGAGGAGGCAGGGAACTGGAGTAGAGGGAGGAAGGCAGAGAGAGAGTGAGGAGGCAGGGAAATAGAGAGAGGGAGGAAGGCAGAGAGAGAGTGAGGAGGCAGGGAACCGGAGAGAGGGAGGAAGGCAGAGAGAGAGTGAGGAGGCAGGGAACTGGAGAGAGGGAGGAAGGCAGAGAGAGAAGTGAGGAGGCAGGGAACTGGAGAGAGGGGAGGAAGGCAGAGAGAGAGTGAGGAGGCAGGGAACTGGATGAGAGGGTGAGGAGGCAGAGAGAGAGTGAGGAGGCAGGGGAAACTGGAGAGAGGGAGGAAGGCAGAGAGAGAGTGAGGAGGCAGGGAAATAGAGAGAGGGAGAAGGCAGAGAGAGAGTGAGGAGGCAGGGAACTGGAGAGAGGGAGGAAGGCAGAGAGAGAGTGAGGAGGCAGGGAAATAGAGAGAGGGAGGAAGGCAGATAGAGAGTGAGGAGGCAGGGAAATAGAGAGAGGGAGGAAGGCAGAGAGAGAGTGAGGAGAGCAGGGAACTGGAGAGAGGGAGGAAGGCAGAGAGAGAGTGAGGAGGCAGGGAACTGGAGAGAGGGAGGAAGGCAGAGAGAGAGTGAGGAGGCAGGGGAAATAGAGAGAGGGAGGAAGGCAGAGAGAGAGTGAGGAGGCAGGGAACCGGAGAGAGGAGAAGGCAGAGAGAGAGTGAGGAGGCAGGGAAATAGAGAGAGGGAGGAAGGCAGAGAGAGAGTGAGGAGGCAGGGAACCGGAGAGAGGGAGGAAGGCAGAGAGAGTGAGGAGGCAGAGAACTGGAGAGAGGGTGGAAGGCAGAGAGAGAGTAAGGAGGCAGGGAAATAGAGAGAGGGAGGAAGGCAGAGAGAGAGTGAGGAGGCAGGGAAATAGAGAGAGGGAGGAAGGCAGAGAAAGAGAGAGGAGGCACTCGGAGGGAGAAGGCAGAGAGAGGAGGCAGGGAGAGGACGGAGGGAGGAGTCAGAGAGGGGGAGAAAGAGGGAAGGTGAGAGAGATGGAGGTGAGAGGGAGGAGAGAGATTAGGGAGGGGGAGAGAGAGGGAGAAAACGAGAGAGGGGGAGAGAGAAAGAAGGAGGAGAGAGGCATCAATATGAAGTTGTAAAAACTTGCTTTAGAGCATTTTACCTCCCACCCCAGGAAGTAGATCACTGTAAAGTGTGTGTTGTGTGTGTGTGTGTTATATAATGTTTAGGTCGTTCACCCTTGTGACCAACTCTCCATGTCCCCATGGACACCAGCATGCCAGGCAAAAATTATCATTGTGTTTTCTGGCTGTGCCTATCCATAAGATTTTCTTGGCAAAGATACTGGAGTGGGTGCCAGTTCCTTCTCTAGGAACCTCTCTTCTATGACCTGCCAAGTTGGGTGACCCTACATGGTATATCTCCCATCTTCATTGGGGTACGCAAGCTACTTTACCACAATTAGGTAGCGATCTAGCAGTGTCGGTTTCCTGGCTTGTGCATAATCCATCCTGGCCTTTGCTTAAAGCTGTGTAATACATCAGGCTAATGCTTAAAAGGAACCATGTTTAAATGGAACTGAATTACAAGAGTGAAGCCTTGTGGGCACATTTGCATTTCAATGCCCAGGTTCCCAGAATGCAGTGTGATAGCTGTTTTTCTCAGGAGTCTGAGCAGGAAACAAGTTTTTTTAACTTATTTTAGACGTTCAATTGTGAACACAAATGTACTATTTATTTACTATATAGTAATACCTTTTTTATTGGACAAAAATGTATTTCAATAGTTGCACCTCTCTTTGTACGACTTGATAGGGAGGGTGCAACTCCTCCTAAAGTTCGTCCCTCTAACTAAAATGTTTGGTCTATATAAAATGGTATCACTATATACTTCAATGCGATTATTAATTCATCTAGATACTGGGACACTCACGGCTACCTCACTCAATAGGAAGAGGGTAGTAGAGTCACAGAATAGGCTCCATGTGCAGGTGGTAGTACCAAAGTAGGAGATATTGATGGGGACGGGGATATCATGAGCATAAACGGCCGTAATAATGATAGCATATTATACAAGGGATGTAAAGGGCAGGGCAGGTGCGCTGGGTCGTTCCAATCTGCCGCCCCAGTCTTACGTCCCGGTGTATAAGTAAATTGTTTCGGCCATGCTCCCGCGTTTTCCTGTGACATTAATATATCTTTTACATTATGAATAACAAAGCCACAATGTCATTATGTCATCTTTAACAGCCACACTGTAATTACCCATATTTGAAGATAAATTCACAGCGCCGAGTCGCATCCATCACTGATGTCAGTCGCAGGCGCAGGAGGTGAGACACTAAATGGACACCTTTTACTAATATTAATTTTCTATACAGCCATCAATCGGCGGGCCGGCCATCCATTGTAGCAGCTGACACAGACAGACCAGTGACAAAAGATTAAATTAGCTTCCGATGGGCAGACTGAGAATCACTCCGAAAAAGTGGCGCTCGGCAGGAGGCTGGCTCGCCGGATTTGATCTGCAATTTATTAACACGCCACTGGACAGCCGAGAGAGTAAGTGATAACAAATCGTCTTGCTCGGAGAGATTCCTGCTGTTTACTTGTTTGTTACTCATCTTTTAAAGGGCCGCTGTAGTTTGGGAAAAGCTTCACATGTTTTGGGAAGTATGTAACAAACACAAAACATTAGCAGCATGAGCATAAAAGCATTTTTACATTTTTTTTTTACTTGTAACAGACTTTTTTTTTTTGCGTTGTGCAGTCGTTTCCAACTTTAGGTGACCTCTGGATTGTAAACACACCAGGACATCTTTATGTGCATTGTCATGCTGATCCACTTGTATCCATGGCAGAGATATTGGAGTGTGGTTGCCAGTTCCTTCTTCAGTGGGCCACAGCATACAGCTCCTGGTATTCCTAGGTGTCTCCCATCCAAGTACAGACCAGGTCCCAACCAAGATCACAGTGGTGAAAGCACCAAATCTTAACCACTGGAAAATGGGGGGGGTAGGACTGGGGCGGACAAATCCCCCCCCAAGATTAAATGAATAGGGAACACAAAAAATAGCAAAATTAAACTTAATAATTAATTACCAGATATGTCCACTAAAAGACACCAGGGCTATGAAGCATGATGTCTTCCCCATTAAAGCTTTGACCCATAATTTATATATATAATAAGTTGGCATATAGGTATATATATATATATATATATATATATATATATATATATATACACTACCGAATTGCCCATCAAAAATGACGGCAATAAAATGTGAAGACTGGCAATGCTATTTGCCACACAATGCAAGGCTCTCCCCCCGCTAACTTGCGGGCCTCCGGATTAGCGCCTTCGCTGCTCATTGCAAGCCTCTACCCCCCCCCCCCCCTCTACTTTACAGGCCTATACTCTCTTTTTGAGTATAGACAGTTCCACCTGAACTGTTTTCAGCAACTCCTTCTGTTTTTAAACCTAAAGGGAGTAGGCTTACCTTCTGGAAGAGGGAGTAGGGTGGGATTTGCAAAATTATTTGAACATTTAGCATTACTGTTGCAATTTGCCCACTTCTGAGCATGTGCAGGGAAAGAGGGCAGGTGTCAAATGCTAAAAGATCCAATTATTCAAGAAATTCCCTCTCCCGCTCCACCAGTAGAGAATGCTATCAAGAAGTGGAGATGAAACCAGAGAAGATGGAATATTCTATACTTAGACAGGATCTTCAAAATGAGAATTTTATCTAAAAAAATATGTTTATGTCTTACACAGTTACTAATATTGTTATCTTTTTACATACTTAAAAAATTTGCAGTTTTAATTATTAATAATAATAATAATAATAATAATAATAGTGGTCCTTTAAGGATATTTAAAGCAAAATACCGGTATATAAAAACTGAACTAAGAA
>CM050176.1:16450259-16485259 GCA_027410445.1 Discoglossus pictus
GAGAGAAGGAGAGCAAGAACAGAAAAGAAAGAGAGAAAAAAGGAGGGGAGAGAGGAAGGGAGAGTGGAAAAGAGAGAGAGAGGGGTAAAAGAGAGAGAGAAGGAGAAAGAGAAGCAAGGGGAGCGAGTAGAGCGGAGTGGAGAAGAGACAGAGGGGTAAAAGAGAGAGAGAAGGAGAGCAAAGACAGAAAGGAGAGAGAAAGAAGGGAGAGGGGTGAGGAAAGGAGAGTGTAGAAGGGAAAGGGGAAAAGGAGAGAGAGAAGAAAGATGAGAGAGAGAAGGGGAGCAAAGACAGAAAAGAAGAGAAGGGAATGGGTGAAAGAAAAGGAGAGTGGAGAAGAAAGAGATGTAGGCAAATATTAAGACTTTCTCTAAAATATTGTTCGTTTATTGCAGGTTCCAATCATGTGAAGTTTTTCCAAACCTGCTTTGTCATTTAAAGTAATTTATTGCAGCAACACACAATTGGAAAACTATTGCATGTATCTGTAAGTTACTCTCGGGTTAGTCTGTCCATTACTAGAGACTCTGATCATTTTAGCACTTTCTCTCCATCTAAAAATTAGCAAAAACTTCATATGTTTGTGAGGAATGCAGCAAACTAAGAACATTAACTGCTGTGTAACCCATAAGTGTAAAATCATTTCCTGATAAAATCTTCATTTGTCTGTGCTGTGCATGGTGCTGCCATGATAGGCATGTGTCCTTTTCCAATGCACAAGGGCTAGGAGGGGAGGCAAAGCGAGGCTTGAAAGTATACCATGGGAAGAAGGTGGGTGTCCAATGCTGGAATCAATATGAATCCACCAAAGAATCAACAAATCTTCCTCATCCCTCCCTCTCCATTCAGTCCTGTATAGATAATACAAAATAATAGATTAAACCCACTCAATATCCAAGCCAGTAGAAAGTATGGAAGACACACTCATAATACCCTTAAACAGTATCTATTAAAATAGAGATTTAACCTAAAAATATTTTACATCCATAGCTTAAACAGGTGCTAATGTTGTTATTTCTTACAAATATATGAGGTTTTTGCAAATCTACAGTGCTCTTTACACACTCTTCAAATAATATTTTTTGTTGTTGTTGTTGTGTTGTTAAGTTGTTTCCGACTCTCCATGACACTATGAACCAGAGTACGCCAGGAACAATCATAATGTCTCTGAGCATACTTATCCATGAGATTTTTATGGCAAAGATACTGGAATGGGTTGCCAGGTCCTTCTCCAGCGGACCAAGATTTATCTGACGTCTCTGCTATGACCTGCCCATCTTGGGTGACCCTACATGGTATAGCTTACAACTTCACTTAGGTATAAGTCCCTTCACCACGACAATATTTGTGATCCAGAAGTGGAAGAATTATTTAGTCCACAGAAATGACACAGAGGATGTTTACAATGTATATAGATAAGAAATAAGTTTAATATCACTTTTCTGACTAGCACATGACCTACTAATTTCAATTCATATCCATACACACATATATAAATATGAATAACAAATCCTAAAGAGCTTACACTCTAATCTAGATCAGAATGGGAGGAGTAAAAAGATATAAAGAGAATAATATGTGTTATGAAAATTAAATAATGTCTCTTATTTCTTGTGAATAAAGTACTCCAACAGGGCAGGATTACAGGAGCAGTGAGCCTTTAGCATTATAGGTGTTTAATAATACCCCTATCTCTTTTGATCAAATTCCTCTATATGAATTGTGGTCTGCCTTCTGTGCCTTCACATTCCTTGGCTAGCAGCTTGTTATACACAGCCAGATATTCATTTGCAGTAATATTAAAAGTAAATTATTAAATTCAAGGGTAATGGCACACCTTAAAACACGCATTCAGGTCATTCAATGTCTTATGCAGATACATCTTCAGTTATATTTCTTTAGACAAAAAAAAAGTCCGGATTACTGCCCATTTAATAAATGTCTCACACCCTCATTCTTTCCTCATATAGATAATCTAGTTTAGTGTTTGATCCCACTGCTACCACCAAGTTTTCTGAAATTCAGACTAGTGGTGAAGGGAGATTATTAGAATTTCAGTTTTTTTTAACTAGTATTTGAATTACTTCACATATTCCTCACTAATTTACAGTAAAATTGACATAATAGTATTTAGACTGCAATAAAGTATTTGCAACAAACAGAAAAGTTTAAAGGGCATGCATTAATATATATTATCATCAACCATACATTAAAAACTAGAAATTTGAAATATTACAAAATATGTTTTTTCAATGGTAAATGAATGATGCAAAATTTTTTAATAGTTTTATTTCTTGTGCTAAGGCAACCTTTACACAAAACCAGACATTCTTATGTTTTGCTATTGTCTCCTGACTCTCCCAAGTCTGGGAAGGTCCTGACATTGTGCAAAGCGCAGAAATTATTTGTTTTAACCTTGGCAACCATTATACTCTTTGCAAAAACTGCTATTATGACTCATATATAATATTTTTTTAATACATAAAATATTAATTGTAAGTTCTATTTCCAATATAGAAAAAATATTTAGTAAATATGTATGTGACTTTTTTCATTATAAAGTATTAATAAAATACCAGTACGTTTGGGCCATATTAAATTCCAGCCTCGTAAGTCCAACGTGTAGCACGTAAGGGCTGTGTGCTTCAAATTTGGCCTACTTACATTGCTATTAAATTAGAAAGGGCTACGAGCGAGAGACGCTATTTCTTAAACCAGTTCTTGCCCGTCAGGTTTACGTTCTTGAACGCAAACAATTAAGCAATTTTGTAGGTACAGGTTCAGATGGAGCCAATGGGAAAAGAGATTGTTATCGTTACGTCACTGAAAAAAGGGGAAGGTAGATTTCAAAGTCCTACATGCTTCAAATACAGCTTGCGATCGGAACCACAGGCCAGAAATAATGCAATATTAATAAAGCAGTAAAGATGATATTCTATCACATGCGAGTTACAGTCTATGTCGTAACACATTGATTGCCGGGATCGGTATAACACAAAACATAATCATGAAATTAAGTATTTTTCTATCACATGCGAGTTACAGTCTATGTCGTAGCGTAGTGTAGCCCTATTATGTTGCAGCGTCCCAACCACTGGTACCTCCCTTGTGTATACCGAAGAAAATAACCTATTTAGCTCATCTGCCTTATCCTGATCACTAATTATCAGACGGCCTGTGTCACATTGTAATGTTCCTATAGCTTCCTTCCTCGCCTTCTTCCCATTAATATATTTAAAAAATATTTTAGGGTTAGTCTTACTCTCTTTTGCAATAAATTTTTCATTTTCTATTTTAGCCAGTCTAATCGCGCTTTTGCTGCCTTGTTGATTTCCTTGTATTCCTGTAAAGCAGTCTCTGTCCCCTCTTGTTAGTATAATTTAAATGCCTGTTTTTTACTCCGTATCTTGATCTTTAAATCATTGTTAAGCCACATTGGATTTACTCCTTTTACTTTTATTCCCACACAGTATATGCCGATGTGTATGTATATTTAGTAAGGATTTAAATGTTGTCCATTTATGGTCAGTGTTTTTACCTATCAGTTCTCTGTCCCAGTCTATACTTTGTATCGCTGCTCTTAGACCTTTAAAATCTGCCCTTTTAAAATTAAGACTGTTGGCCGCTTACAATTTTGTTTTTTTAATTCAATCTCAAATGAGACTGTGTTGTGATCACTGTTTCCCAAAGGTTGCCCTATTTCAACATTTGATACTATAGCAATATTATTTGTGACTAGCGACTTGCCCATCAAAAATGACGGGGCAATAAAATTTGAATCCATGGCAATGCTGTTTGACACACAATGTAAAGCTTTTTGTACTCTGAGGACCTTCGGCGCTCATTGCGAGCCTCTCCTCTGGTCTACTTTTGCTCCTCTGAGTACCTTTGTCACTCATCACAAAGAGAGATATATATTTATCTATATTTAGTTAACTAATAATGAATGAATTAGTTACTAATTAAATTAATATACTTTACCTATTTGTAATTAATATATCCAGCAATCAATAGCCTGAAGAGCTAACAATCTGTTTGTATTTTCCGGCACCATACAATGTACAGTTCGAGTGTTGGTGCTCTGATAATAAAGTGTAATGAATGTCCCAGCTGTGCATTAGAAATAGGCTGCGTGCACGAGGGAAATCCGTTGGTGTAGTTGTGTAAAACGCCATTGTACATTCGTAATGTTATTAATGTGTTACGCGGCTCACGAGTATTCTCCGCCATTTGTAATAGTGTATTTTTGTTCCTGTGTGAAAGTGCTACGCGGTTGGCAGTGTTTTGCGCGGTCCGGTGTTGTGTAGCCTCGTTTTAATTTTTTGGGGCGGGCCATTTTTTTCTTACTTAGGCGATTTTCAAATGCGAAACTCCTCCAAATCGCCTTAAATTTGCGTTCCACCTCACTCCCGGATGTCCTGGCTGTTCCCCTGTGCTGTGTATGATATTTTTGTTGCATTTTTTTTGTTTTTGTTTTTTGTGTTTTTTGTTTTTTGCGGTTCGGCCGTTAATTTCGTATTTTTCTTATCTTGTATTTTTTTTTTTTACTGTGCAATAGTGTATTTCATACCTTGTACGTTCCTGTGTAAAAGTGCTACGTGATTGGCAGTGTTTTGTGTGGTCCGGGGTCGTGTAGCCTCGTTTTCATTTTTTTGGCGCCCATGTTTTTTCTTGCTTAGGCAATTTTCGCTCATCGCCTAACTCGTACGCACCACGCAAAGTGTGACGACGTCTCATAGTTTGACAACTATTATATGTGATAACTAAATCCAAGATGGCCCCATTTCTAATGTAACCTGGGCCAGATAATGATCCCTGAGTTTACTCAAGAACCTGCTCCCCTTACCTAAACTGCTGGTCTCATTTATCCAGTTTATTTCAGAGTAGTTAAAGTCTCCCATTATTAGAACTTGCCCATGCGTAGCTGCAATCTGTAATATTTAATTGTATTTCTTCACTATCAGCTATATTTGGGGGTTTATATCATACTCCTACTAATATTCTTTTGGAATTTGCTGCTCCGCTATGCAACTCAACCCACAAACATTCAACATCATCAATAGTTCCAGCATAAATATCTTTTATATGTTAGGCTTAAATTCAGGCTTAACATACAGACAAATCCATCCTCCTAATTTACCATTGCCCCAATCTTTCCTAAATAGGTTATAACCATCCAGATTAACAGTCCAGTCATGAGTCATCCCACCATGTTTCAGTAATGCCTATTAAATTCCATTTTTCATTAATTGCCAATAATTCTAACTCTCCTATTTTTTATGACAAACTTCTTACATTAGAAAGCATACACTTTATGTTATGACTCTGTAGTTCTAAGGTGCCTGCCTCTGTACTTGAGTTTTTATCCAGGAAGGACATTGATTGCTATTAGTTCTATTAATATTGTAGAAATATAGAGTCATAATATTTCAACTAGATTTAAAGGGCACTGTAGGGCTTTGCACTGCCGGTGTCTCATGCAGCTCTGACATACAGCATGTCACTGTCTGTTTGTTAGCCTCATGAGACGCTTGCTGTGAGAAGCTCTTCCTATGCTGTTGTAAAGAATTAGTATTGATGAGGGACAACAACTTTTCAGTAAATTCACCATAAATGTATTAAAAATGTATCGAATTGAGTGCTGAGTATCTGTGTCTTATTAAATAGTAGAGAACTATAGAGGTTGAGATCGTCTCATTGACGCAAGTTTCGATTTTGCTTTGTTAATTAATTAATTTCCTCAATGTAATTGTGATATAAAATGTACACTTTACGTTATATGAACATTTCATGGATTGTGAATGTATCTAAGAGATGAGAATCAGAAAATATTTTTGTATGAAAAAAATCCTAAATTAACATGTCTTCATTTTTCTGGCAGTTGGTTTTAAGAAGGAATGCCCCTAAAAATCTAAGCTAAATTAGTAAAAAAATCATAATTCATGGTGGCCAATCAGAGGCAACTGTAACAATGTAGCAGTGTATGTAGATTCAGTCTCTGCAGCAAAGCATCTATGGATTTGTAATAATCACACACCTCTCTACCCCCTGGAACAAAGTAGCTCAGGCAGCACTGCTCACACACACCTTTTTGCCCCAGGAAAGCAGCCGGTGCTCTGGATCTCTGCACTGTATTGGCTGAAAGGTTAGTGTGTTTGTGTCGTTCACTTGTGTCCTAATGGCACTTTAACACACCATGCCAATCCACTTGCTATTCATGGCAGAAACAATGGAGTGGGTTGCCAGTTCCTTCTCCAGTGAGCCACGGCATACAGCTCCTGGTATTCCTATATTGTCTCCCATCCAAGTACTTACCAGGCCCAACCCTACATGGTTTCAGGGTGGTGTGACCTTTTGATTCACTGACTGGAATCGAACCCAGGTTGCAGCAGTGAAAGCACTGAATCTTAATCACTGGACCCCCAGGGATAGTATAGAAATGTTAGTATATTGTTACAAACCGGACTTGGATGCAGTTTTTCAATTTGGTTAGTACCAGGTGCCTCTGTAGGCACCACTGGGCGGGGGGGTGTAAACTATTTTTTTAAATTAAAATAAATCTGTTCATGTATAGAATGACTCGGTGTAATGTATGTGTCTGATATAAGCAGTGAGTGAAAAACAGGGAAAACGGCATATACTTTTAATTCTAAGTGGCCCCCAGAGTAACTGTTTCTCAGTTTCTGGGATCTCCTCCTTTCATCTCTCAATGTAGGCTACTTTATTATAGAGTTGTAAATTTCACCTACTTCCTGTAGGAAGGACTTTGCACTTCCAGTGTCTCATGCAGCTCTGACATACAGCATGTCACTGTCTCCTTGCTATCCTCATGAGAAACTGTCTGTGCAGAATGGTAGCCAGTATTAGAATAGCAGAAAGAAAGGTGGAGGTCCTAGAAGATGAAAAATTGCTTGTCTGGGGCATCTTAGAAGTAAGTAAAGTGCACATTTTATATCACAATTAGAAACAATGACTGCAGATAAGAACCCAAAAAGGCTCAGCGGACCTGCCCATTCTATCTACTTAAAAGTTTGGCTTAATTAATCCTCAGAATGGCCAAAACAATATATTTTGCCTAAAAAGTCAATTTAATACACTTTTCTTTAGAGAAATGACAATATGAGACTACAGTACCCCTTTAAAGATTTTGTACCCTCAAAGCCCCTCTCAACCTATGGATACAGAATTAAAATTGGTGACTTCCACTACTGCAGCGGTGGGGAACGTCCAGTCCACGGGGCGTATAAGGCCCACAAAATCATTTGGTTTGGCCATACTTACTGAACAGGTGACGGACATTATTAAAGATAGCGATGCGCACATGCGTTCTCCGCCGCTGGGTGGCCCAGAGGAGCACGTGTGCGAAAACGAATGATGTGAATGCCCAGACATCTGCATTGCGGGCCTGGACTTGCGCAGGAGAGAGGCACAGCATTGGGATAGAGAATCAGGAGAGAGAGAGAGGGATGGGAGAGATGGAAGAGAGAGAGACAAGAAATAGACAGACAGACAGGAAATAGACAGAGAGATAGAGAGGAAACAGACAGAGAGAGACAGGAAATAGACAGGAGAAAGAGATGACAGAGAGAGAGACACAGAACAGAGAGAGAGAGGACAGAGAGAAAGACACAGGACAGACAGAGAGAGGAGGAGAGAGTGATAAGGGAGATAGACAGGGCAGAGAGAGAGAGAGACAGGTGAGAGAAGAAGACACACGGGAGAGAGAGGAGAGAGAGAGAGACATCACACACCTCACCAAAGAAAAGCTATCACATTAGGGGCGAGTTAATTAAATGTTTGACCAAATATAGCATTCTGATCATTTTTAAGTTGATAATTTTGTATGGCCCGTAAAATATCCAAATGGCCGTTGGCAAAAAAAATGTCCCCCAGCCCTGCATTACAGCATATCCCAACTTATAAAATAAACCCTGAATATTATAACTTTCTAGTGCCATATTTACTATTATTAAGCCAATTTCTTCGAATGATCACAATGACTACTGAAATGTGGAGTCTTTTCTTCTCTTGATCATGGCCCTTTTCTTTTTATTTATTAAACGTAAAAAAAAAAAAATAACTGTACAGTACCATCATCCAACTCTGGTGATTAATAAAAGTTATGGGATTTTGTAATAAAAGCAAATATGCGTCTTTAATATAAATCTGACATTTAAATTCCTCTTAGTTTAGCGATACTGATGTAAGTAGTATACTCCGGGGTATACATCCCCCCTTCCTCTCAGCCTACATTCTCCGGCACTCGACTTTTCAAAGCAGTTTTTTTTTTTTCTAAATTGTGAAGACATCTGTTACGTTATTAATTTCACATAAATCTTAAGCTCCTCGAGCCCAGAAATGAGGCTTCAGTGGAGGTGAGTTAATGAAACATGATGGGGAACCCTATGCATGCTGATGTTGTCATGAAGTATTGAGTTGCTGATAATCAGTGTAATCTCGCAGGCTGCTTGGGGAGAGCTACCTCAGTCCGCGACCCATGCAATATCTGCACAATCCAAAAGATTAATAACAGATGATCTCTTCCCTGAAATGATTCATGCTTTCTGTGGAAGGGATCTGCCTGCTTGATGCAGATTGGAAAATATTAGTAGATATAATAGAGATAGAGAGAGGAAGAGAAACTGGGGAGAGGTGCAGAGACACCTAGAGAAAGCACTTAGCCATCCAAAAGCCTTATAAGAAATCATCAATTGTTTATTATGCATGTAAAATAATGGGGTTCCACTTAAACTTTTTTTGAGGATTCCCAAGGCATGCTCAGTTAGGTGCCCATCTTCGTGCCAAATTCATGAAGTGACTTTTTAGCTGTGCAGCATGGGAAGTCTTTGGCCCCCCTTCCTTGGGGGCATAGAGGCCCCTTTGGTGTCCTCCCCAAGGCTCTGACAAAAGGTAGAAGGGGATAAAGGTGTTTAAGAGGACTCTTTGGCCCATCAGGAGAGGGACTCTTCGTCTTTGGTCTTCTGGCTGAGGCCTTCAGACAATTCTACCCAAAGGGGCCTGGGCATGAAGATGGCATAACTGCCCCAGCCTCTACAGCATGCAGAGGTGGTGGGAGCAAAAATCGAGGTACCCAAAAAACATAAACGTGTGCCAAACATGTAATAAAACATAAACGTGTGCCAATCCAGTAACAGTGAAGTGCTGTCCTTTGACCTGGGAGGCCACTGCCACTTACCTCCCAGGCCCTTTGTGCTTTAGGGAGACCTCTCTCACAGTCCTCCCTTCAGCATAAATGTTTTAGGGGGCATGGTGAACATGCGCCCCCAACCCGAAGGCTGGGGGCTGGGTAAAAAAATTGTGATCTCCCCCCCCATGATCCAAAAAAAACAGCTTGGGTGGCCCAAAAGTGCTTGAAGGCATATCTTTCTTTGTGCTATATATGAGGGGAGGCAAATCCCCCAATTAGTCCTGGGAATTAATGCAATTCGACCCTCTGGCCAGAGGACCAAGTGTTTCCCCTGTTCCCACATCCTGGTAGAGTCAGAGATTAGACACCTGTATCTACCAAATTTCCATGTATGAAATCCAGTATTCTTCCCTGATTCTCTATTTAAGAGTAGAGGCCTGAGGTACCTCTCAAACTGCAAATAAAAGACAAAGTAAATAACATGTCCCAGTTTTTTTCATCTCTTTCCACCACTTTCCTTATCCTTCCCTTTAATGTTTGGTTGAATCTCTCCACCAGTCCATCTGTTTGGAGATGATATACTGATGTTTTCAATACACTGACTCGTAATAATAGTTTACATAGATCTGTCACTAGTGTGCACACAAATGGGGTACGTTGGTCTGTAAGTATTTCTCTTGGAATTCACAATCTAGAGAAAAGAAGAACCAGTTCTTTAGCCACATTCTTAGAGCTTTCAGTCCTCAAAAGAAAATCTTTGGGATATCGAATAGCATAATGGACTGCAACCAAGATGTTCTGCTGCCCCCGTGCTGTCTTTTTTCAAGTGGTCCTACTAGATCCATCGCTATGCTTTCAAATAGTTACTCTATTATGATTGGAAGAGGTGTCATTGGAGCCTTTAAATGGGGCCAAGGATTAGTAAGCTGGTATTCTGGGCAGGATATACAATAATGGCGTAATTCTGCATAAGTCAATAGAACCTTTTCGTAATTCTATTTAGGGTTTTGTCTATTCCCAGATGGCCCCAAAAAGATGGCTGTGGGCCAATTCCATCACTTTCTTTTGTTGTCTTGACAAACTGATACAGGAGTTCTCTTTTTAACACAAAATAGGGGCCCTGATAATTTTCTCTTTCCTGTATGGGTACTCCATTTACCTGAACCACTTCCTTTTGTTCATTCTGTAGAAGAGGAACATTACCTTGGTCTCTTCCAAAGTTTTTCATATTCACAAGACAGGGTCAAATTTCTTCTTCCATGTCTGGAGTGGATGTCATCTCCAGTGAAGTAGATGCACCTTCTCTGCCATACGTTCTGGCTTAGTCTGGGATATTGCTAAAGCCTTCTATCTGTCCTGTTTCTTCTTGATTTCTGTTCCCATTTTATTTACTTTCTCCTGACTGGAGACTAGCTCTGCATCAAAGATGGCACAGAAGGTTTCAATGTAATATCCTCTACATAACCAGAGTTTTCTTTTTCTTGTATAAGCATTTTTGGCTTCCAATTTTGAGCGGCTACCAATTTTATTGAGTCAACCAGTTCCACAACCTTTCTCTTTCTCTCTCTTTCGCTCTCTCTTTCTCTTTCTCTCTCTCTTTCTCTCTTTCTTTCTCTCTCTTTCTCTTTCTCTCTCTTTTTCTCTATCTGTCTCTCTCTCTCTTTCTCACTCTCTCTCTCTCTCTCACTCTCTCTCTCTCTTTATCTCTCTTTCTCACTCTCTCTCTATATCTCTCTTTCTGTCTCTCTCTCTCTCTCTCTTTCTTTCTTTCTTTCTTTCTTTCTTTCTTTCTTTCTTTCTCTTTCTCTCTCTCTTTCTTTCTTTCTTTCTCTTTCTTTCTTTCTTTCTTTCTTTCTTTCTCTTTCTCTCTCTCTTTCTTTCTTTCTCTCTCTCTCTTTCCATACTTTTTCCTCTCTCTCTCTCTCTCTCTCTCTCTCCTCTCTCTCTCCTCTCCTCTCTCTCTCGCTCCATACTCTTTCCTCTCACTCTCTCTCTCTCTCTCTCTCTCCTCTCTCTCTCCTCTCCTCTCTCTCTCTCTCCATACTCTTTCCTCTCTCTCTCTCTCCATACTCTTTCCTCTCTCTCTCCTCTCTCTCCTCTGTCTCTCTCTCCACAATTCGAAGGTGTAAATTTTGCAGTACCCATCCTTCTTTATGGTCCAGCTCCCATATCCATATGTTACTAATGGGAATATCATTGTTCTGTCTATGCAGACCTTTTTCTAATACTTTTACTGCCTCCAATTCTTACCCATCTATTTGCCAGAAACTGAGATAGCTTTTTGCCATGATCTTCGTCTTTTTTAAAGATAAGCAGCAGGACAGCTTTTGCACTTTTACTCTTATCAATAGGTATTTAGCTCCTCCTCACTAGCCATCAGAGTATTCTTTCTCTATTATCCAATGTCAATTTGATCTCTTGTTGCAATTGAGCTTTCAGGATCCTAAGCATTACCTTTTTGGCATGTCAAATTAGTGCAATTCGTTCATAATTGGAGTACTCCATGGCACTACGTTTTTTGGAATTGGGATAAAGACTGACCTTTTCCAGTCCACTTGTCACTGTTGAGTTTTCTAAATTTGTTGGCATGAGGCAAGCAGCATTTTCACAGCATCATCTTGTAGAATTTTGAATAGTACAGTTTCTGTAGTTTAATGTAGGAGCCCACCACCCTACTCCCCCCCCCCCCCCAGGCTCCCCTTGGCCACACCAGCCCCCCAACCCCGTAGAGAATGTTGTTGGAAAGTGGAGGGCCCATGTCCTGGAGATGGGAAAAGGAACAGCTATGGGAAGAGGAACAGCTACGGGAAGGGGAGCAGCTACGGGAAGGGGAACAGCTACGGGAAGGGGAACAGCTACAGGAAGTGGAACAGCTACGGGAAGGAGAGCAACTACGAGAAGGGGAGCAGCTACGGGAAGGGGAGCAGCTAGGGGAAGGGGAGCAGCTAGGGGAAGGAGAGCAGCTAGGGGAAGGGGAGCAGCTACGGGAAGGGGCACATGCTATGGGCAGGGGAACAGCTGTGGCCAGGGGTCTTAGGGGGGGGTGACCACTGAGTGAGCACCCTCTCCTTGGAGGGGGGGGGGGAATTGTTTTTTTTTCGTTCTCTATCTCCATTACTGGATAGATACAGGAATAAACAAGATGGTGGTGTGGTGTATTGCTTTCCACTCGCTGTACTTTTCACCTCTTACCCCCTGTCCCATCCCTCCAATTCTCATCCTTTGAAGTTCATACTATCCGCTATCTCAGCACAACTTCCAACCCAGTCATCCACCCACTCCCCCTATCTGACCATCACTTACTTACCTTCCACCTCACCTCTTCTTGCTCCTACCACCCTTCTTCAGCCCCTGCCACCATCACCCACGGAAACCTGCTAGTACTTGACCCCGCTAAGCTCTCCACTAATATCCAACCCCTTCTCAGCCCCATCACCAACCTCAACTGCCCTGACACTGACACCTCACTCTACAACTCTACTCTCTCTTCCACCCTTGATACACTCGCCCCCATAGCCACACGAAGACGCCCTCGCTCTCTTCCGCAACCTTGGCACACAACACAAACACGAAACATCCAGAAGTGCTCCCACACTGCTGAACTGCTCTGGAGGAAATCACGCACCTCTGCAGATTTCCTCCACTACTAGTTTATATTACGCTCCTACTCCTCTGCCCTCAACTTCGCCAAATAACACTACTTCACTTCACTAATATCAACCCTGTTCTCTAACCCCAAGCGTCTGTTCGCCACTTTCAATACTCTCCTCCGCCCACCACCTCCTCCCATCCCTTCCTCTTTCACAGCTGAAGACTTTGCCAACCATTTTATTCATAAAATTCAAAATATCCGCAATGAACTCTCATCTCACAGTGGCTCACTCACTCTACCGTCTCAACTAACCAACCACAGCCAGTCTTCTCCCTCGCCCAATCCAACAGCCACTTTGAACTGCTTTGCCCCAGCTACAGAGGATGAAGTCGCCAGCATGCTATCATCCACTCGCCTCACTACCATCTCAGATCACCCCCCTCCCCTCTCTACCACACTAATCCCAGCTCTCACACACATTTTCAACCTTTCCCTAACTACTGTCAGGTTTCCATCTTCTCTAAAACACGACGTTATTACACCCATCCTCAAAAAAACAATCATCTGACTCTGACATTGCATCTAACTAACTCCCTATCTCTCTACTTCCCCTGGCTTCCAGACGAGCGGCTCGTCTATAACCGCCTTACCAGCTTTATTTCCTCTAACTCCCTTCTTGACACCTTCAAACACTCCACTGAGACAGCTCTCACTAAAGTCACCAATGACCTGCTTACCGCCAAGTCAAAAGGTCACTTTTCTATTCAACTTCTTCTAGATCTCTCTGCTGCCTTTGACACAGTTGGCCATCCACTTCTTCTCCATATCCTTACCTCCCTCTATATTCAAGACACTGCTCTCTCGTGGTTTTCATCATACCTACAAAATCGATCATTCAGTATCTCCTTTTTTTACACCTCTTCTTCTCCTTACCCCCTGTCTATGGGCATACCCCAAGGATCAGTACTAGGTCCCATCCTCTTCTCCATTTACACATCCTCAATTGGTACCCTTATAATCTCTTTTGGGCTTCAGTATCATCTCTATGCAGATGACACCCAAATCTACCTCTCAGCACCAGATCTATTCCCCTCTCTCCTAACGCACGCCTCCAACTGCCTTTCAAGTATATCCTCTTGGATGTCTGCCCACCATCTAAAACTCAACATGTCTAAGACTGAACTCCTTTTCTTCCCTCCTTCCAATCCTGTTGTCTTGGGGTTCTACTGGACCCCGCTCTGTCTTTCATCCCTCACATACAGTCACTAACTAAATCTTGTCTCATCCATCTAAAAAGCATATTCAGAATTCATCACTATCTTACACAAGACACAACTAAAATCCTAATACACTCTCTCATCATCTCTCGACTCGACTACGGCAACTTGCTTCTTGTTGGCCTACCCACCACCCGACTATCTCCACTTCAATCCATTATGAATGCCTCTACTAGACTCATTTTCCGTGCACAACGTTCAGTGTCGGCATCACCTCTCTGTCAATCCCTCCACTGGCTTCCCTTAGCCTCCAGAATAAAATTTAAAATCATGACCCTAACTTTCAAAGCCCTCAACAACAACGCTCCCCCGTACATCTCTGCTTTCATCTCCAAATACTCCCCCAACTGCCCTCTTCGTTCTGTTTATGACCTTCTTCTTTCTACAACTCTTGTCAGCTCCTCTCACTCTCGCCTTCAGGACTTTTCTCGTGCTGCCCCTATTCTCTGGAACTCCTTGCCTCGCTCCACCAGATTATCCTCTTGCCTCAAAACATTCAAAACCTCTCTAAAAACGCATCTCTTTAAAGAAGCGTATCACCTTCCACCCTAGTACACTCTCACCTCTCTTTCCTTTTCTGCACACTATACCTTTAGGTTGTAAGTCTGTGAGTTTCAATCCCAAAAGGTGCTTTGGGGAAAACACCAAGACACTGGATTTGAGGCAAAAAAAGACAGGGCGCTCCTTGCTTTGCTATGTTTAATTTGTATGTATCTTTGTCTTGAACTTATCGTATGTACAGCGCTACGGAATATGGTGCGCGTTATAAATAAACGATAATAATAGTAATATATGTGTATAAATGTATGTGTGTCTTGCAACAAGGGGGACGTAGGAGGTTGCATAAATCTCAAAGGGTCTAAGTCCACTTTAAACCGAAATAAACCTGTGCACACATGGCATAGGGCCACATTCACTAAGTTCCTCAAAGGGATTCTCTGAGGATGCTTTCAGTGGAAAACAGACCCTTAGGGTCTTAATTACAAAAATAGCCTGTGGATATAAAGTGTGATTGTAAACTAATTCTCTAGTAAGTAGCCCAGAGGACAGGAGACAGAGGCAAATGCCCCTTATCTGTTATCACTTCCAATATATGTCCTTTCCCAAAGCTCTGTCAGTTCTGATCAGTCACATGCTGCTTTAAGAAGCATTTGCAGCCAAAATAATTTGTCTGATGTTCTCCTTACATTCCCCAGCAGCCACCAGCGCTGAGCATCCTTCCTCATTCCAACATCAACACATTTTGACAACCTGCCCCCCCAAAAAGAAATCTGGCAGGCACACAGGAACCAGAGCATCCCCTATCACTTCAAAGCTTTCTCAAGTAAGAATGAGAGCGCCATATGTTGATGTCTTATTGTGGTCACTGGAGATTCCTTGAGATGGGATGACCCAAGATAACTGATCCCCCCTCCAGGGAACGTCTCGCCGCTGGGAGAGATGAGAGACGAGGGGATTTTTTGGGTGTTTTGCTGTCTGCATAATCATGACAATGTAAGCCAGGTCTGGAGGCCCCCAAAACAGGAGTATTTTTGGTTGGGGGAGCTTTGATGTCCAAACCAAAACATTCCAGCCCCTGGCCTTTGAAGTTGGACTCCTGGTCATCTTAAGACGCTCTTATCGCAATCAAATGCTCATTTTAATTTTTTTTTGAATGCAACACAAATATTGCTAAACAGTGTGCTTCATAAATAAGGCAAATACAAAAAATAATATACAAGTATATATAAAATATTGTATATATTACAGGTAAACTTGTTACAATTCTGAATGATAGATTAACATAACTGTAAATATTATCTGTCTACAAGGAGGGGAAAAACAAATTACATTTAAGGAAAAGGGTTTAAATGAAAAAAAACTTACATTTTTAATTTTTTTAATTTTAGTAAATTAAAGTATTTATATATTTTGTGTTGTGAGGCTGAGATCAAATTAATATATATATATATATATAAATATCACTAATATAGTTTCTGTAAGTGTGTAACGCTCCATACATGGAGTATGCACACTTTGGAAACTATCTAGAATTATATGTAAACCGTTGGTTTATTTGTGTAAAGCTCCATTTTGGAATCGTAATGTTATTAGCTGCAAGTTAGTGTTGTAAAGTGGCGTATGTGTTACGCGGCTCGCGAGCATTTTCCATCATGTTTAATAAGGTATTTTGTACCTCGTACGTTCCTGTGTGAAAGTGCTACGCGGTCGGCAGTGATTTGCGCGGTCCGGGATAGTATAGCCGCGTTTTCATTTTTTTGGGCGGCCATTTTTTTCTCGCTTAGGCAATTTTTGAGGGCCAAAACTCGTCCGAATCAAATTAAATGTGCGTTCCACCTCACTCCCGGATGTACTGCCTGTTCCCCCATGCTGCATGTGATGTTTTTTTGTTTTTTGGGTTATTTTGTGTGTTTCTAATGTTTTTTGCGCGGTTCGGCCGTTAACTTTGTATTTTTCCTATCTCTTATTGTGGCGCTCATCGCCTTTGTGCTGCGAGTTTTAGTGCCTTAACAGCTCGCCTCGCTTGGAAGTGTTCCCTGATGGTCCAGTGGTTAGGATTCTGTGCTATATGGGGTTCCCTGCTGGTCCAGTGGTTAGGATTCCGTGCTATATGGGGTTCCATGGTGGTCCAGTGGTTAGGATTCTGTGCTATATGGGTTTCCCTGCTGGTCCAGTGGTTAGGAGTCTCATTGCCTAAGTCCTACTGACCACGCAAAGCGTGACGACTTCTCGTAGTTTGACAACTGATATATACACATAATCCAACCTTGGCTTTGCATAAAAGCTGTGAAATGCAGCGGGCATAAGCTTAAAGGAAGCCATGTTTAAAATGGTTATGGATTGAAGATGAAGCATTTGTGCGCACATTTGCATGTCCCTGCTCAGCTTCCCAGAATGCAGTGCAATAATTGTATTTCTTGGAATTCTGAGCTGGAAGCAGGTTTTTTTTTAACCTGTTTTAGACATTCAAATGTGAACACAGATGTACTATATATATATATATATATATATATATATATATATATATATATATATATATACACATTTGGAGAAAATAAAGTGTCCTAATAACACTGTTTATCTGCCTCGATTCTTTCCTTACGTGACTATTGCAGGTAAACCTACAGAAAACTAGTACAGCCTCCTGGGCAGATCTTCTCTCATCTTCTGATCACCTAACAGGTTGGAGAGAAGCACATCTTATGGAAAATACAATGTTTACTTCAAATGTAATTTTTTGCTAGGTATGTTGAATTTATTTAACAATTATCTAACACTTTAACTGAAAAATTGTAATATAATCCATTTGTAACATTTTGTTTTTTTTATTTATTCTGCAATAAGTGAGACCTTTGCTGTGTCCCTGCGTTACGTGTCTGACCATTGATGTATCGCGAGCAGTAATCTCACGCCCTGTTTAGCTTTAATTTGTTGAAAGTATATATCAATTAGCGCGGCAAAGTGGCCTCGTTTTAAGCAGAATATCAAATTGCCTGGCTTCTTGGAAGCCCCCCGCGCCCCGCGCTTTCTGGCACAGGAATCTCATTTCGTTTGAAGGCTGCAGACTCTTTTTGTAAGCGAACGCGGCCTTCGGGGAAGACAGTACAAAGAGAGGAAAAATAAATAGCTTTATTCCTGTATATTATTATTTCATGGTGTATGGTTAGGGCAGAAGAGGAGAGAATCCGAAGGCTGCTTCAAAACGCAGCAATCGTCTAATAGAGACCCCAGCGGCTTTATAGAGTGATACTGAGCATCTAGATGATAAAGGCTCTGTGTTCATTTAAATTGTGTTGTTTTGGAAAAAAGTAACATGTTTTTAAGTATGTAACAGACTAACGAAATTAGTATCTAGGGTTTCCTGGTAGTTCAGTGGTTAGGATTCTGTGCTATATGGGGTTCCGTGGTGGTCCAGTGGCTTGGATTCGGTGCTATATGGGGGTTCCCTGGTTGGTCCAGTGGTTAGGATTCTGTGTTATATGGATTTCTATGGTGGTCCAGTGGTTAGGATTCGGCGCTGTATGGGTTTCCCTGATGGTCCAGTGGTTAGGATTCTGTGCTATATGGGGTTTCCTAGTGGTCCAGTGGTTAGGATTCTGTGCCATATGGGGTTTCCTGGTGGTTCAGTGGTTAGGATTCTGTGCTATATGGGGTTCCGTGGTGGTCCAGTGGTTAGGATTCAGTGCTATATGGGGTTCCGTGGTGGTCCAGTGGTTAGGATTCTGTACTATATGGGGTTCCCTGATGGTCCAGTGGTTAGGATTCCGTGCTATTTGGGGTTCCCTGGTGGTCCAGTGGTTAGGATTCCGTGCTATATGGGGTTTCATGGTGGTCCAGTGGTTAGGATTCTGTGCTATATGGGTTTCCCTGCTGGTCCAGTGGTTAGGATTCTGTGCTATACAGGGAGTGCAGAATTATTAGGCAAATGAGTATTTTGACCACATCATCCTCTTTATGCATGTTGTCTTACTCCAAGCTGTATAGGCTCGAAAGCCTACTACCAATTAAGCATATTAGGTGATGTGCATCTCTGTAATGAGAAGGGGTGTGGTCTAATGACATCAACACCCTATATCAGGTGTGCATAATTATTAGGCAACTTCCTTTCCTTTGACAAAATGGGTCAAAAGAAGGACTTGACAGGCTCAGAAAAGTCAAAAATAGTGAGATATCTTGCAGAGGGATGCAGCACTCTTAAAATTGCAAAGCTTCTGAAGCGTGATCATCGAACAATCAAGCGTTTCATTCAAAATAGTCAACAGGGTCGCAAGAAGCGTGTGGAAAAACCAAGGCGCAAAATAACTGCCCATGAACTGAGAAAAGTCAAGCGTGCAGCTGCCACGATGTCACTTGCCATCAGTTTGGCCATATTTCAGAGCTGCAACATCACTGGAGTGCCCAAAAGCACAAGGTGTGCAATACTCAGAGACATGGCCAAGGTAAGAAAGGCTGAAAGACGACCACCACTGAACAAGACACACAAGCTGAAACGTCAAGACTGGGCCAAGAAATATCTCAAGACTGATTTTTCTAAGGTTTTATGGACTGATGAAATGAGAGTGAGTCCTGATGGGCCAGATGGATGGGCCCGTGGCTGGATTGGTAAAGGGCAGAGAGCTCCAGTCCGACTCAGACGCCAGCAAGGTGGAGGTGGAGTACTGGTTTGGGCTGGTATCATCAAAGATGAGCTTGTGGGGCCTTTTCGGGTTGAGGATGGAGTCAAGCTCAACTCCCAGTCCTACTGCCAGTTCCTGGAAGACACCTTCTTCAAGCAGTGGTACAGGAAGAAGTCTGCATCCTTCAAGAAAAACATGATTTTCATGCAGGACAATGCTCCATCACACGCGTCCAAGTACTCCACAGCGTGGCTGGCATGAAAGGGTATAAAAGAAGAAAATCTAATGACATGGCCTCCTTGTTCACCTGATCTGAACCCCATTGAGAACCTGTGGTCCATCATCAAATGTGAGATTTACAAGGAGGAAAACAGTACACCTCTCTGAACAGTGTCTGGGAGGCTGTGGTTGCTGCTGCACGCAATGTTGATGGTGAACAGATCAAAACACTGACAGGATCCATGGATGCAGGCTTTTGAGTGTCCTTGCAAAGAAAGGTGGCTATATTGGTCACTGATTTGTTTTTGTTTTGTTTTTGAATGTCAGAAATGTATATTTGTGAATGTTGAGATGTTATATTGGTTTCACTGGTAAAAAAATAAATAATTGAAATGGGTATATATTTGTTTTTTGTTAAGTTGCCTAATAATTATGCACAGTATAAGTCACCTGAACACACAAATATCCCCCTAAAATAGCTAAAACTAAAAACAAACTAAAAACTACTTCCAAAAATATTCAGCTTTGATATTAATGAGTTTTTTGGGTTCATTGAGAACATGGTTGTTGTTCAATAATAAATTAATCATCAAAAATACAACTAATAATTCTGCACCCCCTGTATGGAGTTCCCTGGTGGTCCAGTGGGTAGGTTTCAGTACTATATGGAGTTCCCTGGTGGTCCAGTTGTTAGGATTCTGTGCTATATGGGGTTCCGTGGTGGTCCATTGGTTAGGATTTGGAGCTATATGGGGTTCCCTGGTGGTCCGGTGGTTAGGTTTCTGACCCGTCTTCATTATAGCACACCATCCCTTACCTCCTTTATGCATGAAGCTCCTCTGCCTGCAACACAGCTTCAGGGCCACAGTGAGGGGGCCACTACACTAAACTACAGAAATATATATATACTAGCGAATTGCCCGTCAAAAAATGACGGCAATGAAATAGTAAGGTAGCTAAATTAGTAAATGAATATAGTGTACCTATTTTGAAGCATTGTGATGAAGAGCTGGCAATCTGTGTTGATGTTGCTGCAGCATTAGTGGTGTGGAGCTGCTGTATAAGCATGCTGAATGTGTGCAGTGTAACACTGTGCGTGCGCGAGACCAAACCGTTAGCGTAGTCGTGTACTTCCGCATTGGTGTAAAATGGCGAGTAATGTGTGGTATAGGTCTGTATCGGAATATCCGTAGGTGTTTTGTGGTGTTTTGCGAGTTTAGAGTGCTGTAGCCTCGTTTTCGTTTTGTTCGGCGGCCATTTTTTCTCTCGCTTAGCTTTTTTTTTAGTCTCTAAACTGTTTTTTTTCGAGTAAAATCGAGGTGTAAGTTGCATTTTTGAGGTCCTGGGTGCTCCCTCTTGGTGTAGGTAAGTTTTTTATGTATGTGCTGTGTGTATGTATTGTGTTTTAAATGTTTGTATGTCGGCGTGTTGCGTCCGATGTTTGCGAGGTCGTAATGTGTGGTAACGTGTTTCGTACGTTGTTTGCGTTCCTCGTAAAATTTTGCGAGTGTCGTAATTTGTGTGTCGTGTTTTTTGAGTAGCGACGTGAATTTTGCGAGGGTTTGAGGCCCTTGCCCAGTGACCTCGCCAGCAACTGAGTCCCTCGCTTCGCGAGGGGCCTCAGTTGCTGGCATGGAGCGCCTTCGGCGCTCCATGCCAGCAACTGAGGCCCTTGCCCAGTGACCTCGCCAGCAACTGAGGCCCTCGCTTCGCGAGGGGCCTCAGTTGCTGACATGGAGCGCCTTCGGCGCTCCATGCCAGCAACTGAGACCCGTGCCCAGTGACCTCGCCAGCAACTGAGGCCCTCGCTTCGCGAGGGGCCTCAGTTGCTGGCATGGAGCGCCTTCGGCGCTCCATGCCAGCAACTGAGGCCCTTGCCCAGTGACCTCGCTACGCGAGGGCCGCGGCTCGCTGCGCGAGGGCCGCGGGCTCGCTACGCGAGCCCGCAAGCGTGAGCAACGACTCGTACGCTCACAACTATATATGTGATATATATATATATATATATATATATATATATATATATAAAAATATACTATTTCTATATCTACACATAGCACCCAGTCCCTCTCAACATCCAACCCTCTTGGCATTCATCCCTACGCTACAGAAAGAAAAAAAAATTACACAGCAATGGGCCCCCTTCCAGAGGAGGGCCCTAGTGCACTGCACCATTGGTAGCTCCGCCCCTGGTGATGACCTTCAGTTTGGTGTACTTGGCACCCTATGGGTCTGTCTATATTTGTCTAGTGTTGGGTGAGCGTTGTTTTTGTGGTGGTGTCTGGGAGTGGGTGGTAAAGACGTCTTGGCAGCACAGTTTTTATCTCTTCTCGCAGCTCTTACATTAGCATCAAGAAGCAACTCTCGTCTTCAAACACCAAGGCAAAAACACTTTATATAACAAAAAGGATTGTTTGATGTTCATTGTTTCCCTTTGCGCATCAAACATGGCCGAGAGGCAGCGGATACGGAATAATTTGCTGCAGCCCTTGGCTACAATCCATCTTTATAAATGATACCAACCAAGAAAAAAAGCGCCACTGTAGTGCTATATTTAAAGAAAACTCTTCAAAAAATAGGATTTTAGAATGTAAAAAATACAGCTTTTCATTTGTATCTTTTATATGCAATTATGTTGCAGTGACATATACCATGTTGGTTTCTGATGATCAACTTCCTGTTTTAAGTGGCAGCTTTGAATACAGAGTAAGCTTCTATCTGCACAATGGGAATGTGTCAGTTAAACATTCCAATTCTTCCTACAAGAATAGGTTTATTAGTTTACAAGGACACGCCATTGGCACCATATCAAGGAGCATGCTCTGTAGAGTATGGCTGCAATCCCATAACCCCATCTCTCCAACTGAGCATGCTCCAGTCAATCTGGCCTGACTTGTTAATCTCCTGGAAAAAGGGAGAGGTGGGGGAGGAGAGCAGCAGTGGCTGCAACTGAGAGGTACTATGTTTTATGGCTAGAGCCTTTCTTTGCTGCTGTTTGCACATTTGCCTTTAATACTAATTAATGGTGAACTAAAAAATAAATTTAATTAGAAAAATGCTTACACTGGCTCTTTAAATGGCCACTGTGCTCAAATCTTTAAAGCTGCACTGTCAACCCAAAAAAGAAGATGATTTAAAGGCATGTGTAGGTTTCCTGGGTTGTGCATGCATCTGATAGACGAGAAACAGTAGTGTATGAAAAAAAAATGGCATGAAAAAATACCAAAAGAAACATTAACAAGCTCACCCTGATATTTGCTAAATCTCTTGAGTTTGCAAGCAGTTGCTTTTGTTAGTTCACACCCCTGAAAATCCCTGCTAAAATTAGCATAATATTCATAATTAGTTTTAGCCAATCATAGGCAGCTATACATTTTAATACAATGTAACAATCAGTAATGGCAGTTTGTGCAGGAAGGAATCATTGGATGTGTAGTCTCCCTTGCAAAAGGAAGTAGGAGTAGTCAGACACTGATCTGTAGATCTCTGCATTGAGCTGCAGTTGGCGTGAATGTCAGAAAAGACTTAAAATCCATACCCAAATGCAGTGTTTCTATTGGTAGGTACACAGTGCCTATGTAAGCAGCTCTGGGGGTGTGGAAAACAAGTTTTATTTTAAAATTAAATAAATCTGTTCGTTTGTGTTCCTAATGTGCGACTCAATGTGCTAATTTGCTTAATAAGGGTAGTGAAGAGGTTCTAAATTAATGACAGATGGGTGGGGGGTCATTGTTTTGGCCACCACATGGCCAGAGAAGCAATGTAATTCTATTTAGCACATCAAATAAACTAATTAGCATTTTTTTGCCACTCATTTGCATAAAAATGTAGAACAAATAATAGTGAATTTTGCAAGAATGGTCCACTCTAGAAAAAAATGGCCAATATAAGACCCCAGCGGGAATTTAAAGCAAAACCTCCTCTTGCAGTTAAGGTCTGTAACAATCACACCGCAGCTGACCCCCTCTGCTTTGTCTCAAGATCAGTGTAGGATTTCTCCTTAAAAGCAGGGAGTATGGTCACGGCTTTCTTGGGCTATTCAAGAGGGTGAAAGGTCCCCGGGCTCATTAAAGGTGCCGCAGTATCTCCAGATAAAGACGGTTTAATATCAGGTTAACGGCACCGTTGTAAAAACGCATATTTGTGGGTTTTATGTATCTCAAGACTTTTAGCTGTTCACTTAAAGGAAAGCGTGCAGAATAAAATTAATTAATTCTTCTCTCCTCCATTCCCTCACTCCCTTCTTCTCTCTCACCTCCTCTCTATTTCCTTACTAAATCCTCTGATAATCTCTCACCCTCCTCCTTTTTCTCCCCCTCACGTATCCTTTCCCATTTTCCCACTGATCTATCCCCTCCTCTCTATTCCTCTATCTCCCCTTCTCTGCCCCTCCTTCCCATTTTTCCCACTCATCTATTCCCCTTATCTCTCTCACTTTTCCCTTTCCCTTTCTTTCCCTTTTTACCCTCTCCTCTTCCCCACTCCCCTTCTCTCTACCCCTTCTCTATCTTTCCTCATTCACTCTCTCCCTTTCTCTATATCCCTTATTTCTTCTCATTCCTCTCAACTCCCTCCTTTTTCTTTTTCTCATCCATCCTCTCCGACTTATCTATCACACCTCCTCTCTCCCCCTTTTTCTTCCCTCTCTACATCTCCCCTTATTTCACTCCCCATTTGTCTCTTTCCTACCTTTTCCCAGTCTCATCTATATTTTCATCTTTTCCCCTTTCTTTCTACACCCCTTCCTCTCTCCCTTCCACTTTTGCCCATGTTCTCTCCTTTCCCTTTCTCTCTCCTCTTTCCATGTTTTCTCTCTATCCCTCCTCTCTATCTTCTTCACTTTTCTCTTATTTCCCCATCCCCTTTCCCTCCTTTTCTTCCTCCTCTCTATCTTCCCTTGTTACTCTCTTCCTTCATTCTCTTGCTCACACTTCTTCCCCATCCCCTTTCCCTCCTTTTCTCTCCCTTCCTCTCTATCTTCCCTCTTCACTCTCTTCCTTCATTCTCTTGCTCACACTTCTTCCCCATCCCCTTTCCCTCCTTTTCTCTCCCTTCCTCTCTATCTTCCCTCTTCACTCTCTTCCTTCATTCTCTTGCTCACACTTCTTCCCCATCCCCTTTCCCTCCTTTTCTCTCCCTTCCTCTCTATCTTCCCTCTTCACTCTCTTCCTTCATTCTCTTGCTCACACTTCTTCCCCATTCCCTTTCCCTCCTTTTCTCCCCTCCTCTCTATCTTCTTCCCTCTTCACTCTCTTTCTTCACTCTCTTGCTCACACTTCTTCCCCATCCATTTCCTTCCTTTTCCCTCTCCTCCTTTCCTCTCCTCCTCTCTATCCTCTTCCCTTTTCTCTTTTTCTACCCTCTCTTGCTTACATTCATCCTGCATCCCCTTTCTCTCTCCTCCTCTTCGCCCCCTCTCTATCCTCTTCCCTTTTCTCTTTTTCTTCCCTCTCTTGCTCACATTCATCCTGCATCCCCTTTCCCTCCCTTTCCCTCACCTCCTCTTCGCCCCCTCTATCCTCTTCCCTCTTCTCTCTCTTCCTTCACTCTCTCACTCACACTGTTTCCCCATCCATTTCCTCCCTTTTCCCTCTCCTCCTTTCCTCTCCTCCTCTCTATCCTCTTCCCTTTTCTCTTTTTCTATCCTCTCTTGCTCACATTCATCCTGCATCCCCTTTCTCTCTCCTCCTCTTTGCCCCCTCTCTATCCTCTTCCCTCTTCTCTCTCTTCCTTCACTCTCTCGCTCACACTGTTTCCCCATCCATTTCCTCCCTTTTCCCTCTCCTCCTTTCCTCTCCTCCTCTCTATCCTCTTCCCTTTTCTCTTTTTCTATCCTCTCTTGCTCACATTCATCCTGCATCCCCTTTCTCTCTCCTCCTCTTTGCCCCCTCTCTATCCTCTTCCCTCTTCTCTCTCTTCCTTCACTCTCTCGCTCACACTGTTTCCCCATCCATTTCTTTCCTTTTCCCTCTCCTCCTTTCCTCTCCTCCTCTCTATCCTCTTCCCTTTTCTCTTTTTCTTCCCTCTCTTGCTCACATTCATCCTGCATCCACTTTCCCTCCCTTTCTCTCTCCTCCTCTTCGCCCCCTCTCTGTCCTCTTCCCTCTTTTCTCTCTTCCTTCACTCTCTCGCTCACTGTTTCCCCATCTCCTTCGCTCCTTTTCTCTCTTCTTTTCTCTTCTCCTCTCTATCCTCTTCCCTTTTCTCTTTTTCTATCCTCTCTTGCTCACATTCATCCTGCATCCCCTTTCTCTCTCCTCCTCTTTGCCCCCTCTCTATCCTCTTCCCTCTTCTCTCTCTTCCTTCACTCTCTCTCTCGCTCACACTGTTTCCCCATCTCCTTTGCTCCTTTCCTCTCTTCTTTTCTTCCCTCCTCTCTATCCTCTTCTCTATCTCCCTTCGCTCTTTCTCTCACACTTTTTCCCCTCTTTCCCCCCCTTTTTATTTGTGTCCAGCCCCCCACTCCACCCCACCCTGTCCATCCATTCACTTGCTTCAGATTAATTCAATCTGGAGAGGCAAGGGGGATTTCCTAAATCACTGTACCCTTTGAAGTTTGACCCTTACCACTTTCCCCTGCACATGCTCACGAGCAGGCATTTTGTAACAATAACTACCAGCCGGTTCTGGCAGAAATGTAAACACTCCTCTCACACACAACTTTCACCAAAGTATCATGGAAGCCTCCAGGCCCAGCAGAGCATTATTTTTGGTTACTTATGATATTTTTCCTGCCTAATTATGCTCTTAGTGGAACTTAAACGGCTCAAGTCATGTACATTTTATTCACCATAAAGTGGCTCTTTAAGTTACTTTTAATGGTCAGTATCAAAGCGACATCACTTCTCATTTACATGAAAAGCATATTTTCCCACAACTGAGAATCCCACCAGCTCCGTAACCTCTGCTCCGCCGTCTTCATCCTGTCGCCAGACGGTAAATTTAGCTCAGCCGCGGCATTTTCTCATAGCCCCAGAAATTAGGTGCCAATAAGATAAATGGGTATCGAGTCTCTAGTGAAAGCCATAACCATATCGCAGGCTGGACTCTCCCACTTGTATCTGCACATGTGATCTGAAAGGGGACTCTGCAGATGTCTCATGTACCACAGGAGGACGATCACTTGTGTTAGTCACATTAGAAGAACCTTGTCAAAAATGTGCCCAAGACTGGCTATACCATATGGGCAAAGTAGTAAGCCGCCCAGTGTTTAACATTCGCACTGAACTTGCAGCTCTGATTGCGCCGTGTCTTGTAGCAGCCATATATGTGCTGGAACAGGTTCTATTTCTTACAGGTTTATATTTTGTTTTGTGTGTTGTTTAGTCATTCAGTCATGTCCGACTCTCCGTGACCCTATGGACCACAGTATGCCAGGCACATCTTGTGTCTGTTTGTGCTTATCCGTAAGATTTCTTGGCAAATATAATGGAGTGGGTTGTCTGTTCCTTCTCCACAAATTGTCTTCCCTCTCTACATGGCCGGATTATCCATTAGGACAACTTGGCAGCCGCCCAGGGGCGCTTCCCTGTGAGGGGCACCACTTCTTAAAAAAATTGTTCCTGGCTTAAAAAAATTAAATGTTGCAGTTCATAGACTGGCTACTAGGGGGTAACCACCTAGAACAAGACAGTTACAACAGGAAAGGGTTCTTACACATACAGAAAAAGGAAAAAATGGGTCCGTGCATAACCTGTGCACTCACTCACAGAGGCTCCTCCACTTCACTGCCTAGGGGCTCCAAAAAGGTAGATACAGTCCTGCCTCTCTACTATGACCTGACCATCTTGGGTGACCCTACATGGTAAAGCTCACAGCTTTATTGAGGTACATAAGCCCCTTCACCATCAGAAGGTAATCTTTTGTTTAAGTTTTCCTTATATTATGTGTTCTTTTTATTGCCTTTGGTGGCAAAAGAGTGACTGAAGCCTCCACAGTTCACATTTGGATGTCCAAAAATAAGTTAAACTTATTTCCTGCTCAGAATTCCCAGAAATATCGTTATTGAATTGCATTCTGGGAAACTCGACAGGGACATGCAAATGAATCTTCAATGCACTCTTTAATCCGATACCACTTTACACATGGCTCCTTTTAGTCATATGACCAGAGTGCAGTGCAATAAATGTATTTCTGGAAATTCTAAGCAGGAAATAAGTATTTTCACTTATTTATAGACTTTCAAATGAGAGCACAAAAGTGCTATTTATTTACTGTAATATATTTATTATAATCACTACCTTGTCATGGTGCGGGGCTTTTGTACCTCAGTGAAGCTGTGAGCTATACCATGTAGGGTCACTCATGAGGAGCAGGTCATAGCAGAGAGGTCAGACAAATCCACTGGAGAAGGAACTGGCAACCCACTCCATGCAAACCATATGGATTAGCACAACCAGAAATACAGATAGATGCGCCTGGCGTGCTGCATTCATTTGGTTACCAAGAGGTGGACACGACTGAAGGACTGAACAAGAACAACAACTTATTGCAACATATGAATGAAAGAAATCATTGTATCACAGTGTAGCCATTCATATTCAACCATTACAGCTAACCTTCACTGATTTATAGAATATACTTTTATTATAGTACCTCTGTATTTTGTAAAAATAAAAATTGACCTCTTCTTGAGCTCATTCTTTCAGTTACTTTCTCATTAAGGTATGTGCATGTCGGTATATGAGATTTCCATTTGTTTACTTAAACCACTGGCATTCTGCGTTGACGCATTTATTGGCAACGCAGAATGCCAGTTCTACCCACCTGCAGAAACAGATCAGCAGAAACCAAAATGGTGAATTCTATTGCAACATAACTGCCTAGAGTAGATAATTATCATTAAAAATGGAATGCTATAATCCCTGGAAAATGGAGTGTCAACACACATTTGAACACTGCAATCCATCAGCCTTTTTTATCCATTATCCAATATTTATTTATTTTGCTAATAAGAGATCATTACCATTAATTGGGGTTTCCGGGTGGTCCAGTGGACCACCCTGAAGCAGAGCAAAGATGGGTCTTGGATGGCCCACTGGAGAAGGAACTGGCAACCCACTCCAGTATCTCTGCCATGAATACCAAGCGGATCAACATGGTGTGTTCCATTCCATGAGAATCGGACATGACTGAATGACTCAAACAAACCATTAATGGCTTATTAGCTACTTGGGCCCATTATTATTAGCTTTCTGCATTTTCAAAAACATTGAACTGATAAATAAAATTATAAATAAATATATTATTTCATTGGCTCTTTAAAAGCAAACATAAATTAAGATTAGAGAGATGGAGACAACAAATACTATGATGTAACTGGACAACATGATCATGAACTCTCTAACACCAACTTCATTGTATTAAACTGACATAAAGTTTACCAAATAATAAGAATAGCTCTTAATTTTAATTTGTTAAATTGTCTGCTGTACTCCTATATATGTGTATATATATATATATATATATATATATATATATATATATATATATATATAGTATATAAATAGTACATGTGTTTTCACATTTGAACCTTGAAAAAACCTGTTTCCTGCTCAGAATTCCGAGAATTACAGTTATTACACTGCATGTTGAGAAACAGTCTGTTTGCCGCACAATACGAGGCTTTCTCGCCCTCTAACTTGCCGGCCTCGCAATGAGCACCAGAGGCGCTCATTGCAGGCTGCAGCAGGTGCTGTGCAAGCATTACAGACAAACGCTCTCACCCCTGTGTCTCCTTCCCCCCTCTCCCTCCCTTGAGTCTCTTCCCCCCTCTCTCCCTCCCCTGTGTCTCTTTCCCCCTCTCCCTCCCTTGTGTCTCTTCCCCCCCCTCTCTCCCTCCCCTGTGTCTCTTTGACGCCCTCTCCCTCCCCTGTGTCTCCTTCCCCCCTCTCCCTCCCCTGTGTCTCTTTCCCCCTCTCTCCCTCCCCTGTGTCTCTTTGACACCCTCTCCCTCCCTTGTGTCTCTTTCCCCCACTCCCTCCCCTTGTGTTTCTTTCCCCCCCGCTCTCTCCCCAGTGTCTCTTCTCTTTCTCTCCCTCCCCTTTGTCCCTTTCCCCCTCTCTCCCTCCCCTGTGTCTCTTTCCCCCTCTCTTTCTCCCCTGTGTCTCTTTGATGCCCTCTCCCTCCATTGTGTCTCTTTCCCCCCTCTCCCTCCCCTGTGTCTACTTCCCCCCCTCTCCCTCCCCTGTGTCTACTTCCCCCCTCTCCCTCCCCTGTATCTCTTTCCCCCTCTCTCCCTCCCCTGTGTCTCTTTGACACCCGCTCCCTCCCTTGTGTCTCTTTCCCCCACTCCCTCACCAGTGTCTCTTTCCCCTGCTCCCTCCCCGGTGTCTCTTTTCTTTCTCTCCCTCCCCTTTGTCTCTTTCCCCCTCTCTCCCTCCCCTGTGTCTCATCACCCCCCCACTTCCTCCCCTTTGGAGCTCATTGCAAGCCTTTCCCCCCTCTATTTTACAGGCCTACGCAATGAGCGCCTTCCGCAACCCCATAACTTTTAACATAGCGCTACCAACAAACTCGCAATTACGACAACTATATATATGATATGCAAATAAATACATAGGCAGTTTATTTTAATATTAGAGACAGGAACCGTCCATATCCCTTTAAGCCTTCTAATTGTAGTCAGCGGTGGCATTCGGCACGTCAGAGGACTGAGTCAGGGGTGATGTTTTGCTGCTATTTAAACCTCTAACCTGTCTGTAAGAGCCGGCTGCCCGCGTGCAGACATCAGGTGAAAGTGATCCGGAGACATGTCTGCTTCCACACTTTACAACCTGTCACCTGCCTCCCTGGGCCGCCGTCCCTGCCAGCTGTCCTGTCAGTGTGTCATCCTCCCAAGCCCCCCTGGTCTATGAAGTTGTCATCACCCCTACAGATGCCAGCTTCCTCCAAGTGTCTAGCACCTGCCCAGCACTGGACCCCGAGCCTCCTCGTCTCCCCCCCTCTGGAGTCTTGTCCCCCTCCCCAGAGTGCCCTTAATGAGCTGACTTATATCTGTTCTGTAGTAACAGATGTACATGTTCCAGTGACAGTTGGGGCTGAGGGCGAAACGGCTCACACACCTCCCAGTGCACCTATGTCTTACCTGTCAGTGATAGGCCTTATGAGCATTCGGTATTACCTCTGGGACCCCATAACACATGCTCCTGATCCCCCCCTTGTCTGATTACTGTCTCTCTGTATTATTATAGATCTTGCAAATTAAACTTCCCACATTGTAGAGACTTCGTTAAATGATCCGTTTTAAGTGACACAGTAATGTTCCTAGGTTTGTCCGTTTACATCGCTCAGTCGTGCCCAACTCCCTGAGACCTCATGGACCTCAACACACCATGCTGATCCACTTGGTATACATGGCAGAGATACTGAAGTGGGTTGCCATTTTTAGTACTGACCAGGCCCAATTCTGCTTGGCTTCAGGGTGGTGTGACCTCTTGGATCCCTTACTAGTGTAAAATGAGCGCAACTTCATGATGGTTCCTCTTGTAAACTGGCATCCTGGGCAGCTTACTACTTCTCCAAAGGGTAGATTCCTGCCTGGCATATGTGTAATGTGACTAACACACGTGATCATCCTCCTGTGGTACATGGGATGCACCCAGATTTTCATAATAAAGTCTCTGTAACTATTATTCATCCAGCTGGATATGCTGTTTATCTGTATTACCCACAAACTCAGAGTTCATTGCTATCCCTATATAAGGAGAACTGGTTAGAGTTAATTAATGGCCCTAGATAAAGAGACAATGGGATATTTAAATGCATACTTTTCATTTCTGCAATGACTTTAAATAGTAAAATCAGTATACACATAAAATGAAACTTGGAGGCAACCTACATTGAAAAATTGTAACCTAGATATCCCTTTGTGCTTTATACATTGCATAGCAGTGCAGCAGAGTGCACTATCACTTCCCTGCAGCTGCATAGTGCATCACCCTTAAAGTTAATTACACTATACCATCTAAACTAAGTTTGTAATCATGGAAGGAGCTAAAATGAGGAGAAAACCTGCTGTTTTAGTGTGTTATCTCGCAAAATATCATAAGTCAAAAAGTTGTTTATGAGCTTTCCCCCTTGAACTTTTTGGAAGCTGGATAATTGCCGTGGTCCTTTTACATATAAAATCCATTTCAATTAAACTTGAATTCGATAAAGTTTTGCTGGTTTCACTGACGTTGTATTTTTTGCCTCCTGACAGTGGCTGAGCTAGTAAACGGAGAGCCCCGGTGCAAAAGAATTTAGGTAACGTTCCTATCCACCACATGGGGTCAATCAAAAAGCAAAAAATATATGTAGACTAGCAACTTGCCCGTCAAAAAAATGACGGCAATAAGATTGTAAGGCAGGTAATGTTGTTTGGTTGAGAGATGAATTTTGTTGGTGTTCCAAGATCCTTCGGCGCTCATTGCGAGCCTATTTGTTTGTTGTGTGTATTTTTTGTGTTTGTAATGTTTTTGGGGTCGCCCGGGTTGCGTCCTTGTTTCCGGATCTCGTACGTCTTTTTCGGAAAATCCATAGGTGTTTGGTGTTTTACGTGTTTAGAGTGCTGTAGCCTCGTTTTCGTTTTTTTCGGGTGTCTAAACTCTTTTATTTCTAGTGCAATTGAGGTGTAACTTCAGTTTTCGAGGTCCTGGCTGCCCACCCTTTGCTGTAGGTAAGCTTTTTATGTATTTGTTGTGTGTATTTATTGTGTTTTTCATGTGTGCAGGTTTCGGGCGGTAAGGTCGTATATTTGCGAGTTCGTAATGGGTCGTCACGCGTCTCGTATTTCTTTGTTGTAAGTCTGTAAATTTTGCGAGGTCCGCAGTTGCTGGCAAGGAGCGCCTGCTCACAGCTATATATGTGATAACCAGGTAATGCCTATGGTAATCAGATCAAGTAATTATTAAATGAAGATTCCTCATTTACGACCAGTAGGAGAGGGCCCCTACGATGCTTTGCACCAGCAGTAGCTCCGCCATGGTCTTGTGTTCGGATGGCTCGAGCTTGTTTCAGATAAGTACCCCGGAGTCGTGCTGTAATGTATGATAGTGAGTTTATACAATGCGGTCTCTGCAGTTTCGAGGTTACCAGGGCAGCTGTCACACATGAGAGGAGGGCTGCGTATTTGAATCTTCTGGGGCAGAGCCTGTGACCCGGCTTATGTGTAGGTCTTATTAAGGGCCTTTTGTGATACTCCTCGTCCTTTGCCTTCCACTGGCAGGGTATTTAAATCCTCGTTACAGACACCTAAATGAGGCGCAGTGTGTATTTAGCCTGAAGCACCAGCCGAAGATTAGCACAGACACACCAATTCCTGGAGGACCCCTTCCTACCAAGAAAATGCAAAATCCATAAAAAATCATATAAATAGCTCAAGAAAGACATTGAGAACGACATATGTATATAAATGTAGAGAGAGCTGCATTGGTCTCCGAACAAATCCTGTTGGTTTACCCTAGGTGATACCCCTGAGAGTAATGGTCATAGTAGAGTGGCTACAAGACTGTCCAAGGCTTGTTCTTCAAGGATTTGCTGGACATACAATCTTCTCAAGAACTCTACAACCTTGTGTATTGGGATCATATCACAGTAAAGATCTCATAAAAAGCATCGTGAAATGTTTTCCATTTTTTGAAATACACATGTACTTCATACAGAGATCTATATGTCAAGATGCAGAGGTGGTCTCTGGTCCCCACGGATATGAAGAGAATTAGTGAGTGCTGGCGAGGTTGTGGGGTAATATCTGGTGGAATTGTCCACAGATACAGTATTATCGGAAGATTTGTATAGATCAGATTGAAGCAATAACAAGCATTAGCAGCCTTATTAAATTGCGATTTGGCCAATTGAATAGGGCTCTATTTAAGCACACCGCATATTTTATTTACAGAAGTTTTTAGTTAGTGATCTTCTATCCAAAAGCAAGGTCTTCACTAACTAAACATTTCTGTAAATAAAATATGTTTTGTGCTTATATAGAGCCCTATTAAATTTCAGGAAGTTCCAAAATGGTCTGACATTGAGAGGATAGTTAATCGAGATAGAGAGTTGGAAAAAGGTCTTAAACTCCATAACAAGAAAGAAGAAAAAATTGTAAAAAAATGGCTAAAATGGGATGAAAACAAAATTTTATAATACTCCTCCGCTTTTCCTCTTTCGCTCACCCTTCCTACCAATGTCAAAAAGGGGTTTGAATGTTCCTCTTAATATATTTATTTATTTATTTTTTTGTATTTATTTATTTTTTATCTTTTTTTCGCTATCTTTAATATAGACTTATCATCAATATTGGTTAGCTTTGTTGAATGAATGTTTTTAGAGTATATGCTTTTGTATTTTTTATTGCATGCATTGTTTTTGTCCCTCTTCTTTTTTTCAATTCTATTTATCTTTGTTTTGCTATGCAATGTTGTATAAACAATAAAAAAGATTTGTACAAAGAATTTTTGAAATACGGTACTTGCATTGTTATCTGAAAATCAAATAAAATATGTGTTTACATGTATAACAGACTGCCCACTTGCTATTGCATTACTACAGATATATATATATATATATATATATATATATATATATATATATATATATATGTGTATATATACTGTATATATGTATATATATATATATATATATATATATATATTAAATTAATATATTTATTATAAAATGTATTATTATAACATTTTATTATATTGTATATTATACTAATATATACAAGATAGGTGGCTCAGGTATGTTTAATATAGAACCAATGTATATGAGAAGGTGCTCCTAAGTATATGGAATATGTCACATAGAAACACAAATAGAAAAGTAAAACCTTTTACAGGGCACAACTCAAATCTCCAGTCTCAAAAGAGAATAATCATTTATAAAACTTAACTTTTAATAATGTATAAAAAATATGAACAGACGCAGAATAGCATTGGATTGGGAATCTTCTTTTAGTATATCATATGTCTTTAACAATTGCTTCAAAGTGATTCAAAATACATTGAATTATTATAGTGCTCCAAATATATCAACACAAAACATGATGAGTGCTAAATATAATTAATATTGTAGGTATTAAACCAAATATATAAAGTGCTCAGTGAAACATAGGGTGCCAAAAGCTAAAGTGCCGTCATCTCTTGAGGTATAAAAATATAATACGACCATCTTTATTAATAGAATGATACTCTGTGTATAATATACTTTTTTTTATATATAGTGTTGGGCATGCATTGAGGAATATTATATCCACATAGGAAGTAGTTTATAAGAGTTAGCTAATATTACTCTTTGATTACAATGGCCAAAGACATTGGTTATTGTAGTACACCATTACAGCAAATTGTTTGAGAAAATGTTGCGATTTCTACTGTCCACTACAACAATGCCCGTACTGCAACTTGTCTCCAAAGATTGCCCATTCTAGGTCCCTATATTCTTTCCTGTAAATTCCACCACTGTTCCCTCCTGTGATAAGATCGGGCAATCATAGAAGGGATATAGGTGGGGTATAGGTCCTGGTAACTGCTTATGGGTTGGAAGCTCTCTTAATTTGATGTTGGGTCTTGACACCTCCTAACGTTTGGGCTTTTTGTTTAGTATATGCTCTATTTTGACCTTTAAGTCATTTGTGTCTCTTGACGTCTGTTGTTTTAGTCTTGGCA
>CM050176.1:16490259-16502759 GCA_027410445.1 Discoglossus pictus
AAGCTGTATCGAGAATATTTTAGGCTTGTTTCTGGCCTTAGGGTAGAAGAAATCCCTGGAGCCAGGGAGTCCTAATATATTAGTGCTGGCTCCTAATATTTTAGTTATTATAATTTAACTGGCAATACTGTTTGCCACACAATGGCACTCATTGTAAGCCCCGTGATGAGCGCCTCGCAATGAGCCTATCCCCTCATGTACTTCAATTGTCCGGCTTTGCCACGATCACCTTTGGCGCTCATTGCGAACACAGATATATAAGTACAGTGTAAAATGGGCAAAAAATTTGAGTACAGTGAATTAACAAAGTAATATGAATTAATAAATGGATATTCTTTACCTATTTATATTTAATATGCAGCAATCAATATCCTGAAGAGCTAACAATCTATTTGGATTTTCCTGCATGTGAAAATGTACAGTTGGAGTGTTGATCACCTGAGGAGAAAGTGTCAGCAATGTGCCAAGTGTGCAGTGTAAATAGGCTGCGTGCACGAGGGCAAACCGTGTGTTTAGGTGGGTAAAGCGGCATTTAAGAAATCCTAATGTTATGAGTTGTAAGTTAGTGTTGTAAAATGGCGTCTTTTTTCTATGTGTTACTTGGCTCACAAAATATACCATTACAATGGACGGAAAATGCTTGCCTCTGCTACGTTCCTGGGTAACTCGTACGTGCCTAGCTGTTATTTTCGCGGCTCTGTGTCCTTTAGCCGCTTTTTAATTTTTTTCGTCCTCCATTTTTTTTCTCGCTTGGTCGATTTTCAAGTGCCAAAACTTCTTAAATGTGACTTAAATTTGCATGTAGCCTCACTCCCAGACGTCCTGGCTGTCCCCCCGTGCTGTGCGTGATGTTTGTTATATGTGGTATTTTGTTGTTGTTGTGCTTTTGGTGTTTGTGGATGTGCATGGTTTGGCCATTAACTTCGTATTTTTGCGGCCTCTTTTTTTTTCCTCTAAGTTCCGTGGGTCGTAATTGTTGTTTGTAAAAGTCATACGTCATTGTCAGTGTTTTCTGTGCTTTGGGGTCGTGTAGCCGCTTTTTCATATTTTTCGTCCGCCATTTTTTTTCTCGCTTAGTCAATTTTCATGTGGTGAAATTCCTTAAATTCAACTTTAATTCGATTTCAACCTCACCCCCAGATGTCCTGGCTGTTTTTGGTGTTTTTTAATGTACGCGTTACGGCCGTTAACTGCGTATTTTTGTGACCTCATATTTCCCGCGGGTCGTAATTTTTTTTGTCTAATTGCGTATTTCCTCATTCTGCATTATTGTTTTTTTTCTAAATCCTGCGGCTGTTTTTTTTTTTTAAAGTCCCACTTTTCTTGGTTGTTTTTTTTATCGCGCTTGAGGCGGCGTAGAGCCTCCACCTCTGCAAATGCGGACACTCGCTTTCACTTTATGAGGGAGGCTGTTCTGCGAGCTTGCATTGCGGGCTCGCAAAGCGTTACGACGACTCCCAGTTTGACAACTATTATATGTGATAACTAATTTATAATGTCTCCTCATTCTACTTCTTCACTCCATTGGACACTTTCTAGACACCCTATCTCTGTACTAAATCACAGCAAAGCTGCCAGTTAAAGGCATATCTAAGTTTCTTGGATTGGGAGTGCATCTGATAGAATAGAATCCGTAGTGTATGCAAACATGTCTTTTTGCATGGAAAAATACCAAAATAGACATTTAAAAAATGTACCTTGAAGTTTGCAAAATGTCAGTTGAACATTAGAGTAAACCCAGGCTAAATTCGTTTTGGCCAATCAGGAGGAACCTCAGGCAGCTGAAACATTTGTATCAATCTCTATGCTGATCTGTGGTTACATTGAATATTGTTAAAAAATCATTAAATGATTTATGTTTTTATACATAATAAAGCAATTAGGTGCTCTTGTTAGTGTATTTGTTTGTGTTGCTCAGTCGTGTCCGACCTCATGACCTCACCATGCTGATCCACTTGAGATACTGCAGTGGGTTGCCAATTCCTTCTTCAGTAGGTCACAGTATACAGCTCCTGGTATTCCTAAGTTGTTTCCCATCCAAGTACAGATGCATGGCTTGAGGGTGGTGTGACCTCTTGGTTCCCTGACTGGAATCAAACCTACGTCGCAGTGGTGAAAGCACCAAATCCTAACCACTGGACCACACTGGCCATTTAATTGGATAAATTTAATTACACATAGGGATGATCTTTTCAAGTAATAATTAGATACCTTACTTTAATTCCGCTATGGCTGTGTCCCTTTAAACAGTGCAGAGATTTCTTATAAAACACATCTAGAGAGCAGGTTTTCGCACGCTGATATCCAGTGACGCCGCGCACGATAGTTTTACACATGCAAAGCTTGAAATGATTGCCTGAGCGTATCCCCCAGTGACCAGATTAACCAATATTAACAGATTGTTGGCATAGCTAATAAGGTCTGAGAATTAGAAATTCAAGCCTGCACTACTAAGCCTGAAACCTTTTCAGAACTGCACACGACTGCAATTTTGTACGGAAAAAAGTACAACTCACTTTGGGTATCAGAGATAGGTAACCCACTTTCATACATTATAATTTTCCGCAGGAGTACAGCAAATACATGAGATTCATGATAACACGTTTAATACACTTCAAATTTGAGAGAGCTGCCCCTCAGAGCTTACAATCTGTCTGCATGTTCTGTGTACAAGAATGGGAACTGGTCACCTCTTGGCTGTGAAAACTCAATATGAAGGTAGGTTGTAGAAAGCTAAAAAGACCAACATGGTTTAATTTGGTTATTTGGTAACTCTAAACCCATGCCCCTGTCTAAGGATGTTTTCCCCAATGTTTTCTGTGCTACCACTGGTCGGGATTATGAGAAGACATGGCGTCTGTAGCGGAACCCATCACTGTTTTACCCTGTTTTATGATTATTATGGTTAAAATATGATCCTAATATATGTATGTTGGTTGATGCTCTGCAGAATATTGTCCCAAACATTTACAGCTACTTGGCATGGGAGATAATCTCGTTACAGCGACTCCGCATAAGATAATGAAAACACTATACAATAGACTTCCTTTCTCAGATAAGAACAAAGAAGTGTAATTGAATCAATGTCTGATTGTATCAAAGTTGCCAGGGAGGTGTGACCCACCTATTGTTCTCTTTATGGGTATTGTGCAGCCAAATATGGGGGATGTGGATTGCCTGTGGGAAGAGATGTATAAATATTTCTGCAATAACAAAATAAAGTCAGTATTCATTTGACTCCCAAATTGTGTGTCGTCCAATATGGGAGGTCGGGGATGGTGAAACTGTAGTGTCTCGTGGGTATTTTATCGTATACCAGCGGAGATTTTGGACTGCGTGTTCCAGCTCCGTTACATTTGGTGGCAGTGGTGGGATTGTGTAGCGGAACCCATCACTGTTTTACCCTGTTTTATGATTATTATGGTTAAAATATGATCCTAATATATGTATGTTGGTTGATGCTCTGCAGAATATTGTCCCAAACATTTACAGCTACTTGGCATGGGAGATAATCTCGTTACAGCGACTCCGCATAAGATAATGAAAACACTATACAATAGACTTCCTTTCTCAGATAAGAACAAAGAAGTGTAATTGAATCAATGTCTGATTGTATCAAAGTTGCCAGGGAGGTGTGACCCACCTATTGTTCTCTTTATGGGTATTGTGCAGCCAAATATGGGGGATGTGGATTGCCTGTGGGAAGAGATGTATAAATATTTCTGCAATAACAAAATAAAGTCAGTATTCATTTGACTCCCAAATTGTGTGTCGTCCAATATGGGAGGTCGGGGATGGTGAAACTGTAGTGTCTCGTGGGTATTTTATCGTATACCAGCGGAGATTTTGGACTGCGTGTTCCAGCTCCGTTACATTTGGTGGCAGTGGTGGGATTGTTCCCAAGGTCAGAAGGACAGCTACAGGAGACACCATTCCGTGGAGTACAGATTGAGGGCAACGCTAGTATCCGTACAGCGCCCCTGGCTACAGCAGGATGGAACCGGCTAGTTTTCGGACAGCGTTCCATGATGAGGATGAGAAGGAGGCCGCAGACTACAGGGAAACAGACAGAATGGAAATCTGGTATGATGCCCTGCAAGATGCCCAATGGCGGCGAGGTGAGAGTCTCCCCAGCGATGAGCAGCGGCTACAGAAGCGTGTGGCGATGCGGATGTATCTATTGGGAGAGCAGCCCCTGGATGAGTGGGTGACAAGACTAGAGACCCTGGTACGGCGAGAGATCTGGCTAGACAACGCATACCAGGCCCTCTGGTGGCATAGCGTTCGACTTACCCCCTGGACGGCTGAACACGACTTACCGGAGGGGGATGATTATGATGGCCCGGGTTTATTATGGGATGCCTTGGAGGACGATATTGATCTTGGCAGCACGGAGGGGTCTAGGTTTTGGGACATCTACGACTACCGGATGGGCATGTATGTCTGGGATGATGAAGGCGAGGTGAGCAAAGACATGACCCACCTGGTAGCGAGAGAGTGGGAGCTGGAGCAGGACTACCAACACCTGCTCAGCCTTGTGCAGCCCCAACCTACTCGACAAGCAGAACCAGACTTCATTGACTGGTCCTGGGATGACCTCCAGATGGCAGGTAGAGATGGGACCGAGGTCTCTCTACCGGCCCTACAGGGGGCAGAAGGTGTCGTCCTTTCCCCCCAGCGGCAGTGTGTACCTCAGGGAGCAGAAGGTGTCGACCTTCCTCCACAGCGGCAGTGGGTACCCCAGGGAGCCGAAGGTGTCGTCCTTCCTCCCCAGCGGCAGTGTGTACCCCAGGGGGCAGAAGGTGTCATCCTTTCCCCCCGGCAGCAGTGTGTACCCCAGGGAGCAGAAAGTGTCGTCCTTCCCCCTCAGCGGCAGTGTGAACCCCAGGGGGCAGAAGGTGTCGTCCTTTCCCCCCAGCGGCAGTGTGAACCCCAGGGGGCAGAAGGTGTCGTCCTTCCCCCTCAGCGGCAGTGTGTACCCCAGGGAGCTGAAGGTGTCGTCCTTCCTTCCCAGCAGCAGTGTGTACCCCAGGGGGCCGAAGGTGTCGTCCTTCCCCCCCAGCGGCAGTGTGTACCCCAGGGAGCAGAAGGGGCCGTCCTTCCTCCCCAGCGGCAGTGTGAACCCCAGGGGGCAGAAGGTGTCGTCCTTCCCCCTCAGCGGCAGTGTGTACCCCAGGGAGCAGAAGGGGCCGTCCTTCCTCCCCAGCGGCAGTGTGAACCCCAGGGGGCAGAAGGTGTCGTCCTTTCCCCCCAGCGGCAGTGTGAACCCCAGGGGGCAGAAGGTGTCGTCCTTCCCCCCCAGCGGCAGTGTGTACCCCAGGGAGCAGAAGGTGTCGACCTTCCTCCACAGCGGCAGTGGGTACCCCAGGGGGCCAAAGGTGTCGTCCTTCCCCCCCAGCGGCAGTGTGAAACACAGGGGGCAGAAGGTGTCATCCTCCCCCCCCAGCAACAGTTTACCCTAACCAGGGGAGACACCAATCTCCCAGACGGCGCAGATGGGACCGTGGTCTCTGCGCCCACAGCTTGTCCAGATCCCCAACTACCCTCACTGGGACAACCGGAGGAGGGGGTAAGTACAAATTCCCCTCCCCAGCTAACTTCTAATGTGGCCCCAGGGTTAACAGAGGAAATGTTAACCCCCACTGACCCCCACGTTTCCCTGGCTACTGAGCCGAAATATGTCCCAAGTACCCCAGCAGAAGAGCTGACAGCGGGGCAGAGTGCAGTCGGCCTCTGCCCTCCCTTTGTCCCTGGTACAGAGCAGGAGGTCCTGCAGGTTATACCAGCAGAAGAGCTGGCATCAGGGCAGAGTGCCGCGGGCCTCTGCCCCTCAAGTCCCCTCAGCGTGTTGCACCATCACCCCAGCGAAATATCCAGGTGCCTGGTTAGACTTCCCCCCAAAGGGGAGATGTGTGACGAAGTGCCCTTCGCCACTTTGGCTTGGAGAGGACTGTTTGCCAGCCTCCTGCCCTGCGACTATGGCCCTGGTACATATTGCCCTTTGGAACCAGTGTTCGGCCATACCAGAGTGTAAGTCACTCATTCTGGCCCTTTACATACAGGGGGGGCATTCTGTACTTGCCCTGTGTGAACCATGATACCCCAGATAACTGTGCCATGAAGCCCATTCATATAATGAAAAACTATGGGAAAGACTTTAGCTACATGGCAATTGAACTGTGTGAAGAGGATCTGAGCGCTATTCGGTGGTTTTGTGCGCTCAGATCCCAGCTATCTGGGGATATGGGAAATGTGAGTAAATGTGAATTGCAGTAATGCTGATGGGTTGTCAAACTAGAGAATTGACCAACAAATACTTTTGTCCGGACATCCCCAGGCCGATCCGTTGGGATCAGACCGTGTATGCCGGCTTATGGTCACGGGGGAGGTGTGTAGCGGAACCCATCACTGTTTTACCCTGTTTTATGATTATTATGGTTAAAATATGATCCTAATATATGTATGTTGGTTGATGCTCTGCAGAATATTGTCCCAAACATTTACAGCTACTTGGCATGGGAGATAATCTCGTTACAGCGACTCCGCATAAGATAATGAAAACACTATACAATAGACTTCCTTTCTCAGATAAGAACAAAGAAGTGTAATTGAATCAATGTCTGATTGTATCAAAGTTGCCAGGGAGGTGTGACCCACCTATTGTTCTCTTTATGGGTATTGTGCAGCCAAATATGGGGGATGTGGATTGCCTGTGGGAAGAGATGTATAAATATTTCTGCAATAACAAAATAAAGTCAGTATTCATTTGACTCCCAAATTGTGTGTCGTCCAATATGGGAGGTCGGGGATGGTGAAACTGTAGTGTCTCGTGGGTATTTTATCGTATACCAGCGGAGATTTTGGACTGCGTGTTCCAGCTCCGTTACAGCGTCAACTGCACAAAAAGAGCCAGAGGTGCTCAATCTGATAACGAACAACACCCAAGTAGGTTTGTGCTATATGCCTGGTCACCTACTCAGAGAGCGCCTCTTTTAGCTAATTTGTGTCCTCCACAGGGAGAAATATCCCTTGGTATATCAGTCTGGTCTCACTCAAAAGAGTGACCAGCCCTGAAATACCAGGCAAGTCTATCCTGAACAGGAGAAACAGCAAACCCCAGATGTACGTCTCGGCCTTAATTGGGCCTCATCGATGTAGCTAACTCCCTAAGGCAAAGTGAGCAAGGAGTCCACGTCTAGAACCCCCTTTTACCCTTAGGGTGAAAAAATCCCTAAGGGTGTTTTGCATACAAAACAACAAACTAGAGGTGCTCATCCTAAGAACAATATAGGTTTGTTCTATAGGTCTGGTTACCAATTAATGGAGCAACCTCTTTTAGCCACTTGTACCCTTCACAGGGAGAATTATCCTGTAGTATATCAGTCTGCTTTCATTTAGAAGAGTGATCTAGCCTTGAAATACCAGGCAATTCTACCCTGAAAAGGAGAAACCGCAAACCCCAGACATACGTTTTGGCCTCTATTCCTGACACATAACTGTCCTCCATGCCCTACACCGGCCTAAGCTTGTCCTGCTAACATACAAAGCTCTACATGATGCAAGTTCAAGCTACTTGAAGGAGCTCCCCACTCCTTATGTTGCATCTTGTGTTCTGAGATCTGCAGCTGAAAATCTATTAACCATCCCCAGAATCTTCTGACAAATCTCTGGGTTCTGGGACTATCTACCATGCAATTTTGTTCACCTTGCTAACATCTTCCATCCAGTATGTATGTGTCTATAGTGGACAGAAGGGTGAGAGTAATATGAAAGAAACCTGCAAATATATCAGAGGATGTAATAAAGTTCACAAGGGAAGTATCTTCCAGAAAAAAAGGAATGCAAGAACAAGAAGTCATGATTTGAAGTTGGAAGGCAGAAAATGTTCAGATAATTGGAGAAAGTACTACTTAACAGAAAGAGTAGTGGGTATGTGGAACAGCACACATCGTTGAATGGGTAAAAGACATTTAAGGAATATAACTATGTCTGGGATAAGCATTATGCTGTCCCTAGAAATAACTAAGCCAACATCTTAGGTAGATAGAATGGGCAGACTAGATTGGCTCTATTAGTTCTTATCTGCTATCAAATTTATGTTTATATGCTTTTCTTTAGCCTCTCAGGCCCATGTCCTGTTAAAATATTGAAACTCTGTTAATTTTCTCTTTCTTATCATTCCTTTCACCTTCTTTCTTCACCTTTTCATCTCTCATCCCCTTTCCATGAAACCATTTTTCTTCTTCATGTTCCCAATCCTTGCCTCCCTGTCTCCTCATTTTCCTTCTACACTCCATCGGACACTTTCTAGACCCCCTATCTCTTTGCACTAAATCACAGCAAAGTTGCCAGTTAAAGGCATATCTAAATTTCCTGGATTAAGAGTGCATCTGATAGAGGAGAATCAGTAGTGTATGCAAACATTTTTCTTTTGCATGAAAAAGTAAAAAAATAGACATTTAAAAAACATACCTTGAAGTTTGCAAAATGTCTTTTAATTTCTGTCAGTTGAAAATCAGAGTAAACACTCCCTTGCAACCCAGGCTAAATTAGCATAAAATGTATATTTCGTTTGGCCAATCAGGAGGAACCTCAGGCAGCTGAAACATTTCTATCAATGTCTGTGCTGATTTGTGGTGAGGGGCGGGCACAGCACAGACAGAGAGCAGACACAGGAAGCAGGCGGGCGGGACACATCACAGCAGGGCTGACATCAGTGCTCTCTTCCTCATTTTATCTTTCCCCCTCTTCTCTACCGCCCTCTATCCCCATCCCCCACTATATACACCTCAACTCGCTCTCTCACCAACTTTTACCCACTCTCTTCCCCACCCTCCTCCCACCTGATCCTTCTCTCTTGCCACCCCCTTTCTCCTCCTACCCGATCCCTTACACTTGCCGTCTCCTTCCCCCTCCCACTGCTTCACTCTCTCTTTCCGTCCCCTTACCCCTCCCACCTTATCTGTCTCTCTCGCCATCCCTTTCCCTCTCCTATCTCTCTCTCTTGCCATCCCCTTCCCCGTCTCCCCTTCCTTCTCTCTTGCCGTCTCCTTCCCTCTCTTACCTCTTCCCTCTCTCTTGTCTTCTCCTTCCCCCTCCCACCGCTTCCCTCAATCTTGCCATCTCCTTCCCCCTTCCACCCCTCTCCTCACTCTTGCCATCTCCTTCCCCCTCCCACCCTTCCCTCTCGCTTGCCGTCCCCTTCGTCCTCCCACCCCTTCCCTCACTCTTGCCGTCTCCTTCCACCTCCCACCCTTCCCTCTCGCTTGCCGTCCCCTTTCTCCTCCCACCCCTTCCCTCACTCTTGCCGTCTCCTTCCCCCTCCCACCCCTTCCCTCACTCTTGCTGTCTCCTTCCCCCTCCCACCTCTTTCCTCACTCTTGCTGTCTCCTTCCCCCTCCCACCTTTCCCTCTCGCTTGCCGTCCCCTTCCTTCTCCCACCCCTTCCCTCACTCTTGCCGTCTCCTTCCGCCTTCCACCCCTTCCCTCACTCTTGCTGTCTCCTTCCTCCTCCCACCCCTTCCCTCACTCTTGCTGTCTCCTTCCCCCTCCCACCTCTTCCCTCATTCTTGCTGTCTCCTTCCTCCTCCCACCTCTTCCCTCACTCTTGCCGTCTCCTTCCCCCTCCCACCCCTTCCCTCTCGATTGCCGTCCCCTTCCCCCTCCCACCTCTTTCCTCACTCTTGCTGTTTCCTTCCCCCTCCCACCTTTCCCTCTCGCTTGCCGTCCCCTTCCTTCTCCCACCCCTTCCCTCACTCTTGCCGTCTCCTTCCGCCTCCCACCCCTTCCCTCTCGCTTGCCGTCTCCTTCCTCCTCCCACCCCTTCCCTCACTCTTGCCGTCTCCTTCCCCCTCCCACACATTCCATCACTCTTGCCGTCTCCTTCCCCCTCTCACCTCTTCCCTCACTCTTGCTGTCTCCTTCCTCCTCCCACCTCTTCCCTCACTCTTGCTGTCTCCTTCCTCCTCCCACCCCTTCCCTCACTCTTGCTGTCTCCTTCCCCCTCCCACCTCTTCCCTCACTCTTTCTGTCTCCTTCCTCCTCCCACCTCTTCCCTCACTCTTGCCGTCTCCTTCCCCCTCCCACCCCTTCCCTCTCGATTGCCGTCCCCTTCCCCCTCCCACCTCTTTCCTCACTCTTGCTGTTTCCTTCCCCCTCCCACCTTTCCCTCTCGCTTGCCGTCCCCATCCTTCTCCCACCCCTTCCCTCACTCTTGCCGTCTCCTTCCGCCTCCCACCCCTTCCCTCTCGCTTGCCGTCCCCTTCCCCCTCCCACCCCTTTCCTCACTCTTGCCGTCTCCTTCCCCCTCCCACCCCTTCCCTCACTCTTGCTGTCTCCTTCCCCCTCCCACCTCTTCCCTCACTCTTGCTGTCTCCTTCCTCCTCCCACCTCTTCCCTCACTCTTGCTGTCTCCTTCCTCCTCCCACCCCTTCCCTCACTCTTGCTGTCTCCTTCCCCCTCCCACCTCTTCCCTCACTCTTGCTGTCTCCTTCCTCCTCCCACCTCTTCCCTCACTCTTGCCGTCTCCTTCCCCCTCCCACCCCTTCCCCCTCGATTGCCGTCCCCTTCCTCCTCCCACCCCATCACTCTATCTTGCCGTCTCCTTCCCCCTCCCACCTCTTCCCTCACTCTTGCTGTCTCCTTCCCCCTCCCACCCCTTCCCTCTCGATTGCCGTCCCCTTCCTCCACCCACCCCATCACTCTATCTTGCCATCCACTTCCTCGTCATCTTCTCTGTCTTCCTCTCTGTCCCCTTCTTTAACCATCGCCTTTCTCTCCTTTTGACAGAGGCAGGGACATAAGAATATCAGACTTCTGGCCAATGTATATGATGACTCCATAATAAGCTTAACCCTTTAAGTGGTCAATACAGATTGGAAAACAATTCATAAAAAATGTTTTTTATATTTCTTTAGTCGTCCAGTTGCGGTCGACTCTCTATGACCCTAGGTACCACAGCACGCCAGGAACATCTCTTGGTCTCTGCCGCTCTGAGTTCCATCAAGTTCATGTTCAATATATATATACTAGCGACTTGCCCGTCAAAAAATTATGGCAATAAGATTGTAAGGCAGGTAATGCTGTTTGGTCGAGACATTCATTTTGTTGGTGGTCATTTTGTTGGTGGCGCTCATTGCGAGGCTGTTGGTTGCTGAGGTTTTTTTGCTGATAGGCACTTTTGGGGTTATTGTTTGGTCGGGGGTGATGTGTTTTTTGCGCTTATTGCAAGGCTTTGTGTGCTATGAGCAGCGTTGGCGCTCGTTGTGAGTCACGCAGCGAATGAGTTTTGTGTTTATTGGGAGAGTGTATATGTTTTTTTTGTATGCTAATTAAATAATTAATAAATGAATATACTTTACCTATTTTGAAGTAATATATGCAGGAAGCATTGTGCTGAAGAGCTGACAATCTGTTTTGATGTTCCTGCAGCATACAATGTAGATTTGCACTGTTCTGGAGCTGATGAGTAAGTGTCAGCAATGTGTGCAGTGTGTAGTGTAAATAGGCTGCGTGCGCGAGGGGAAGCCGTTAGGGTAGCTGTGTAGATCTGCTTTGTGTAAGTTAGTGTTGTAAAATGGCGGCTAATGTGTATGTGGTACGCGGCTGTGGATGATGTTGCGTCCTTGGTAATAGTGTATCTTGTAGCTCGTACAGGTTTTTTTTAATCCGTATGTGCTTGGTGGTGTTTTGCGTCATTAGGGTCCTGTAGCCTCTTTTTCGTTTTTTGGGGGGGGGGCATTTTTTCTCTTGCTTACGGGATTTTCGTGTGTGTAAACTCTAGAATTTGGACTTAAATCAAGGTGTAACTTCACTTGCAGAGGTCCTGGGTGCCCCCCTTGCTGTTGGTAAGCTTTGTATGTATTTGTTGTGTTTATTTATTCTGTTTTTTATTTTTTTCGTGTGCGTGCGGTTTGGTCGTTAAGGTCGTATGGCTCATTGCAGCCGGCGTGGGAGCCTTCACCTCCGCAAAAGCGGCCCCTCGCTTTGCGGTCCGAAAGTCATAGGCGGTCGTAGGTATGAGCGCCTCCTTGCCAGCAACTGCAGCCGTCGCTTCGCCCGCAAGCATTAGCAACAACCCGCATGCTCACAACTATATATGTGACTAGCGAATTGCCCATCAAAAAATGAGTTAAGGGTGTTTGGTGTATATAATGTGGCTGATGTAGCGTTGTTCGGAATATCCGTAGCTGTTTGGTGATGTTTTGCGTGTTTATGGTAGTGTTTTGTGTGTTTAGGGACCTTTAGCCTCGTTTTCGTTTTGTTCGGCGGCCATTTTTTCTCTCGCTTAGGTGATTTTCGGGTCTCTAAACTCTGAAATTTGTGCTTAAATTGAGGTGTTACTTCACTTGCAGAGGTCCTCGGTGCCCCCCTTGCTGTGAGTAACCTTTTTATTTGTTTGTTATTTGTATTTATTGTGTTTGTAATGTTTTTGGGGTTGCGCGGCTTGCGTCCTTGTTTTTTAATCTCGTAGGTGTTTTTCAGCAAATACGTAGGTGTTT
>CM050176.1:16507759-16530259 GCA_027410445.1 Discoglossus pictus
CCCTTACCCCGCAAGTTGGCAGGTTGCTCTATGGGGCCAATTTAATATCCGCAAGTCTTACGGGCTACGTTGATGGAATTTACTAGGGCTGATAGTGCGGTGAAAGCTAAAAAAAAGTGTTATTTAAAATACATTTTTGTGCACCTATTCCACTTGATGTTAACGGCTCTACATAATGACGCTGAGTTCCTTGAATAAAACTTCCTGTATACATGGCAAGCCCTTGCCGTCCTGACTGTATTGCGCAGCTTGCTATAATATAATTACATTAAACATACAGGAGGCTTCTGTTACAGACTGACATCCATCTCTCACAGAACTCCAGCTCTGCAACGCTAAATCATTTGTTCCACTAAACCCACATTTTTAAAAATTAGTCCTTCTTTTCAACTTGAGCGTTTTTGGGTGGCGAATACATATTCTTTCATTTCAGTTTGTTAAGTCTGCGACAAGCAATGAGCGCGCTCCTGTACCCCGCAGCAAAATGTCAAATTTCCCTAATGCCTTAATTAAATTGAGAGAATTGGTTTACTTTTTGCGAAGGCATCAGGACCACTTCAGGGAGACTCATTTAAAGTGATCGTGGCTGCTTGATCAGATAAGATCGAGTGGAAACCTGTTATAATACACTGTATATACAATGTAAATCTGCTTTCTCTTCTCACATTAGCTACATCCTCTGTGAATTGCCCTACCTCCCTGTATATATATGTATTGCAGAGTAGTGTACGCAGGAAAAAAAATTCTAGAAATAAATATAAATAAATATATATATATAAATATATATTTACTATTTGTGTATATATATATATATATATATATATATATATATATATATACACACATACATACATATTCAACAACTTCCCCCATCGAAAATGACGGCAATAAAATTCTGGCAATGCTGTTTGCCTTCGTTTCTTACTGCGAGCCTCTCCCCACTCTCTCCCTCCTGTGTCTCTTTCTTTGCCCCCTCTCCCTCCCCTTGTCCCCCCCCCCCCCTTATCTCCCTCCCTTGTGTCTCTTCCCCACCTCTCTCACCCCAGTGTCTCTTCCCCCCACTTCCTCCCCTGTGTCTCTTTCCCCCTCTCCCTCCACTGTGTATTCCCCACCCCTCTTCCTCCTCTGTGCTCCTGTTTGCATTTACGGGTGTAAAACCATGTGCGGGCTTAAGAAATTGTTAATTTTCACCAAGCCATTTTTTTCCTCGCTTAGCCGTTTTAAGACCTCCCAAAAACGGCAATTAATTATTAAATTACCTAGCAACCTCACTTACCGGCTCCCTGCCTCTCCCCCTGTGCTGTGTGAGAGGTTGTATTTTGGCGGTCTTCCGAGTTACGGGCTTGAAAAAAATGGTGGCCGTTTAATTCGGACAATTTTTAAGCCTGTAACTCGTCACTTTTGAGCATCGCGATAATCCAATCACATATGGGCCTCGCAATGAGTGCCTTCGGTGCTCATCGCGAGGCCTGCAGTGAGCACCTTTGGCGCTCATTGCAGCCCCTGTCAAACCCCTATCTTTCGGCCCTCGCGATGAGCAGCTTCGGTGCTCATCTCGAGGACCGCAATGAGCGTCTTTGCCTGTTACTTTTAACATTGAGTGATGACAACTCGAAATTACGACAACTATTATAGTTGATATATATATATATATATATATATATATACACACATATATACACACTGCTCACTGCAATATGCTCGCTGCATTAACAGTTTGTACTCTGTATATGTTAAAGCTCCAGTTTTCCATTCTGCATTTTAGAAAGTGTGGTTTAAAATTCTATGAAAAATAAGTTATGTGAACCTCTAAAAACTTTATTGAAAGGGCTATCTAAGTGAGCTGGATTAATACATGGTCAAGAACTCTGCTTAGTAGATATGGGCCAAAATCTGCAATGTAGGGCTTGGTGAAAGCCAAAAGACAAGGAATCACAGAGGAACACCCTCTGAGCAAAAGCAAGGTGTGCAAGGAAGAGCTTTATTAAAGGTGGAGAGGGACCCTCCCACAAATCCAAGGCTACACCTGGATATTTATTTAAAAAAAATTATCTTTTATTTTATAACTGGACCTATTAGGCTACTTACACCCCGGGGTACGCACATGCTCCGTTTTTTCAGATTTACATGGCTTCACACAAAACTAATACAGACAGAGCTATGGGGGTGATTAGCAATTATTGGCAATAATCAAATGACATCCGTCTATGCTTGCTGGAGGATCAGAATGGGGATTGACATTTAAACTTTGCAAACATCATTGTAACTTTACTGTAATAATATATCATTTGTTTTATTTATATTTAATAGATAATGTGCTTGTTATTGACTACTTTTAATGTACTTGGAACATTCAATGTGATCATTTAATTGATTCCTGACCATCAGTTTAATCATCCAGGACCACTATGGTCAAATTATTCTTTATATTGTTTTTTTAATCAATTAAACAAATCAAAAACAACATAAACATAAACTTTTGTCTTTTGCAACTTTTATGTGCAATTATTCTTCACTGTATGGCTCCTTCTGCTTCCCCGCTGCTATATATATGTTAATTTCTTAGATCGCATGTCTTTGTAAACTTCTTCCTTTGTATCCTGCTGAGAAGATTGGCAGATTGAACTGCCACATTCCAATGGTGTTTGTTCAAGGTCTCCTCTCACTTCAGGAAGTTGATCTGCTGAAAATGGTAGATTCCACAGCAGCATAATAGCAAAAAAAGATAAGATAAGTCTGTATGATTCGTTTTATGCAGATCTTCAAAATAATACATTTAGAAAAATATTGCCATGGTCATCCTTTATGTTCTCCTTGATAGCCTCACATGACCAACTACTGATTCAACTGCCCCCTGCCCTAATTCTCATATTAGACCACACTCCTTGCATTAGCACTTTTAGGTCCATTCACTCTGCATTTTAGTCTGGATTTTGTCCCAAATAGTCTTAATTCACAAGCACTGCGCTGGTGCCCCCTCCATCATTATCCTCCTCAATCTCTCGCCTACCTCACAGTCTGGCCCTTGAATCCTTAAAAGGACCTCCTGATGCTTTCAACCTCTTTATTTTACCCAAAGCAAAATAGTAAGATGGTGGTTAGAAAGCAACTAATTGGCAGAGCTGTATCTACCTTTTTGGAGTCCCTCGGCAGTGAAGTGGAGGAGCCCCTGCGAGTGAGTACGCAAGGTATGCACTGACCCATTTTTGCCTTTTCAGTACGTGTAAGTTCCCTTTCCTCTTGTAACTGTCTTGTTCTTGGTGGTTACCCTCTAGATCCAGTCTATGAACTGCAACATTTCGTTTTTTTAAATCCAGGAACGATGTTTTTAAGAAGTAGCGCCCCTCAACAGGGAAGCGCACCTGGGCGGTTGCCTAGTTGGCCTAATGGGTAATCCGGCCATGCTCTTTAGTAACAGAGTTATAGATTATGAGGAGAAGCATTTAGGAATACCATTTGGGTATTATTTGCTAGTTTTAGAGAGATATAATGAACTTTTTATCGTTTGATGGGCGTACTCTCCCACTCCAGAGAACAGACTGGTGACCTCATGAGTAGTTACTGAGGGCCCCATGCAGCCCCACGTAGACTATTGTCCATCACTGCTGTAGATCATCCCATCCTCATATCACAACTTGTCCTGCTTGGACCCCACCCTATAACACCTCTAACAATGATATTGTGTCATTTAATAACACTCCAGTGTCCTGTCCTTAGACCCCTACTGGCTCCTGGTACCCACATCTATTCCATACTACCATAAGGTACCTCTGGATTATCCTTTAACATCATCCCATGCCCTAAATGACCACGGTAGTTTGGTAAAAAAAAACATTTTGACATAGGACTCCAAAATCTATTGCTCATTTTAAATAACACTCAGTCTATTCTTCTGTTTGCACCTGAAGAATATATCCATAATACAATTTTTTCCCAACAACTGTCTCCACTCAAATCTACAGGAAATGCCGCCACCAGACGTACGTACCTCTGAGAGATTTGCTACATATCTGTCAGTCGCACCACTGGCTCCCAAAATCCTCCAGATTACAATTCAAAATCCTGACCCCAATATACAGAACGCTCAATAACACTTTACATAAATATGTTCCCTTGGCTCCAAATACTCCCCAAACCACATCCTTCCCTCTGATCAGGTCTTACTGCTTTCTCCCTTACTTGTTCTCTCCTCACACTCCTACATGCAAGACTTCTCTTCTGCTGAACCTACTCTCTGGAATTCACTTTAACCTCATTTGCATGTCACTACCCAGAATCCTTAGTGGCATTGATAGCTCATTTCAATTGGAAAACACATTTTACAGCCTGCTCAAGACATGTAGGTGTATTCGTTTTTGTTTTTTTCAGCGGTTCTATCTCTAACTCATTCTTCGTCAAAGATGATGACAAACACACCATAGTGTCTATTAGCCCCAAAATCTACATTTCATCAAAATACTTAGCCTTTTACAAAGTAATAGCCTATTTCAATGCAGGTTTGACCCAAATGGTCTATCATCTGTCCATTTTATCTACCTAAATGCCTGGCTTAATTAATCCTCGGCGCATCTTGTGTCTGGTCTTGCCTATCCATAAGGTTTTCTTGGTAAAGATACTGAGGTGGGTTACAAATTCCTTCTCCAGTGGGCCTTGAAGTGTCTGACCTCTCTGCTATGACCTGCCAATCTTGGTTGACCCTACATGGTATAGCTCACAGCTTTACTAGAAGGGGCAGGATAATTTATGCATACTTAATTCCTTTATTGGTTTCTGTACCACTTTCACAGGTGGGCTAATCCATGTATCTACTACCTTTTAGTACATTCACACTTTGCCCCTATATCTTCCATCCTACAATTTCAAATTGTGACCTCCTGTTCCTTGAATTTCTCTTTTTCTGGAAGACACCTCCACTTTCAACTGTATTAAATATTTATATTTGATGATTTCTACCATGTCATCCCCTCTGGATCACTACCTCGTCATGGTGAAGGTGCTCAATGAAGCTGTGAGCAATACCACTGGGTCCTAGCAAGATCGTGGTCCACTGGAGGAACTCCATTCTCTTTTCCAAGAAAACCTTATGGATACGCATGACCAGAGATATAACAATGGTGTCTGGCGTGCTGTGGTCCATAGGGTCACTGAGAGTCGGACATGACTGAACAACTAAACATCAACACCATCATATCACATCTACATTTTCTCATCTACATGTGCAGGTCATGAGACTGTTCCTTATAAGATTTGCACCATTTTAGCAGAAGAACATAAACCTATTCTCATCTTATGTTCGGGTTCCTTCATTTTATAAACGTTATATCATTCACTTTGAACTTATTTTAATCTCATTAATACCCCTTTCCCTGTATATAACTCCGCAAAATATATTGTCACTTTACAAACGAATAATATTAATATATTTCACGGCTGAAGTTTTCGGCGCAATCCATTATAGAATTAAACACCAACCATCTGGCTTTTCCATTTTAAATCAGAATACATGACAAATATATTAATATTATATTGCATAAAATTGAAAACCCCGGAACACAAAAGTAATTTTTAAATGACTGCTTACGAAGTCAAATCAACATGAAAGGCAGCGAAATCATTTCAATTCTATTGTTTATCTGCGCCATGAACAAATTAGCCGGTCGCGCAAGGGGAAATTGATGTTGTATCCAGTCTTTTATTTAACATTTACACAAGATCTAGGGGTGTAAGAAAGCAATTTCCACAAATATGTATTTAGAGAAAGAGATGGCGGCGTAATGTGGCGCTGTTATACCGAAATTAAATTAGGTTCCTGCATTTAATATATTGTGAACTGTAGCAAACATATGACCGGCGAGAAATAAATGGCGAGTAATATTTCTCAGGCAGGAGACTAATTATACCGTGTTCCCGGGCTGGGTTTTTTGTAAAGTTAATGTAAATGGATAGATCAGTCTCTAGGGGTCAGTAAAGATCTATTTGTCAGCCTATGTCAAGGCGCAGCGCTCACAACTCTGTGCAAAGTCTTAATAACCAACTGACAGCAATATATTAATAAAATAAGAAAACGCCGCTCTTCTGTTTCAGCATTGGGAAAAAGATGTGCAGGAGAAAGTAATAAGTCGCTGTCAGATTAGAAGAACGCTGCAAAGTCTAATAGTGCTGAGTATCTCTACTAAGGTTCCATTTTGCTTTCTTCCCTGCTGCTACATGTTAATTTCTCATCGTCCTTGTAAACTAATGTGCGTCCTGCTGACAGCACTGGCAGATGAAACTACCACATTCCCATAGTGCAGGATACTTCCTGTATTATCATATTCTTTGCTCAATTTTGAATGTTTATATGCATTTATTTCAGGAGGGTTTTAGCTTAAACTAATGAGTAGTAATGCAAAATCATTATGTAGATAGAAGCTTCCTCTCTGCATTTTCCTTCCATCTTAGGAAGTTGATCAGCTGAAATTAAAATGGTAGATTTCACAAGAGCATGATTATTTATAAAATGGGAAAAAAATAGAGGCTGTATTATTAATATTATTATTATTATTACTAGTTACTTGCCCGTCAAAAATGACGGCTCAATATTGTCTTAAAAATTGTGTCTTCTGTCTGTTTGTACGCCCTCTCTCTGTGTACCATGTGTCTCTCTCTCTATGCTCCCTCTCTCTCCGCCCCCTCCTCCTCTCTCTGTGCTCTCTCCCTCTCCTCACTCTCTCCTTCTCACTCTCTCCCTCTCTCCCCTCTCCCTTTCTCTCTCTTTCTCTCTCTCTCCCTCTCATTGTCTCTCTCTTTATCCTTCTTTCTCTCTCCTTCTCTCTCTCTCCCTCTTCTTTTCTCCCTCACCCTCTCCTTCTTATGCTCTCCCTCTCTCTCTCTCTCTCTCTCTCCCTCTCCTTGTCTCTCTCTTTAGCCTTCTCTCTCTCTCTCTCTCATTCTCTCTTTCTCTTGTGTCTCACTCCCTCTCCTTGTCTCTCTCTTTAGCCTTCTCTCTCTCCCTCTCATTCTCTCTTTCTCTTGTGTCTCGCTCCCTCTCCTTGTCTCTCTCTTTCTCCTTGTCTCTCCCTCTCGTTCTCTCGCTCTCCCTCTACTCTCTCGCTCTCCTTCTCTCTCGATCTCCTTCTCTCTCGATCTCCTTCTCTCTCTCTCCTTGTCTCTCTCTCTTTCTCCTTGTCTCTCTCTCTCTCCCTTTCGTTCTCTCGCTCTCCTCTCTCGCTCTCCTTCTCTCCTCTCTCTCTCTCTCTCTCTCTCTCTCTCTCCTGAGAGGGCTCATTTTTTAAAAAGTTTATTATGTCTATGTCAGCATGCTCAGCTTTGCAGCCAAGTAAAAATGCTTGAGCGGTTACACAGTTGTTCTTTAGACATACACCCTGGCAAATTCTGGCAAATTATAATTGTACTGTACTGAAACCAAACATTTTAGCTTCTTCTTCCTATTCTAATTTGTATTTTAGGCAAATGAGCATTTATGCTTGATTTATGGTCCTGCAATGACCTGCAACGTTTTCTGTTCATGTGTCTCTGTGTGTCCCTGTGTGAGTGCATGCAATTCACTGGGCCTGGGAGAGATCTCAGGGGCAATTCACTGGGCCTGGGAGAGATCTCAGGGGCAATTCACTGGGACTGGAAGAGATCTCAGGGGCAATTCACTGGCACTGGGAGATGTGATGGGGCAATTCACTGGGGCTGGGGGAGGTAATGGGGCAATTCACTTATGTATGCTAATGTTCCAATTAGTTTTTCAAAAAAAGATATTTTAAATATATTAGTATGGTGGTCCATTAAAGCCTCACTGAAATCTCATATTTATAGGTTGTTATTAGTAACATGTGTGTGTTTGTGTCATTCAGTCATGTCCAACTCTCTGTGACCTCATAAAATGTAACATACCATTCTGATACACTTGGTATTCATGGCAGAGATACTGGAGTGGGTAGCCAGTTCCTTCTCAAGTGGGCCACAGCATACAGCTCCTGGTATTCCTCAGTGGCAACTAACATTAACCCCACCCACCCACATGCTGCGAGGTCCCCACATTAACCGTTGCAGTGGGGGTCCCATCAGGAACCCCGCTGCATTAAAATTTCAAATTTTGTGCCCTGAAATTTATTCTATGTAGTGTTTAATTCTGTACTAATTCGAGGTTTCTTTTTTTCCGAGGGGTGCGATCTGAAGGGACATCTGCAAAGGTAAATAGTCTTATTTATTCTATTTTAGGTTAGATTTAGTGTTTACTGTATTATAGATAGGGGGAAATGTATTATAGATAGGGGTTATGTTATGCAGATAGGGGTATTGTTTAATAGATGGGGTCATGTTTAATACATAGGGGGTTATGTGATATAGATAGGGGGTTATGTGATGTAGATAGGGTTATTTTTTTATAGATAGGGGGTAATGTTATGTAGTCAGGGGGATATTTAATGTAGATAATGGGAAATGTATTGTAGTTAGGTAATAGTATATATTTGTAATGTATATATTGATGTACTGTAATGTTATGTATATATGTGTACAAGGGGGGCTTGTAATGTTCTTTTTTTATTTTTTGTAACTTAGCTTTTTTTATTTTGTGTAATTAGTAGGATAAGGGGTTTAATAGGGGGTAGGTAGGTAGTGTAGGTGTTAATAGGTTGTGGTAGAGGGGGGTTAGTTTAGATTTAGTGGTTTATAGGGAGGGGGTAGTGTAGTGTTTGTAGTGTTTGACTACCATAAGTGATGGGGTTAGATGAGGCTTATGAGGGTCTGTATAGACCCCCATAAGTGATGGGGTTAGATGGAGGCCTATGGGGGTCTGTATAGACCCCCATAAGTGATGGGGTTAAATAGGCCCAGTTAGGGTAATTAGGTCCAGTTAGGGTTAGATGGGCCAAGTTATGGTTAAATAGGTCTGGAGGGGTTAAATAGGCTCAGTTAGGTATAATTAGGTACAGTTAGGGTTAAATATGCTCAGATTGGGTTAGATAGGCCCAGGTAGGGTTAAACAGGTCCAGTTAGGGTTAAATAGGTCTAAAGGGGGTTAAACAGGCCCAGTTAGGGTTAAATAGGTCCAGTTAAGGTTAAATAGGCCCAGTTAGGATTAAATAGGGTTTTGTATGGGTTAATGGGGTATAGTTAGGGTTAATAGTGTAGTGCAGTGCTGTAGGACCCTCATAGCACTTGTAGGGTTTACATAGGGGTTAATAGTGTCATATAGGAGTCTATATACCCCTATTGGACTGAGGAGGTTATTTTTAGTCTCATGGGGGTCTATATTGACCCCCATGAGTGATGGGGTTAATTTTAGGTAATTTTAGGACCCATGGCGGGAAATTCAAACCCCCGCAATTCCCAGAGCTTGACTTTTGAATTCAAGCCCGCCGCGGGCAAGGGGTTAATGTGGGGAGCCTGCAAGGGTTAATGTGTGCACCTTGCAGGACCCCTGCATTATATTGTTAATGTTAGGACCCTGCATTATAGTGGTGATGTAGGGACACTGTGGGGACACTGAAGAGGTCCCGATCGGGACCCCTGCAGCCAGCAGGGGTTTAATTTGAACAGCCCTTGCGACGGCTCCAGGGTGGAGGTAAGCTGCGCCCTTTTTTGGCCGTTTTGCGGCCTTGGCGGAGGGGTGGCCGGAGCATTTGAAGAGGGTCGTGGGGATCCATGCGGCCGAATCTCTTGCGGCTGTGTGGGTTCAAAAGCTTTCCCTGCAGTAAGCTGTGGCGGGGGTGGCCGCTAGGGAAAGCAGGGTGCCGGCCACAAGCCGGCCGGAGCCCTCGGCCGCAGGGGATTAGAATAGGGAAGTAGCTTGCGGCCATGCAGTTCCTACGGCCATTAATAGAATGAGGCCCTAAGTTAGTAATTGGATATATTTATGTTCATTTTCCAAAAACCTGTTGAAGTTCCTCAAAATATCAAGCTATATTTATGTTGCTTGAGTGGTCTTTAAGGGCCATCATCAGGGTTACTTGTCATTGTCCTACATTGCCCAGAAACAATGTTATATTCTCATATTCTGCCCCGGTTCTGTTACTCCAGTTCTCACTGGTGTCGCACATACAGTAGATCATTGTTATGATGTCAAGACAAGTTAATATATTTTATTTACAATTCATGTTATGTCTTGACAATAAAAAACACATGACAGATACTGTTATTTTCATCTCTGAAGATGCTATTAAAGAACATTATAGGTCATTTTTAGTTTACAGGACCCGTATTTGGTGATTTCTTGTCATCTCTCCCAATAATAAAACCTGATTTTCTTCTTTGTGCAAAGGCAGCTTTCAAAACCATAGATTTTCCTCCATAAATATCATCAAAGGATTTTGCAGAAGCCAATGAAATACTGCACCAGCTGAGTTAAATAATGAATTTAGCTTAGAAAAAATGTCATATATTTGTGACGCATGTAACAAACTAACAACATAAATAGTTGTGAGATAAAAAAAAGTAGAGAAAGTTTTAGAAGATTTCAACAGTGTCTCCTTTTATATCCCCAGATTAGTAGCTCCTTGGAGCAGGATCTTCCAGTACTCTGTTATACTGTAACACACGGAGGCAAGATCTCGTTCCCACTATATCCTTAGATTTAGAGCTCCTTGACACATTGTTACCCAGTGCAATTACCTGAAGGCAGGGTCTCCCATTATATACCTACTATATATTTCCTTGAGCCATAGTGTTTCAGTACCCTATTAGAATGTAGTCAGGGTCTTCCTATATCTACAATGTCATTTCCTTGAGACATAGTTTCCCAGTACACTATTAGACTTTATGCAGGGTCCCCCATTATGTACCTACTATATATTTCCTTGAAGCTTAGTTTCCCAGCACCCTATTATCTTTCTAGCAAGGTGTCCTGTCATATCTCTGGGGGTAGGAGCTAGGAGCCCAAAAAAATCTGGCGGGGGGGGGGGGGGGGGTTAGTGCTGCAGTATATGTGTATATAAAGATATCATTAAATATAAATATATATATATATATATATATGTGTATATATATATATATATATATATATATATATATATATATACATATATTTAGTATGGGTCAAAGCTTTCATGGGAAAGATATACTTCACCATAGCTTTCTTGTGGCTAAATGTGTTAATTCATGATTAAGTTTAATTTGTGATTTTTTTGTGTCCCTTGTTCATATAATATAATATTTGTCCACTCCATCCACCCCAGCTCCTACGCCCCTGTTTAGTAGTTTCTTGTAGCATGGTCTGCAAGAAACTATTACAAGTGCCAACCATCTCCTATTAAGTTGAATACATGAAATACCCATAATCTGGAGAGCCCTCCACACACACACATTATATATATATATATATATATATATATATATATATATATATATATATATATATATATATATAAATATATAAAATAAGTAGTCTAGCATTCAGTATTTTTGGGATCCGCTCAGTTGCCTCCCTTGGAATATAACATCTATAGTGTAGATATACAGAAGACCTGATCCATATCCTGCTTGTGTTTGCTTTGCTGGTTTCTTGTGTTAGCTTAGTCAGAGTAGTAAATATTCCTATTGTTTTTTCCAGGAGACCCTGCTGACTGCCGTGGCTTTTGGCTGCAGCTGATATTGGGACAGTGCTCCAGTGCTAATTGCCTGGGCGTCCAGACTATATTTCCATTTTTATTGTGGGGGATTTAAAATATTTGCATCCGAGCCCAGGTTACGATACCTTTTATAACCGTTCTCCAGTAAACAAATGATGACTTGGTGTCTGTTCCAATTTACAGAGTTTCCAAGTGGAACTCCCTTTAATTTTATACTAAGGCTGTTATTGTCATTTCTCAAGAATCCTTAAAAAATAAAGACACAGAAAAGCTACCTTGTTAATAAAATTGCTTATAATGACTAAATGGTTTAGTGCAGACCCTGAAAATGTTATTTCCCAATTTGCATTGTGTGGAATAATATGGAACTTTCCATATTGAAGGCCGTTGCTTTATCCGCTGCATTATCTCTGTATATAGATAGAAATGGAAAAAGAAACTACACTATTGCTAATATTGGAAATGTGCTTGCTCAGCTTGCACGGTTGGTTCCATTTAGTGCCATTGACTACAACAATCAATTAAGCAGCAAAAAGGAAAACACTTTTTCCACATGCTTTTCACATACTGTATGGTGACTCTTTAATATTCTAAATAGATAAAATAAATAGACCTGATGGACCTGTTTTTCAAAAATGGGACATGGATATCTTTGCACCAATTTTGCAGTTCTTTGTGAGATACAGCTACATTTTATGTATAACTTGTACTAACATTTCATGATCATTTTTACATATTGTTACACACTGACAAGTGAAATATTACATGTTAACAATGTATTTATACATTTCTTTAAATTGTATTGTTTGTTTGTGTGGTTCTTTATCAGTTATAGTTTGTAAAATCTAAAAAAGTGGAAATTGTGGAATCAGAAAGTACAATGGGAGCTGCCCTGGGCAGACAGCAAAGTATAATATACATTAATGTGATATAGTGGAGGCTCCAAGTTAGGTAAGAAGGAAGGAAATAATGGGAATGGAGGAGGGAAGGAAGGGAATAACTAGGAAAGGAAAAATGGAGGAAGGAAAGGATGGAGAGGAAAGAAAGGGGGAAAGATAGAAAGCAGAAAGGAATAGAAGGGAGGAAGGAAAATGATAGAGAGAAAGGAAAGGTGAAGGAAAGAAAGGGGAAAGGAAGATAAACTGGAAAGTAGGAAAGAAAGTAAGGAGAAGGAATGAAAGAAAGAAAAGGTGGAGGGAAGAAAGGGGTAAGGAAGAGAAGTAACAAAGAAGGAAGGAAATGCTGGAGAGAAGTGAAAGGTGAAAGAAAGAAAAACGAGGAAGGAAGAGAAGTAATAAAGAAGGAAACAAAAAAAAAGAAGAAGCATGGAGAGCAAGGAATAGGGAAGGAAAGAAAGGGGAAAGGAAGATAAACTGGAAAGTAGGAAAGAAAGTAAGGAGAAGGAATGAAAGAAAGAAAAGGTGGAGGGAAGAAAGGGGTAAGGAAGAGAAGTAACAAAGAAGGAAGGAAATGCTGGAGAGAAGTGAAAGGTGAAAGAAAGAAAAACGAGGAAGGAAGAGAAGTAATAAAGAAGGAAACAAAAAAAAAGAAGAAGCATGGAGAGCAAGGAATGGGGAAGGAAAGAAAGGGGAAAGGAAGATAAGTAAGAAGGATGGGAGGAAGGAAAGGATGGAGGTTAAGGGGAAGGAAGGAAGAAGGAAGGAAGGAAAAAAGTAAGAAAGAAGGATGGAACAGAAGAAGAATGGAGAGAAAGGAAAGTGGAAGGAAAGAAAAGGGGAGGAAGAGAAGTAAGAAAGAATGAAGGGAAGGAAGGAGAAGTATGGAAAGAAGGAAAGAAAGGGGGAAGGAAGAGAAGTTTCATGGAAGGAAGGGCAGACAGAAGGATGGAGAGAAACGGAAGGTGAATGAAAGAAAGGGGAAGAAAGAGAAGTAAGAAGGAAGGGGAGGAAGAAGAAGGATGGAGAGAAAGGGGGAGGAAAATAAGAAAGAAGGATGGGAACAAAGGAGAAGGATGGAGAATAAGAAAAGTGGAATGAATGAAAGGGGAAAGGATAAGAAGTATGAAAGAAGGAAGGATGAGGGATGGAGATAAATAAAAGGGGAAGAAAAGAAAGGGAGAGGAAGAAAATTAATAAAGAAGGAATTAGAAATATGTGATTGAATTTGGCATCACATATAGTAAATGTAATCTTTTAAAATATATTTTAAGAACCCCCTATACCCCCTGCTGCTAATGTAATTTATTATTTTAATATGTCTCAAATACCTCATTTTACCGTAAAATACTATATTTGTATTTATTATTAATATTAAAAAAATATATTTTGCTCATATTTTTTTAAATATTCTATTTTGAAGAACTACACCTGAGATTATACAAATAGAAAATATAATAATGCCGCCTGTACAAGTTAGCCTTTATTCCAATTATGCTGTCCTAGGATCGACCATTTTTGTTTCTGGTAGTCAACATCCTGAAATGGGAAGAGTCTTTGATTGGACAGTGGGAATATGGCATCTTCAACTTCCAGAACTTTCATTAGCAGAAATGAAAAGCTCATTAGTTTACGAATACACACTCTCTTGAGAAAATCGATGCCTGCAGTAAATAATAATTTGGTATAACATACAGATGCAAATCATTTTTTTAAAGATCATATAGTAAAATTTGACCACAATTGTCCATTAAATTCTACAAAATGAAGCCATGTGGTTTGTGTATATGGCTCATTTCCCATTAGTTGCTATGAGGCGATATACCACCGGATTCCCAGCATTCCTTTTAGAATCAAACAAGACCCTTGTTGACCCCACTTGAGTGATAAGTGTGATGGGTCTGGGGGCAGCTTCCTGACAGGACACATTATCCCGGGAGAGGGCAGATAACCAGCACTATCTGAGCCCATATGGGCTTCGTCACAAGGAGATTTTGTTATTTAGCTCAATGTTTGTGTGAAATAACAGAGCACACGATTAAGAGACTGAGAAAGTCCAAATGATTAAATGACACCATATATATATATATATATATATATATATATATATATATATATATATATATATATATATATATATAAAAGTAGCAGCAGTAGATAAGCTAAAACCAAAATGGTAGATTACACCTAATATAGTTGTATATCAATGATAATAACTAGAGGATCTATTATTATATACTTTCTGAATGTATTTTGACTATTTTCAAGCCTATTTGTTCAATAAAATATATTTTAAATATTGTGTCAACATTTATACCAGGTCATTTTGTTTATAGGATAAATATATTGAGGAAAAAAATATTTAAAATGACTAGACACCTCCGTAATGCATAGCTTATACAGCAGTGCAAGGCACAACTCATACAACTGTATTAATGCTTACTGTCTGATAAGCATAACTCGTACATCTGTATTAGGGCCCATTGTCTGGCAGGAACATCTCATACAGCTGTATTAGTGCTTACTGGCTGACGGGCATAACTCATAAAGCAGTTTTAATGCTTATTGTCTGATAAGCACAACTCATACAGCTTTATTAAGGCTCATTGACTGGCAGGCACATCTCATACAGCTGTATTAGTGCTTATTGGCTGGCAGGCATAACTCCTAAAGCAGTATTAATGATCATACAGCAGTATTAAGACTCATTGACTGGCAGCCACATCTCATACAGCTGTATTAGTGCTTATTGGCTGGCAGACATAACTCCTAAAGCAGTATTAATGATCATACAGCAGTATTAAGACTCATTGACTGGTTAGCAAAGCTAATTCAGGTGTATTTTGGGTCATTGTCTGGCAGGCCTATCTCATACAGCTATATTAATGCTTATAGGCTGCCAAGCACAACTCATACAGATGCATTAGGGCTTACAATCTCATAAGCACAACACATAGAGCTTTATCAGGACTCACTGGAACACTGGCACAACGTATACAGCTGTATTAAGCTAATTAATTATTGATATTAGTGCTTACAGGCTGAAAATCATACAGCTGTATTTGGGTCATTGTCTGGCAGGCAGATCTCATACAGCTGTAATAGTGCTTATAGGCTGCCAAGCACAACTCATACAGCTTTATCAGGAGTCACTGGAACACAGGCACAACTTATACAGCTGTATTAAGAGTTAGGCTTATTGATATTACATGCTAATAAGCAGAACTCATATAGCTGTATTAGGGCCCACTGGCAGACAGAAACAACTTGTATAGCTGTATTAGGGCCCATTGATATTAGTACTTACAGGCTAATAAGCACAACTCATATAGCTGTTTTAGGACCCATTGATATCAGTACTTACAGGCTAATAAGCACAACTCATATAGCTGTATTAGGACCCATTGATTTTAGTACTTACAGGCTAATAAGAACAACTCATATAGTAGTATTAGGGCTCACTGACAGACAGGCACAACTCAAAAAGCTGAGTTCTTACTTTCTAATACTCATAACTGATACAACTGTATAACAACCCATTGGCTGACAGGCACAACTCATACAGTTATATTAGGGCTCACTGGAAGACAGCAGAACTTATACAGAAATATTAAGGGTCATTGACTGACAGGCAAAAATCATACAATCATTAATGCTTACTGACTGATAAGCACAACTCATACAGCTTTATTATAGCTCATTGGAAGACAGGTACACCTCATAAAGCTGTATTAGTGCTTACTGTCTGATAAGCACAACTCATATAGCTGCATTAGGGCTCATTGGCTGACAGGCACAACTCATACATCTTTATTGTGCCTCACTGGAAGTCAGTCACAAATATACAGCTGTATTAATGGTCATTGGCTGTCAGGGACAATTCATACAACTATATCAGTGCTTACTGACTGATAATCACAACTCATATAACTTTAATAGGGCTCATTGTAAGACAGGAAAAACTCTTACAGCTGTATTCACAAGCATATCTTATACAGATGTATTCGCTATCATTGGCTAACAGAGACAGAGGCAAATTGTGCTCTGTTTCTGTCCAAATCAGAGCTTCTTTGGCATGAGGAGATTGTGGTATAAGTCCTGACCAAACCTCTCTTCAATATGAAGCCATATAGTTTTATTGACTCCAAGACATTTATTACATTATATGCTAATTGTTATCTCTAATTGTTTTTTGCTGCCGTGAATACTTTCATTTTAATCAAAGGCAAAACCTATATCTCTGCAGGGAAAGCAAAATACAGCATTATCCTAGTGAGAAGATTGGGGTAAATCCTCAGCAAATCAGTAATTACATATTTCACAAAAGTATTTGTCCGTTAAAGCTGGCATAGATATTTTTTTTTAGAGTAAAGTAAAAAAAAAAAGCAATTTGAGCAAGCTTTGGGATGTCACCTGCATTAGGCTGGCACATCTGGATACAACACACTGGGCCCAGGCAGTGAAGTCACAATTTCCTATCCGTGCATGTTTTAAATGATGCAGAAAATACATTTTAGAGGGAGTTCAGTGAGCTATAGTTTAGAAAACTCACATAAAAACATACAGGTGAAATTATTTACCCTTCTCATTCAAACCTAACCTGTTAAAGGCTACAAAGTGGGTAAACGCCTGACCCCAGCATGATCCATTTGGCTTTTGTCAAATAAGTAGCTAGACTACCGAACTTTGGGAAAAATTACGGGCCACAGCTTTATAAAAACCAACCAATTTTATATAGCCATAAATTAACATAATTAACATTCTTACACAATTTCTTTAATTAACGGACCGGAGGAGGAGCCGGGCCAGTAACCTCACGCTCTGGGCCCGCACCCAGAGCCCCCCCCATGAGGCAGGGCAACGCCCACTTAAGCCAGAGGGCCGGGCAACTCACCTCCCGCCATACCGAAACACATATCCAAATGAGATTTTTCCTTTCTACGCTATTAACCCTTTGATTCTTATCAGGCAATCTTAACCCCTGTCTTACCCCAACTTATATATATAGATAGATCTATATACACACAACACATTATTTTTTAGGTTTTTTATAAACTACATACAAAATACAGGGTGGGACAGAGTGAGGCGAAAGCCTGCGAACCGGGTGAAAGTCCCTCCCTCTAACCTCTAGCCAATCAGGCGTGCCTGGGCTGCCGCCGCGCCGTCCGTGACCCCAGCGTGATCCATTTGGCTTTTGTCAAATAAATAGACAGACTACTGAACTTTGGGAAAAATTACGGGCCACAGCTTTATTAAAACCAACCAATTTTATATAGCCATAAATTAACATAATTAACGTCACTGAGGAGGAGCCCGGGCCAGGTCAGTAACTTCACGCTCTAGGCCCGCGCCCAGAGCACCCCAATGCTTTTTCAAAGCTCGCCCATGAGTCAGGACAACGCCCACTTAAGCCAGTGAGCTGGGCAACTCACCTCCCGCCACTGAGGAGACGAGGGACCCCACCTGAGGCTGCGACCCCCCCTTGTCGCTCAATAAAGCTAAGGCCCGTCTTGCACCTTCCTTAAGCTCCAAAGTTAGCCGTTCTAGACCTATCTCTGTTAAGTGGACCTTATCGAAATACGAAATAATTAATCGGCGTCTGCGCCTTCGAATTCTTGATTCCTAATGGTAATAAAACCCAAATTTCGTATAAAACTAGCCATCTGTTTGTTGATCTTCTGTCTAGCCCTATCAACTGAAACCGGATCCTGAGCGTTCCGCCATGATCGTCTCTTGATCATTTCGGACCACACTACAAAACAGGCCTGGAAATTGATCTAACCAAAACTCAACATCTCTCTTCATAACTTTTAACATCTTTCTCATAGGCACGACCTCCATGTTGTTGCCCCCAGCATGTATAATCAATATATGAGGTCTACCGTGTTGATGGACGGTGCTCTCCAACAGGCCATTCCCCTGTGTCCATCTCAAGCCTCGGAACCCAAGCCATTGTACCTGTGGGTCCGTCTCCCGTATGCCAAGTTGGACGTTGTTTCCAGTGACTGAGGCCAACTGGTGGGCCCAATGCATGTAAGAATGGCCAAAGATCCACAGCTGTCTCTTTACTGCAATCCTTTTAACCATGTTTTCCAGCAAGCCTAGTCTCGCCACCTCCGTAGCGGCCCCAATACGAAACAAGTGAGTTCCGAAGTCCGCCGGGTCCATACCCACATGCAGCAATGACTTCTTCAGCATCCTTTCAGCCCAGAGGATAAGACAGGTGCTGAATCAGCCGGAATTTTCCCTGCTCCTTCTTTTTTTACTATGGCCAGGGGGGAAATGACTAGGCCCTGAAACAGGGGAGAGGAAAAGGAGCCAGCCATTCTTACCAACTCCACTTCCGCCCGTATTTTTTCAGCCGCCACGCCCAGGATCTCATTAACAGATTTTAGGTCTGAGCCTTGAATCAACCGGCGAGAGGGTGCACGGGATTGTAAACCCCTCCCAAAAACCCTCTCGAAGCAGGGCGGCTGCCCCAGCTTTTCCCGGCAACCTACCTTAGCATTCTAGCCACGGCAGCATTGCGTCCAACCGTATGGGTGTCCGGCCGTTATTGAACGGACTCTTTTCTGCTCGGACCCCTTCCTTCTCTCTGTTACACCTTGCGAGTGCATGCTCACCACCGCAGTTCGAGCAGGCGTGATTAAATCGGCAATTTGTTGCCCTCTTTCAGCTGCCTTCGTTGAAGGAGTGGCATATTCCATGGCACGTTGGGCCCGCCGTGGCATGGCCTCTAGCCCAGCCTGGGGTCCTGCGAAGGAGCAGCATGACACGCATCGGAGTCATTATGTTTAGCCAGTAAGCCACAGCCTTGTCGCTCCCTGCCTTCGGCGTTCTGGAAGACATGTACTGGCGAAATTCTTCATCATACCACCACCACACTTTCCCTCCATAGGTCCGATACGCGTTTCTGATTTCCTCTTAGTACACAAACAAGTCCGAGGACTGCTCCGGGGGTCTCTCCCCCATTACGCAGGCCATTATTGCAAATGCCTGTAGCCAATTGTCAAAAGTCCTCGGGAAACACCTATAGGGAGTTCTCCTGTCTTCTCCTTCCCTAGGAAACCGCTCTTGAGAGTCCAACAACCGAGACATGGGCAACAAAGAAAATAATTCTATGAATTCCCTGCGCCAGATTTTTTCTTTGATTTCTAGAGATAAGTGTGCCTCTAAGTTATCCTGACCACACACGATTGACTGCCTCATGGCCGTATCCGCCACTCTCTTCTCGCTAACCAGTTGGGAAGCTCCCCCAGCTGATGCTATTGCTCTCCCCGGGCTCACTGGCGGGATCATGGAACTACCGGCCACGCCGCTGAGTTGGACCGGCCTTGTGGGGCCACATTGCTCCGACTCTCTGGGTCTGGGGAAGCATGAGGAAAAATCAGTAGATCTCCTGTGTCTGCGCCCCGGTGACCGAGCAGTCAGTTCCCCCCCAGAGGAGTATTCAGATTCTGCCACTGCTGTGGCTCTATATCGTAAAGTCTCTCTCTGGGCGGAGGGCCTAGGAGGGTCAATAACGTCATAAACCCCATCATGTCCCTGAGTCGCGTTGACAGTCCCTGTATCATGAATGATGTCAGGGCTGGTCGAGCTGAGCTGTGGCCTAACTCTTTTGTCAGGGGATTTTTTTCGAGGTAAAGATCAAAGGACTGTACCTGTTTGTCGACTTCCGGACCCTGGTGGGGCGCGTCTGCCGTGGCCATCACTGGAACCTCATCAATCACCACCAGACTGTCGTTGGCCGCCATCTCATCGATCACTAGGTTTCTCCTCCCCCAAGTGGTCTCTTTGCTCCTACCGGTCTCTGCACCAGCGGTGCGCCGTCCCTGTGAAACACCTGGGCTACTGGCAGTGGGTGTGGCAGTGGGGACTGCAGGGGCCGTGCGGTGGAACCTGTAGGAGCTTTTTTAGAGCTCCTTGTATTTTTGCTGTTACCCCTCGAGCCCCGGGGCTGAGCAGGTGTGCAAGGTGGGGCAAGTTGCTGGTTGGTGGCCAGACGTCTAGGCCCGTACCTCCCGTTGGCCCTGCCTTCTCTGCAGTGGGGGGGATAAGCTCTTGGCTCGCAAAAAAAACTATCCGTGGCCCCACGCTCTCCATGGCCCTATTGCCCAAATCCAGGCTGGCACACTGCTCCGTGAGATTAATGGGCCTGTCTAGGCTATAGGACTCACCCACTGGGCCCAGGTCACCGGTCACTCCAGGCCGGGCCTGAGCCCTGGTAGGCACACCCTCCCCACTTAGGTCCCTTGGGTCCATCCTATCCTGGACCCACCTAACTCCATGACTTAAAGCCCTGGTTCTAACAGTGGCTAGCAAGGCTTATAAATCTCCAGGGTCCATACTCATACAATTGCCCAAATCCAGGCTGGTACGCTGCTCTGTGGGACTAATGGGCCTGCCTAGGCTATAGGGCTCACCCACTGGGCCCAGGTCACCGGTCACTCCAGGCCAGGCCTGAGCCCTGGCAATCACACCCTCCCCACTTAGGTCCCTTGGGTCCATCCTATCCTGGACCCACCTAACTCCATGACTTAAAGCCCTGGTTCTAACAGTGGCTAGCAAGGGTTATAAATCTCCAGGGTCCATACTAAAAAACACAACCACACACAGACAAACATAAACTGACAAGGACACACACACAAACAGGGAAGCTTCTATTAGGCAATATACCAAGGATATAGGAATGGGAGCACCAGCATGAGCTGCTTATCTGGGCAATAGCCGGCGCAGGGTGAGGAGCAAGCCCGCAAACCGGGCAGAAGTCCCTCCCTCTAACCTCTAACCAATCAGGAGCTCCAAGGCTCCACTGGGTCACGCTACACTGCATCAGACCCGGCGCACCTGGGCTGCCTCCGCGCCGGCCATTTGAAAGGGAATGTAATTTCAAACTGCTTTATTTAATACCATTATTTTGTATACATGATTTTCTTATGAAACAGTTAATTGATTTACTTACCTTTTAACAAGGCTTTATTTTCATTTCATGTCAGGCTCTTCCTCCACACATAGCTTTATTGTTGGTTTTCTAGAATTCAGTTTAAAACAACATTTCTTTGTAATGGACATGTCGTATGCATATTGTGAATTTAAAAGGACACTGTCTTGGTTTCACGTAAGGTGTAATTGCTGACTATCTGTCATGTGCCAATGCAAAGTATTTCCCTTTTAATCTCAATAAGCTCTAATGTCTAAGCTTCAGTCTTATGTTTAAAGTAGGTACTCTTTAAGTATAATTACAGGTTTTGTAATTAGAATTGATTTATATTTGTGTTCTGTTTAGTTTGTGTGTATAAGCAGAACTCATACGGCTATGTTAGGGCTCACTGGAAGACCGGCATAAAATATACTGCTGTATTAGGGGTCATTGCCTGAAAGACACAACTTATACAACTGTATTAGTGCTTACTGGCTGACAAGCACAACTCATACAGCTCTATTAGGGGTCACTGACTGACTGGCACAGCTCATACAACTGTATTAGTGCTTACTGGCTGACAAGCACAACTCATACAGCTCTATTAGGGGTCACTGACTGACTGGCACAGCTCATACAACTGTATAAGTGCTTACTGGCTGACAAGCACAACTCATACAGCTCTATTAGGGGTCACTGACTGACTGGCACAGCTCATACAACTGTATTAGTGCTTACGGGCTGACAAGCACAGCTCGTACAGCTCTATTAGGGGTCATTGTCTGACAAGCACAACTCATACAGCTCTATTAGGGTTCACTGACTGACTGGCACAGCTCATACAACTATATTAGTGCTTACTGGCTGACAAGCCAAACTCGTACAGCTCTATTAGGAGTCACTGACTGACTGGAACTGCTCATACAACTGTATTAGTGCTTACTGGCTGACAAGCCAAACTCGTACAGCTCTATTAGGAGTCACTGACTGTCTGGCACTGCTCATACAACTGTATTAGTGCTTACTGGCTGACAAGCCAAACTCGTACAGCTCTATTAGGGGTCATTGTCTGACAGGCACAACTCATACAACTGTATTAGTGTTTACTGGCTGACAAGCA
>CM050176.1:16535259-16565259 GCA_027410445.1 Discoglossus pictus
TATCTATCTATCTATCTATAGACAGAGGCATCTATCTATCTATCTATCTATCCATCCAGTGGTAGAGCTAGTGCACCAAAGGACTTGCGGGAATCACTGGAGGGCCAGGGGGCCTCGTTGCCTTGCACTGTTGGTGCCAGTGATAGCACCGCCTCTATCTATCTATCTATCTTATCTATCTATCTATCTTATCTATCTATCTATCTATCTTATCTATCTATCTATCTATCTATCTATCTATCTATCTATCTGTATATCTAAATGGTAGAGTGAATAAAGAGTGTGTTGTACAATAATGTATAATAGGTGTAGTTACTGATGCTGTTAAACTTGTGTTCTATAGGACCACTGCACAATGATAAAAAACATATTTGTTTGAAAACTTTGGGCCATATTCAATTGAGGTTTCGGGTGATCCGGTAGCCTGTAAGTGAGGTCGCAAGTTAATTTGCTATTCAATTGCGTCTTTTTGCTGGCTCCAAATGGGTACATGCTTGAAAACTTTGCCATGGTTAAACCCGTAACTTACAGCCCTCCAACGCCTTTGATCTTTCACTTTTGCAAGCGTTATGATGGCTAAAATCGCAAATCGATATTCAATTGCTCCAATTTCCCCAAGCCCGGAAATGTTTTCACACCCGTAAATGGCAAAAGAAGGAGAAGATCCTACGAGTGCTAGAGAGGACCCGCAAGGTGGTAAACAACTGTTCGTAGCACTGTAACTGCAAATACAAAATCACTACTGCGCTGTAAATAACGGGGAAAGCGATGTAGGACATTAGAGTTTATTGCACAACAGTCTCAAGCCCGCAAATCGGCAGGAAATGATATTTATTTTTATGTTTCATTTCAGGGTTAAATCGATCTCGGGCATCAATGAGTTAATACATATCAGGCCACCCACATGGACTAGACCAGTATTGGCATTCATTTTCATAATTCTATATTTTGCGGGTTTGCTAGTCTGATTGCACATCGGTCCCCCGAAACTAATCGATTGACATGTAACCTTCATGTTTTACTGCTGTAATTATGACAGTCGCATTTTCTATTGGCTGATTCGAAATGGGCGCTTACGGGCTTGCTTAATTGATCATGTTCCCGCCCTGAACTGCTCCGAACCAGTGCATGGTTTACGATTTCGGCTTTGGGCCAGTAACTTGCGGGCTTGAGCAATTGAATATCATTGTAATCAGAGACGAACGGAAGCCCACAACACACCCACAGACAGATGGCCTACTACGATTGAGTTGCGGGCTTCGAATTGAATGTGGCTCTTTGAGTCTAACTAAGAGCATAACAAAGCTAGTTTTTAGTTAGAAAAAAATAAATAAACATACCTCTGTTTGGCCCTGGGGGAATCCATAATATATAGGTGGAAGTTATGTGCGTGAAGAGGTTGATTCTGGGCCAGTGAGGATGAAGAGGTGTGATGTCAATTTCAATCTTATCCAATTATTTTAACAAAGGCTCTGTAATTCCCCTCCTTCCCCACCACTCCCTCCACAGATAGCCAAAACACACACCCTCATGTTTCAGCTCTGAGAAAAAAAAATATTTGTATTTTGGTGCATATTGGAGAGACAAGTGTATCTTGAACTGCAGTGGTCCTCCTTAAGGTTATCACTATATAACTTAATAATAAATGGTTTTGCATTAATAACACCTAAAAGTATAATGTAAAGTATAGTGTTTGTACATATCAGCGTAGCAGACACAATATTGTGTTTTCCTGGTGTTACTTGCCCGGACTGAGAAGACATTGTAACATCCAGAATAATGGAAGGGGAGATAAGCAAGGGATGTGAGACAAAATGGTGGAAAGAGGAGAAAGCCAAGGGGAAGAGAGCGAGACAACCAAGAGGTGGGTGGGAAGACACGTCAAGGGGAAGGAAGGAGAGAGACAACCAAGCTAAAAGATGACCTCCAGGAGGAAGTAGGAGAGGGATAGCATGTGGAAGGGATTGGGGGGAATGAGAGGAAAGGAAGAGAGAGATAAACCAATGTAAAGGGAAGGAAGAGACTACTATGAAAATAAAGGGAAGAGAGAACCATGACAAACACATGAGAAGGGCGGGAAGAGACTGCCATGTAGATGGCCTTGGGGAAAAAGAGACCACCAGACAAAGTAAAGTGAGAACAGAGAGCACTGGACAAGAGAAGCCATGAGGTTGGGGTAGATAAGTAAGGCTAAGAAGGGGAGAGATGATCAGGGAAAGTGGATAAGGAACAGCTGGGATGGTGAAGGGAGAGACAAAGAGACAACCAACTGGAGAACAGAGATAGCTAGGGAAAAGGAAAGCTAGGGCAGAGGAAAAATGAGAGAGACAGCTTAGACAAAGGAGGAGAGAGACATCTAGGGAACTGGGACAAGGGGAGAGTCAAATAAGGAAAGGAGGATAAGAGACAGCACAGATAGGTAGAAAAGAGACAGAAAAGATATGGGAAAACAGAGGCAACAAAGGCAAGAAGAGACACCTTGCACAGAAGAGACACCTTGCAAGAGAGGAGGGAGAGCGAGGGCAATGAGAGAGAGGCAGGACAAGGAGAGAAACATTGTGTGCAAAGGAGGGGAATGAAAGAGACAGCCAGAGGAAAAATAGAAATAGACAGGCAGGGAAAGAGGGGACGAGAAAACAACATCTGAATAAAGGGGAAAGGAATTTGGGTGTGGTGACATTAGATAACTATGAAAATAAAATGTAAAGAGAACTGTACATTGTAAAGTAAGAATGTGTGACAGCATTGTGTCTATATGTGCACTGGATAAATCTATATGTTGGAATGGCTGTGAGATAGATTAGATAGATAGATAGATAGATAGATAGATAGATAGATAGATAGATAGATAGATAGATAGATGGATGGATAGATAGATAGATAGATAGATAGATAGATAGATAGATAGATAGATAGATTAGATAGATAGATAGATAGATAGATGGATGGATAGATAGATAGATAGATAGATAGATAGATAGATAGATAGATAGATAGATAGATAGATAGATAGATAGATAGATACAGACTGATAATAGATAGATAGATAGATAGATAGATAGATAGATAGATAGATAGATAGATAGATAGATAGATAGACAGATAGATAGATAGATAGATAGATAGATAGATACAGACTGATAATAGATAGATAGATAGATAGATAGATAGATAGATAGATAGATAGATAGATAGATAGATGGATAGACATACAAATATCTCCATGCCTCAAAATATGTATATATTTATTTTAAAATCATAATATATGCCATTATATATATAGAAATGGGTAGACTGCAATACACAGATAAATAACCACATAGAATGTGATAATATATATATATAGTCAGGAATCTGCAACATTAATTCTCACAGTAGGCTACGGGAATGAAGAGGAGGATAGGCACACGTGGATGTACAGCAAGGCTGGGAATGAGCCCTAATTCTCTTTATTACATGTACTAATCCTCCCAATCCGACTTGAAATAATGTTTAGCTTTTGGCTGCTTAATTTTGCTGTTAAGATGCAGGTCAGAGCAGCCGGTGCTCCCTGCGCCCGCAACAGGCACATTCAGTGATGGGTGATCTAAAAGGGGTGATGCTTTGTATTATGGGTGATCTAATATGGGTGCTGTTCTTGGAAGAGGTTCAGGGAGAAGGGGTACGTGATCTGCATGGTCTGGTAATTAATCGCTGGTGCAGGAAGAGTTTTTAGGTGATGGCTGATCTATTAGATGTATGTAGATGGTGGATGATCTAAAAGGATCTATGATACAATGCAGTGTCTGAGCTAGTGGATGAAGGGCACTGGTGCAAAATAATGTGGGCCCCCCATTGCAACATCTTTATATGTTTCATAGGGGTCAACAACAACACCAAAAATATATGTAGATAGTCAGATTATCCTATGAAGATCAGATCACCTTGCTATTAAGTAATTATCTGCCATCCTCATCTAATAAATTAAGATTCCTATTTTATTGCTAGTAGCAGAGGGCTCTCATTGGCTTGTAGGCCCAGGTGCTTTGCACCTGCTGCACCAACAGAAGCTCTGCCACTGATGGGTGGCATAAAGATGTTGGATGATCTGAACGGGTGATGGTCTATGTGGGGTGCAGGGAGAGCGTACATAATCTGAAGGGGTACAGCAATTGGGTTGATAAGTGAGGGGTGATTATATATCAATGGTACAGGGAGAAGGTGGATGTGATCTGAAGGGGGTGATGACCTATGGACGGGTGCAGGAATCCTCCACGTTTGCCTGTTGTGATGTATCGTGTTTATGAGTATAGCCTTTTATATATTTACGGGATAAAATATCCTCCAACTCCTAGAACTCCTCCTTTCTCTTGTAGCCAACGTACATCTGATAAAGCCTATTCTTGGTCTCACCAAATCTGAGCTAGCTCAAATATTTAGGGTGACTCAATTATAACAGTTATTAATTGCAAATATTGCTGTTAACTTTGAACAAAGGCATCTTTCTGTCCCTGGTTGTGTTTCTCATCACTTGTAATTACAGCACACAAAGCCAGGCCTGCATTGTGTCATTGTGTAAAGTCGCACTCGCTGCCTTTCACTAAATGATGCTGACCTACTAACAACGTGCTGCGCTTATGATCACTTGTTAACAAGAGCAAGGCAGAGACTGTAGGATTATACATGGAGGTAAATTAAAGGACACTGACCTCACAACACTTTGTATCAATTGCTTAAAAAGACAGCGTTGGCTACTTGAAGTCTAGAAAACTTACATTAAATTCAGATAACAAACATTAAACAGATAGAAAAGGCTGTAGAGGAAACTTCTTGCCCCACCCACTGCCTTTAAAATGATATAATGTGACTGGAGATAAAGCATAGTGCTATGTGTCCTTACTAAAACACAGGTAAGTGATCATAGGATTTATTTCCTTCAGATATTGTAAAAGAAAGTATCCCCTCCATCGCGTTTCTTTATCAAAACTTTAAATCAATATTTTCTACCAGAAATCCAACATTGTAACCCATTTTAAGTTGTGTTCATTAACAGATCACTGATATTTTTTTTGCAAACAAGCTATTGAAAAAGGGTGAGCGTCAGTCCTGTTACTTTCATAGTCTTGATAGACAGAGGGCTAGCTATTGGTAGGACTTTGGGCAGTAACTCCTTCCCTCCCAGGCTGGGCCCAAACATCTGGCAGTAAATTGATTTTTACAATACTAGTTCCCAGTGCAGTATTGTTGCAAAATATGACAAGTACAAGGAACCAGTACCAGATTCACCTATTTGGAGCCCCTAGGCAGTGAAGTGGAGGAGCCCCTGCGAGTGAGTATGCAAGGTATGCACTGACCCATTTTTGCCTTTTCTTTCTCTATTGTACCTATCTTGTTCTAAGTGGTTGCCCCATAGTAGCCAGTCTATAAACTGCAGCATTTTTTTTTTTTTAAGCCAGCAACCATTTTATTTCAAAAAGTGGCACCCTTCACAGTGAAGTGCCCCTGGGCGGCTCCCTAGCTGGTCTAGTGGGTAATCCGTCCATGCAAGGAACAGATATGTTTTTCTACTGTTTTTCCTCAAGCCTCCTAATCACATAACATATACATGTTTTTTTTTTAGAAAGTAAAAAAATAGATAATCTCTAATTTATTACATTTTATATGCTGTTAAACTGCAGTGGAAGCCACCTTCTCCCTGCTGATCTCCTTCCACAGGTGGAAGGATGAGTCTAGCAGAGGCATTCATTCTGAATTGGAATGAAGAAAGATGGGTGATGGGGAGGCCAGCAAGGATCGCGTTGCAGTAGTCGATTCAAGATATGGTGAGAGAATATATTCAAATTTTAGTTGTCTTGTGTAAGATAGTAACGTATTTTGGAGATGTTTCTTATGGGAAAATTACACGTATTTGTTATTGATTGTATGAAAGGAATGAAACTTGAGAGGACAGGATCCAGTAAAACCCCAAGACAACGAGCCTGTGAGGTAGGGGTAATGATGGCATTGTCATCAGGGAGAGATATATGTGGAGTGGACACTGTAGTAGAGTGTGGGAGGGGCTCAGTCTTGACAGTTTAATTTTGGTGGGTTGATATCCAGGAGGATAGGCTTTAGAGGCAGTTTTAAACTCATACTAGAAAAGAGGGTGATACATCTGGTGCTGAGAGGTAGATTTGAGTGTTATCTGCATAGAGATGATCCTGAAATCCAAAATATTTTATTAGGGTACAAACGGAGGATGTATAGATGAGAAGACGATGGGGCCTAGGACTGAACCATAGGGTACACCCACAGTCAGAGGGCTAGGCGACCAAGAGGTGCCAGAGAAGGAGACACTAAATGTTCAATCTTGTAGGTATGATGTAAACCATGCGAGAGAATTGTCACGGATGCCAAGAGACTGGAGAGCTTGGATTCGATGGGGGTGGTCAACTGTGTCAAAGGCAGCACAGAGATCAAGTAGAATTAGGACAGAAAAGTCACCCTTTGACGTGGTGGGGAGCGAGTCAGTGACTTCTGTGAGAGTGTCTCTTTGGATTGTGGGAGCCAGAAGGCAGACTGAAAGGGATCAAAAAGGGAGTTGGAGGAAATAAGTTGCATAAGTTGATTGTAGATGAATTGCTCAGTTTTGAATCCAGGGGAAGTAGAGATATAGGGCGATAGTTAGAGGCAGCAGCTGAATCAGGTGATGTTTTTTTTGTTTTTTTTCCCATATGTGTCTTTCCCCCTCCCTCCCCTATGTCTCTTTCCCCATCCCTCCTGTCTCTTCCCCCTCCCTCCCCTATGTCTCCCCCCCTCCCCTGTCTAGTTCCTCCCTCCCTCTCCTGTCTCTCCCCCCTCTCTCCCCTGTGTCTCTTTCCCCTCATCCCTTCTTCCCCTGTGTCTCTTCATCCCTCCCTCCACTGTGTCTCTTCCCCCTCCCCTGTCTCTTTCCCCTCCTATCTTCCTTGTCTCTTTCCCCTCCTCCCCGTCTCTTCCCCCCCTCCCTCCCATGTATCTTTCATCCCTCCCTCCACTGCGTCTCCTTCCCCTCCTTTCTCCATCCTGTGTCTCTTTCGCCCCTCCCTCCCATCTATCTTTCATCCCTCCCTCCACTGTGTCTCTTTCCCCTCCTCCCTCCATCCTGTGTCTCTTTCCCCCTCCCCTGTGTCTCTTTCTCCCCTGTGCCTCTTACCCCCTAACTCTTGTATCTCTTTCGCCCCTCCCTCCCTCATCCCCTGTGTCTCTTTTCCCTCTCCCTCCCTCGTCCCCTGTGTCTCTTTTCCCTCCACCCCCTCCCAGTGCGCTATTAAAGCGCACTACTGATAATAGTTTTACACACTACAGATACTATATTAGTGATATTTGCTAGAAAATATCATCAATCAATCAATCTATCTATCTATCTATCTATCTATCTATCTATTATATATATATATATATATATATATATATATATATTCTCTACCATGGTACGATCCTTTCCCTTTTTTGCAACTCCAATAGCTATGCAAAGTCTTTAAAATACAACCAGTGCTATTTTATTCCAATAGTATTTGTTGTCTACTTGCAGATTTATTCCTGTCCACCCAAATATAGCATCATTCCCTCGTAAACAAAAAACAAAACTAAACATAGTTTCACCAATTTCTCTTTTATTTATAGATTTAAAAATTAAAATAAGTCTTTTATAAATAACAGCTGAGAGAGTCACAGAGAGGAAAGTTCAGATATAACTTAAACCAAACAGTACAATGTATGTACAAAGGTAGGTAACAATACAGTTTAAGTTTAAAAAACAAATGAAAAGGGGAAGAATAACGTAAAAAAACAACATAAAATGGGGTCAAAATAAAATTTGGTGACTGGCATCATTTGTCGAGAGCGTGAATGTCACACGAGACTTTTTCCAATCTACTAGGTCTCATTTTATAGCCCTGTTGTGTCTAACCCTTTCACTGCCAGAGAACCACTGCAGTGAGGAGGTTAAAAGGATACTGAAGTAACTATACGTGTTCTTCACTAGAGAGTGCGGAAAAAACATAGGAAAAAAGTACTTAACTTTTTAAAATTGCTGGTAAATTGAGTTATGAGATATTGAATAAGTAATTTTAGCCTGGTTTTAACCTGCCCTTGCATGGGTAGAATACATAATAAGCTGCAATAGTTGGTGACTAAACGTAATCAAGAGTGCAAGTTGTGAAAGGAACAGTTATTTGTATATTAGCCATAGAGCCTCTTTCAACTCGGAGACCGCAACTCCCGGGATGTAGGCCGTATGTCTGCGGGCCTGCTGCGTGCTAGATTTACTCTGCTATTCAATTGATCAAGCCCGCAAGTTACGGGCCGTAAACCATGCACTCGTATGTAGCATTTCGGTGAGTGATCCTGATCAATTTAGCAAGGCCGTAGCTCCCGAGTTAGAAATAGCCAATGGAAAAGCAGCCTGTCATCATTATGTCAGTAAAACATGGAGGAGACATGTCAATCAACTAGCGATTTGGGGTCCGATATGAGATCGGACCCGCAATGTATAAAATAATACAAATGAACACTGATACTGTTCTAGTCCATGTGGGTGGCCTGATACGTATTTACTGATTGATTCCAGTGATCGCTATAATCCCGAATTGTAACATGTCTTTAAGCCCTTTACGGGTCCCTCTTCGGAACCCGTAACTTGTGGTCCGACTTTTGCCATTTGCGGCCTCGGCGGGGTGTTTAATGAGGGGGAATAGGAACAATTGAAGAGCGATTTGCGATTTTATCGATCGTAACTCTTGCAGCCGTGAAAGATCAAAAGCTTGGACAGCCTTTAACTTGCAATGTTAACCACCGCAAGGAATCGGAAGCCGGAGACCGTAACCCGATCGCAGCCTGAAAAAACACGCCAATTGAATAGCATAATAACTTACGTCCTCCATTAGGGAAGCCCGCATCTCCCGAGGCCTCAATTGAATGAGACTCATGGTCCAGTGGTTAACTCCACAGAATGTGAAATAAGACATGTGGGTTCTAACCATGTTGTTTTGTTATAATAATGAAAATGATATTTTATGTTGTATTTTTATTATTATTATTAGTAGTAGTAGTAAAACAGTCTTTTATTTTAGTTGCAAGAAAGAAAAAAATGAAACATGTACAATATAAACTATAAAGGGGTGGTTTAACAAAAACATGGACCTAGTAATACTGAGTAAGAAATATAAGCTCTATGTTAGATATACTGTCTTTTTCACATAGCCCATTTGTTAACCAACTGTTCTGTGAAATGGAAGCCTATTACATCCTTTATTAATATTATTATTTTTACTATTATTATTAAAATAGTATTTTTTGCTTTCTCTGACAGTGCAGAGCACATATGTTGCCTTCAGTGTCCCTTTAAGAAAAGCAGGCATGAGTGAAGGTCCGGCGCAGGCATGGTCCGTCTTATCATCGCAGGCATAGTGTCCTGGGTGCTCAGTGAGTTTCCCAAAGGATTTCTGGAACTGATTTATTGCTGAAGTAAAGCAAATTTGGGATTTTCCAAAAATTCACAGATATTTGCCAATCTGTCAAAAAAAAAGAAAAGAAAAACATTAAGAATTACTCAATTTCTATTGACGATTTAAAGGAATTTGCTATAAATATTATGCATTAGTTTTACTTGGCTAACCAGTGATACAGAAATCTATTTATGTGCAGCGTGTCCACCATTTCTTCTCCACCCCTTAGTATTTACTGTTTGTTCATATCAGCACCAACTGAGTTATTGAGGTCTGTACAGAGTTGATGAACATGATGCTAGTGGGAGTAAATGAACTCTTCACAGAAATCAATATAGCGGCTAATTATTATTATTATTGTTGTTTATTTGTAACGCGCCATCATATTCTGTAGCGCTAGATAGCCTAGAGGAGGAATTAACTTCATGGATATTATGAGAAATATGTTTTCAGTGGCTAAAATGTTTTTTAGCAAATACTCAAAATTAAGTAGTAAGTGCTACAAGTGAGTGGCCTCAGCACTGCAATCACCTGCACTCACTAATATTATCTGCACTCAGCCCTGCCATACACTGCACTTATAGAAAGAAACTCGCTGCACTCATTGCTGCAATCCACTGCACTCTGCACCATTTTTTGCTGAACTTGGCACTGTACGGCTTTCTAATACACTCAATATTATAATCCACTAGACTCAGCACTGCCACAAAATCCACTGGGCCCAGCACTTCAACATACTGCACTCTATATTGCAATCAGCACAGCAATCTACTACACTCTAGTACACAGTATTCTATAGTAAATATCCTTGCAGTGCAGTCCACTGCAATCTACTACACTCAGCACTGGTCTGAATTATAAAGTAATAAGCCCTGTACTGTAATCCACTTCATTCAACATTGCAATGAAATCCACTGCACTCAACATTGCAGTACAATTAACTTCACTCAGCACTGCAAACTACGGCATTATGCACTGGAATTAAATATTGGAGGGCATGTAGGGGGCCCCATGCTCCCTGGGGCTCGCTGGGTGTGCCCCTTGACCTGAGGAGCCTGGATTGGGGAAAGCGCGTCACGTGTGCGGGCCACGGGGCTTCAGTTGGAGTTGGAGCAGCTCCTGGCAGCGTGTGTCTGGCTACTCACTTAGCTCATAAGTACCCTGTGGTTGTGTGAGTGTGCTGTGTAGTTCTGTATTCCCTCAGCGTGTAGGGTGTTTTGTTTGTCTGTTTGTCCTTTTGCCCCGTTTTTATTTTCTTCATTCTTATTTTATCTTACTGTCCTTTTTCTCTCTGTTTTGTTTTTTAGTTTGTCTGTCCCCTTCTCTGTGTTTCTCCTCTGCCCTCTCTCTTTCTTCTTGTTGTATAGACTGTAGTATTTTGTTCTTTGATATTTTTCTCCCCCCCCCCTGCTTTTTTTGTTCTTTGTGTTATTCTCTCCCTCCCCTCCCCCCCTTGGGGTGATCTTGCAGGATGAGTCAGGTAGAAGCTTGGGAGCTGGAACAGCTGCTAAAAATGGTCAGGGCTAGAGTGCTGCGCCATGGGGTGAAGTGGCTTGAGGACAGCCTGAGCCAAGAACAAGCCACAGAGGGCACTGATGGCACCCAAAAGCCAACCTGGGCACAGCCTGAGGTGGCTGTTGCCTTGGGGGATCCTGGGGCATAGGGCTCTTTTCACAGTGCCACCAGGCAGCGCTCATAAGGGCATCCTTGAAGGGGCCTTCAATCAAGCGGAGGTTACAGGCACTGACTTAGGAGCCCCACAGTTAGTGCCTTTAGAGAGCGCAGGGGTTGAGCTGGAAGGCGCAGCGGGTAGGGGCACAGGTAACCTGCTCATGCTATGCACCACGCCTCACAGTCAACAGGTTATCCCCGATACGCCCCCAAGGCGACCTTCACACCCTCGACCAAAGGGCAATAGGGGTAAGATAAAAATTAGGAGTCCTAGCAAGGCTCCGACAGCCCAAACTGGGAGAGGTTGAATCTACTAACCCTGCTTTCTCTAAAGGTCAACGTACCAACAGCGTGGAGCTTGACAGAGGAAGTGCAGGCATAAGCATCGGAACGCCTCGTGAAATGGAGCAGTAGAAGGACAGGGCTGCGGCCATGGAACAGGCAGGTGAGGCTACGTCATCTAGGACCACAAGGCCAGCCAGAGCTCGCCAATCTACCTCAAGGTACAGCCCTCTCCTTTTTCACACTACACACACTAAAAAGAAATCTGTGACTAGGGTTAGGAGTGACACGATGGGGGACATTGGTGGTCCAAGGCAGGGAGGTCTCCTACTTCCTGACCCTAGTTCTACCAGGGGGACGTCTCCCGGGATAGATTTAGGTCAAAGTAGCTTCAGAGTTTCACAGTTGGTCCTACCCGTCGAGGCCCACAATGTCGTGGAGCGAGAAGGCGGTTGCCTATTGGCTTAACACCATGACACCTATGAAGGCATCTGCAGATGGACGCCTAACTGCAGGTTCCGGCATCTGTGCTCTAGTTGCGGGGGAGAGCATCCACTAGTGCAATGCAATAAACAAAGAGAGGACAGTAGAAAGAGCGAGCCGACTACAAAAGGGCAAGACCCCGGTGTGCCTGAACGCAATGCTGCCGTGCCAAGGACTCTACTGTAAGGCGCGTAGTAGGTCCGCAACAGCGAAGCTCCTGTTGGAGGGTTTCCGGGATGGTTTCTTGATTCCTTGCGAGACGGCCGCAGAACCTAAAATCAGCAGAAGAATTCCTGGACGTGTTGTGGGTAAAACTGAGTAAGGAACTGCAGTTGGGGAGGATGGCTGGTCCATTTGCCTCTCGTCCTCTCGTCCACCTTAGGGTTTCACCATTGGGAACAGTTCCCAAGAAAGTAGAAGGGAAGTTCAGGTAAATACATCATTTGTCATACTCGGCTAGGAGTTCGGTGAATGATGGGATAGAGAAGAACTTGTCTTCCTTGTCATATGCTTCGTTTGGAAGCTCGGATGGGGGGCACTCATGGCCAAAGTGGATATCGAATCCGCTTTTTGCCTGGTGTCGGTGCACCCGGATAGCCAACACTTACTAGGCTGTCGTTTTGAAGGGGAGTATTTTGTGGACCTCTGCCTGCCCATGGGATGCTCCATATCATGGGCTTATTTTGAGGCCTTTATCTCATTTTTACAATGGGTCACGGTAAGGGAGTCAGGATGTAACAATATCACCCACTACCTGGACGATTTCCTGTTCGTTGTGCCGGAGGCTAGGGACACATGCGCACATATCCTGGAGACATTTACTAGAGTGGCGGGGGAATTCGGCGTACCGTTAGCACGAGAGAAGACAGAAGGTCCCACGACAAGGCTGGCGTTCCTACGGATATGTATCGATTCACAGAGGATGGAGTGTAGCTTGCCTATGGGTAAAGTGGAGAATCTGGCGCAGGAACTAGAAGCGTTGGCTGGTGCCACAATGGCTATGAGGGAGGATGCCAGGGTTTGGCTATTGTTCATGAGCACATTCAACGGGAAGGCATTGATACAGTGGCAAGCACAGTCCAGCATACAGCTGGAGCTGTATACGGATGCGTCAGGCGCCTCGGGTATGGGGGCATACTTTGGTGGTAAGTGGCGCTCTAGCCCGTGGCCAGAACAATGGCCAACCGTGGGCCTTACACAGAACCTTGCATTCCTGGAGTTGTTCCCCATAGTGGTGGCCTTGCACATCTGGGGCGAGCAATTGGCGGACAGACAGGTCATCTTCTTCATGGACAACATGGCGGTGGTCCAATCAGTCAACAACATGACAGCGTCGTCAATACCAGTAATTCACTTGATGCTGCACTTGGTACTGGAATACCTGCGTCAAAATATCTGGTTAAAAGCAAAACACATCCAGGTTACAAAAACAGGATCGCTGACACACTCTCTCGTTCGCAGTGGGAACGCTTCAGGGCGTTGGTGCCGGAGGCACGCGAGAGGGGAGAAGAGATCCCATAGTGGCTATGGGAACTTGGAGCGGAGAGATAGCTGCATTGGTCAGGAGATCGCTGGCGCCGGCGACATGGATCAGCTACAAGAGAGTATGGGACAAGTGGCGGGATCTGGTGGAGTCGGCTGGCGGTGCCGACACGGAGAAGAGGATGGTTGGTGTCCTGTTGTGGTACCTAATTCGATGCAGGGACGCTGCAGAGTGGGTGGCATCGGTTAGGAGGTAGCTTACATGTTTAAGCTAGCTGGGCTGAGGGACCTGACAAAGGAGTTTGTGGTGAGGCGTGTCGTGCAAGGGTTGTTCAAGGGAGAACACTGTCATGACGGGAGTTGCCCAATCACTTTTTCGTTGTTGCTGAGGTTGTTAGCAGTACTGGTGGAGATCTGTAACACGGCCTACGAATCCATACTGTTTAAAACCGCGTTCTCGCTAGCATTTTTCGGAGCGTTCCGAATCGGGGAGCTAGTTGCGGGAAGTAAACAGGGTTCTGGTGGCATACAGATGGCGGATGTCTGTCTATGGGAAGACAGACCAACGATGTGGCTAAGGAGATCCAAGATGGATCAGGTTGGAAAGGGGAAGAAAATCAGTCTCAAGAGAGTTGGTACAGACTGCTGTCCTTGTGAACGTTTGAGGGATTTTCTGCAGCGGCGGCCGGGGGTGACAGGTCCGCTTCTGGTACATGAGGACGGTACAGCACTCTCCCGATTTCAGTTTACCAAGGTACTGAAAATCGGTCTGCGGCATTTGGGCCTTAACCAGTCGGAGTTTGGGACCCACTTGTTTAGAATTGAGTCTGCGACTGAAGAGGGGTGGTTGGGACTAGCGGAGGCTATGATGAAGCCAATTGGGAGATGGGAATCCAGACGATATATGACATGTGAGACCGACAGCCGTGGGATATTAGCAGTGGCTAATAGCGGCTAACCATGTCATTGTCTTTGTATGACGAAGACAACTGTGGATAGTGGGATACTCCTACCTGCAACTGGGCGTGCCAGTAGAGACCATGCAGGTGAGGTGGATCAGAGTTTGAGGGGTCCGATGGGAACAAACGAGCAAACTGCTGGAGTCCTGTGCCAGGCGTTGGGGGCACCCCAGCATGCTATTAGTACATGCCCGGGGTAACGATCTGGGTTTGGTCCCTATGAAAGAGTTGGTTAGGGTCAACAGGATTTGTTGGATTGGATGTATACGTTTAGAGGTGTTTTTATCATCTGGTCAGAGAGGATTAAAAGGATGGTGTGGAGGAGTGCCAGGAACCCTGCGTGTGTGGATAAGGCAAGACAGAAGGTCAACAAGCTAATGTTGAGTTTTGTGAGAAAGCAGGGGTTCGTGGCACTCCACCATAAGGAATTTGGGGATGAGGCGGCAAAATAGTTGTTCTTACCGGATGGGGTGCTCCTGACGGATGTAGGGTTGGAGCTAATGATGCTGGAATTCAGGGAGGGAGTGAAGCGGGCCCTTGCAGCATAAGTGATTCCCTCGTCTGCTTTGTGGCGGGGGGGGGGGGGAGGCGCCCGGGCCAGGAAGTTAAGAAGGGGGCCCTTTCCCCCCCTTACCTCAGGGGCATGGTAAAGGACAGGATTGGTGCCCAGGGCGGGAGGTTGCTACCTCTGGCCGGCTCCGCCTCCTAGGATTTGTTGGTTTGTTAGTATGTTAATAAATACGCTGTGGCCAGCTTTACTCCCTCCCAGGTCTCTGTGTCATTATTTACTATTTATGGTTAAGCGATTGTTGAGATGTGGCGAATAGTACCTAGGCCCATTAGGATCTCTCTAGGTCAAGTCAATAGAGCCACCCACCTGACTGCAATCCAGAGCACCTAGAACTGTAATCTTGTGTAGTCTATTACATGCAACTTGGTAACTGCATTAGCCAACACTGCAATCAAATGTCAACTGCACTGGTAATTACTGCAAGTTACTGCACTCATCACTGCAGTATATTGCTCTTAGTTCTGCAGTCTATTGACTTCCTTTCATACTCCTCACATCCACATCACGTCGGGAGTGTCATATTTTGTGACTCAGTCTGTGGCCTATCTTTGTTCCCGGAACGCAGTGTAATAACTGTTTTTCTCGGAATTCTGAGCTGGAAGCAGGTTTTTTAACTTGTTTTAGACATTCAAATGTGATCACAGATGTACTTTTTATTTACTGTACTACTGTACGGTGGAGGCTTCTATCGCTCTTTTGCCCACCATATTCTAAATAATTGTTGTGGTGAACTACCTACTCATAAAGTCCATAACACAGGCTCAGATCCCGCTCCATGCTGATGATAGCCAGTAAGCTTGAAACAGCTGTACATGGATAGAATTCCCAGCTTGTGTATTATCCAACCTTGGTTTTGCATTAAAGCTGTGTAATACAGCATGCATAAGCTTAAAGGAAGCAATGTTTTCATAATGGCTATGGATTGAAGAGTGAGGCATTTGTGGGCACATTTGCATGTCCCAGCTCGGCTTCCCAGAATGCAGTGTAATAACTGTTTTTCTCAGAATTCCTAAGCAGGTTTTTTTTAACTTGCTTTAGACATTCAAATGTGAACACAGATGTACTATTTATTTACTATATATATATATATATATATATATATACACACACACAGGTATATATATATATATATATATATATATATATATATATATATATGTCTCACGTTATGCTTATCCATAATGTTTTCATGGCAAAGATATCTATGCTATGACCTGCCCATCTTGGGTCGCCTTACATGGTTTAACTCACAGCTTCATTGAGATGCACAAGCTCCTTCACCACGACAAGGTAATAATCTAGAATGGTATATATATATGTCACCATAGTTGATACAGAATAGGGCTGATTTTGTTTTTTGTAGTACCTGATAAGAAATAGCATCAGTATTTGTGGCCAAAAATCAATGTAGCCTTTCGATCTTACATTTAAACTTTAATGTTTCACGGAACAGCAGAGCTGCATCTCTCCATCCCCTATTGGGTGTTTATGGGGCGGGAGAAGATCAGGTGGCTACCGCAGGGAAGAAGGTAGATAAGGGCTCTTATCTGTACAGCCTCCTAGATCTGCTGAAGGCTGAAACACTAAAGTTCAAATAAAAGTTTTACAAAAAATATTGATTTAATTGCTCTTAAGGTATTAATTAAACAAAATAAACCCTATTAGATAAGCATTACAGTGGTCATATAAATATAAAATAAGGGGTGATTTTGGAGACTGTGAATGTAGACATACCCTGTAGTTAGAAACACTCAGAGATCCCTCTATGACCATACAATGTCTGGGTGTATCATGCTGTGTGTTACCCACCTCACCTCTTCATCACTGGCCGGAACGCCGTCCTCAGTAAGTCTTTGTCCTGTATGGTATCTGAAGCATCCTGGCTGCCTTTCATGGTCCTTCCAACCCCTGAATATAGATACAGGCAGATTAAAGCTTGTACCCGACACGCAAACAGCCTCACGTAAACCCCCCATCACAATGACTGCACTGCAAGGGTATGCAGGCTCTAAATGTTCAGCTTTTCAAACCATGCAAGTGAGAGATGCCCACCTGGACACGGACACAACTTAAGGTGGTGGTGCCCACTCGGGGAACAGTCTTGCAAGATTGTGCCCACTTGTGCCATTACAGAGAAAACATCTCCTGAAGCATACCAGACTGTACATGAATCTAAAGACAAATGCCCTCTGTTTGGGAGACCCCCAGATATATCTTCCATCTATAGTTGGCTTTCATTTGTATGAAGCAATATATGTATATTTACACAGTGGAACCTCTAAATTTGTTAGTCTCTATATTCATCAAATTCAATATTTGTTAAATTTTTTCAGCAAAAAATTATCCAAAAATCCAATATTTCTCATGAAAAGTCGCCCACCACATGGTCATCCTAGCCTTGCGCAATCGTCCACAGGATGAATTTCACAGGAGTTAGGAGAACTACCACAGACAGCTGTTTCGAGCTTAATGGCCCAGTTAATTCTGCACAACTTGGAGCACAGCATTGTAATGCGCTCCTAAAAACATATTAAAATACTTTTTGAATTTTTGAAATAAGTGTCTTTTTCACAGAAAAAATCATAAATAAACTTCTGTTTACATGATAATTAGGCATGCCTCAAGACAGACTGACAGCAAGAGCTGTGTGCAGAGAGCAGATCAGTAACCCTTCCCAAACCCATCTGTGCAGGGAAATAACTGCTAGAAACTCCTAAATATGTTACTTGTGGGTTAACTTATGGCTGATGACATTCCTGAAAGCAGAGTAAAACCATGAAACAAGTTTTTTAACTTATTTTAGACATTTTTTTAATGTGAACATAAATGTACTATTTATTTACTATACTCTGTACGGTGGAAGGCTTCTATTGCTCTTTTGCCCACCATAAGCTAAATTATGATGGTTAATAGCCTTCCCACAAATTTCTGTTCTGTTCACGGAGCTTGGAACTGTTCCCGGCAGACGCTGTACATCATGGAGCAGTCAGCAGTGTGTTTGTAAACAGACCTAATACTGCAACATTATATCTGTCCTTAGTTTAATTTTTTTTTTTAAAAGCAATATATCACTTTAACATAGAATCTTGTGCAATTTCACGCAATGAAGAGCACTTATATTGAGGAACATGTCCTTTTAAATTGCTCTCATCAGTGTGGAGCTGGTACCTGACTCCTGCTATAAATTTTTGGGAGGGCTAGTAACCATCATCATTTAGCTTATGGTGGGCAAAAGAGTGATAGAAGACCTCCACCGTACAGAGTATAGTAAATAAATAGTACATTTATGTTCACATTTGAATGTCTAAAATAAGTTAAAAAAACTGCTTCCAGCTCAGAATTCCTAGGAATACAGTTATTGCACTGCATTCTGGGAAACTGAGCAAGGACTTGCACAGGAGCCTACATATGCATATGTATGTGTGTATATATATATATATATATATATATATGTGCATATGTATATATAATTATATATATATACATATATATATATATATATATATATATATATATATATATATTTCCTATATGTCTGGCTCCAAAACGTTTCTAAAGTATAATACATCTCTGTGAGGCAGGAGTATAGGGACCAAATTAATTCTGTAGGGATACAGCTCACTTGATACACAGAACACTTAACAGCTTCTATACACATACAGTGCCTTGGAAAAGTATTCACCCCCTTGACTTTTTACCTATTTTGTTACATTACAGCCTTAAATTCAATGTTTTGTTAATCTGAATTTTATGTGATGGATCAGAACACAATAGTCTAAGTTGGTGAAGTGAAATGAGAATAATATATAAATAAAAAAAAAAATTTGAAATAGAAAACAAAAAATTGGCATGTGCGTATGTATTAACCCCCTTTGTTATGAAGCCCATAAAAAGCTCTGGTGCAACCAATTACCTTCAGAAGTCACATAATTAGTGACATGATGTCCACCTGTGTGCAATCTAAGTGTCACATGATCTGTCATTACAAATACACACCTTTTTGAAAGGCCCCAGAGGCTGCAACACCTAAGCAAGAGGCACCACTAACCAAACACTGCCATGAACACCAAGGAACTATCGAAACAAGAATGGGACAAGGTTGTTGAGAAGTACAAATCAGGGTTAGGTTTAAAAAAATATCCAAATATTTGATGATCCCCAGGAGCACCATCAAATCGATCATAACCAAATGGAAAGAACATGGCACAACAGCAAGCCTGCCAAGAGACGGTCGCCCACCAAAACTCACGGACCAGGCCAGGAGGGCATTAATCAGAGAGGCAGCACAGAGGCCTAAGGTAACCCTGGAGAAGCTGCAGAGATCCACAGCAGAGACTGGAGTATCTGTACATAGGACGACAATAAGCCGGACGCTCCATAGACTTGGGCTTTATGGCAGAGTGGCCAGAAGAAAGCCATTACTTTCAGCAAAAAACAAAATGGCGCGTTTTGAGTTTGCGAAAAGGCATGTGGGAGACTCCCAAAATGTATGGAGGAAGGTGCTCTGGTCTGATGAGACAAAAATGTAACTTTTCGGCCATCAAAGAAAACGCTGTGTCAGGCGCAAACCCAACACATCACATCACCCAAAGAACACCATCCCGACAGTGAAACATGGTGGTGGCAGCATCATGCTGTCGGGATGTTTTTCAGCAGGACAATGACCCCAAACACACTGCTAAAGCAAAACTTGGGGGGTTTCAGGGGAAACGTAAATGTGTTGGAATGGCCGAGTCACAGCCCAGACCTCAATCAAATAGAAAATCTGTGGTCAGACTTAAAGATTGCTGTTCACAAGCGCAAACCTGAAGGAGCTGGAGCAGTTTTGCAAGGAGGAATGGGCAAAAATCCCAGTGGTAAGATGTGGCAAGCTCATAGAGACTTATCCAAAGGGACTTGGAGCTGTGATTGGTGCAAAAGGTGGCTCTACAAAGTATTGACTTTAGGGGGGTGAATAGTTATGCACATTGACTTTTTCTGCTATTTTGTCCTATTTGTTGTTTGCTTCACAATAAAAAAAAATAAAAAAAAACATCTTCAAAGTTGTGGGCATGTTCTGTAAAGTAAATGATGCAAATCCTCAAACAATCCAGGTTGTGAGGCAACAAAACACGAAAAATGCCAAGGGGGGTGAATACTTTTGCAAGGCACTGTACATACACACAATGAGAAATCTGCTGTGAGGTTATTCCTTCCAGGCTCTTTACGGCTTCTATAACATCTTCCTATATATTAGATAAGTCTACAGTGAATCAATCTATCTATCTATCCGAGCATATATATTTATATACACATATATATATTTATGTATATATATATTTATTTATTTTTATTATATAATATACACACACATGACTTATAATAACTGTATATTATTTTATAAATAACAAATAATAATTTAGAAATAACAAAAAGCACTTTAGAAATACTAAAAATTAAAAAGTCCCATATTCCAATTTACTCTTTTGTAAAAAACTAGAATTGATAATGCAAAAGTATTTCAGAAATTAAAAGACAAAATGCTTACTTTTAGCATTTATAAACAATTATGTTGCATTGCTTTTTTTGTTAAGATGGGAGGGGGCCTTGGATGCAGACAAGATGTCCACCAAGCTTTATTAAAGTGCTTCAACAAAGGAATGCAACTTACAGCTGGAACTTTATCTGCATCAAGAGTAGTGGGTATCTACTGAAAGGTATTATAAATATTATAGCTGATATATTGGTGCCTGTGTTAAACTACTATATAAATATATATATATATATATATATATATATATATATATATATATATATATATATATATATATATATATTCTGTACAATTAATATACATCTAAATATTATATATATATATATATATATATATATATATATATACAGTAGCCTCTCCGTTATCCAGCACCCACAGGGATTGATAGATGGATAAACATAGTTTCTGGTTGCTTGAGAGTCACATATAAAATAGGCCTAGATTAGCTGCACATAGGATGCTCTGCTGGATATTTGTCAGTGAGGGCAGTTCTAGCAGCAGCTTTCACTCCTCACACAGATATGTTCGGCTGGAGGGTGCAGTGTTGAACCCGGGGAAGGTAACGACAAAACACCCCCCTGGATCAATCACTCATGCCCAGGGAATGTAACCCCAACACTGCCCTGGCTCAGTCCCTCAGTTCACTCATATAAACGTTAATAATTACATATAAATGCTTGTGAAAACACATATTTGAAATAAGTGAATAAATCACAGTTTATAAAACAGTATGGTACCATCATACAGTATAATAAAACATTTGGAAAAAAAATTAGAAAAAAAATAAATTCACATTTTTTTCTTGGTGATAAGAAAATAATAAAAAAGCAATTTGTCATTTTTTCCAAGCTGATCAAAAATGGTTTTAGAGTTAAAATATCTAGTTTTCCTATGGTTACTGTAGGATTGGACACTGACAGCAACTTGTATTATATTTTAACTTGATAAATACACAATATATGATGGTACAATGGAGGAGATTGCTAAGCACTGTATGATCTTTGCAGCCACTGTGATAGGTTAGTGAATCTGGCCCTATATCTATGAAACAGCTCTGTCCTTACAAAACTTGATCGAGCACCTCTAATTTTGTTTGTTACTTATGCAAATGACTCTTAGGGGTTTAGACTCCCAAAGAGTGATAGGAGGCTCCAGACGTGGACTCCTTGCTCACTGTGCCTTAGGAGGTTATTAGCTATACTTCACTGATGAGACCCAAGAGAAGCTGAGACATATGTTTAAGGTTTTCTGTTTTTTTGGTTCAGGGTAGAATTGCCTGGTATTTTGGGTCTGGATCTATTGGGTGAGACCAGACTGATATCTTACGGAATATTTATCCCTGTGAAGGGCACAAGTGAGCTAAAAGACATTGCTCTCAGATTGGGTTATCATGGCCATAGAACTAACTTATGAAGGTTAGTTCATTCTGTGACTGAGCACCTCTGACTTTGTTTGTTCCACTCATACACCTCTAGACAGACCATGAATTAGGTTTAATACTTAGTGAATACAAGTGAGGCATTTAGTGGATCCACATCATGATGAATACTAATTGCTTCATCATATGGTCACACAGTTTTAAACCTAAATAATGACCTGTCTGTTGTCTTTGAGGAAAAGGTTGGGAACACCTCAGTTCCTTCCCCAAAAAAGCCAGGAAGGGGGACATGAGTTGCAAAACACTTTTGAACCTTAAGAAAATAGATCAGTTAAAATGTAAAAAAAAAAAATCTGATTTATTTGAACTCAAATAACTATTGCCAAGAGGATATGTTTGTTGCTTTTAAACATTTTTTGAAAATATATCAATATATGTAAAAAATGACATTATAGAATTGTAATTACAGGGACTTGCATAGTATATCTATCTTTCTTTCTTTCTTTCTTTCTTTCTATCTATCTATCTATCTATCTATCTATCTATCTATCTATCTATCTACTATCTACTGTGCACCCTCTCTCTCTGTGCACCCTCTCTCCCTGTGCCCTGTCTCTCTCTCTCTGTGGCTTCTCATTCTCTCTGTGCCCTCTCTGTCTCTGCGCCCTCTGTATCTCTATGCACTCTCTCTGTGTCCTCTGTCTCTTTCTGTGCCTGCTCTCTCTTCCCTCTCTCTCTCTTCTCTTTCTCTCTCTGCCCTCTCTGTGCTCTCTCTATGCCCTCTCTTTCTCTGTGCTCTTTGTCTCTCTGTGGCCCCTCTGTGCCCTCTCTGTCTATCTCGGTGTACCCCCTCTCTCTCATTCTCTCTGTGTCCTCTCTCTGTTCCCTCTGTCTCTTTCTCTCTGCCCTCTCTGTGCACTCTCTGTGCCCTCTCTGTCTCTGAGCTCTTTGTCTCTCTGTGTCCCCTCTATGCCCTCTCTGTGTCCTTTCTGTCTCTGCCCTCTCTGTGCCCTCTCTCTTTCTCTGTGCCCTCTCTGTCTCTGCGCTCTCTGTCTCTCTATGTGCTCTCTCTGCGCTCTCTATATGCCCTCTCTTTCTCTGTGCCAACTTTCTCTCTCTCTATGTCCACTGTCTCTGTGCCATCTCACTTTCTGTGCCCTCTCTAGGCTCTCTGTCTCTCTATGTGCCCTCTCCATGCTGTCTCTTTCTCTGAGCTCTCTGTCTCTCTATGAGCTCGCCCTGTGCCCTCTCTGTCTCTATATGTGCCCTCTCTGTGCTCTCTCTGTCTCTGCGCTCTCTCTTTATATGCTGTCTCTGTGCCCTCTCTCTGTGCCCTCTCTGTGCTCTCCCTGTGTTTTCTCTGTCTTTGCTATCTCTGTCTCTCTATGCGCTCTGTCTGTCTCTGCACTCTCTGTCTCTCTATGCACCCTATCTGTGCTCTGTGCCCTCTCTGTCTCTGCACTCTCTGTGTTCTCCCTGTGTTTTCTCTGTCTTTGCTATCTCTGTCTCTCTATGCGCCCTCTCTATGCTCTGTGCCCTCTCTGTCTCTGCACTCTCTGTGCCCTCTCTGCACTCTCTCTTTGCCCTCTCACTCTCTATGTGCCCTCTCTGTCTCTTCTCTCTCTCTGTGCCCTCTCTGCGCTCTCTCTGTGCCCTCTCTCTCTCTCTCTGCTATCTCTGTCTCTCTATGCGCCCTCTCTGTCTCTGTGCTCTCTGTGCCCTCTCTGCGCTCTCTCTTTGCCCTCTCACTCTCTCTGTGCCCTCTCTGCTCTCTCTCTGTGCCCTCTTTGCTCTCTCTCTCTGTGCCCTCTCTGAGGCCTCTCACTCTCTATTTGCCCTCTCTGTCTCTGCTCTCTCTCTCTATGCCCTCTCTCTGCTCTTTCTGTGCCCTCTCTGTCTCTGCACTGTCTCCCTGTGTGTTCTATGTGTGCCCTCTCTCTGTGTGCCCTCTCGCTCTCTGTGCCCTCTCTCTGTGCCCTCTCTGTGCTCTCCTTGTGCCCTCTTTGTCTCTGCTATCTCTGTCTCTCTCTGTGTCTTCTCTGTCTCTGCTCTCTCTCTCTATGCCCTCTCTATGCTCTCTCTGTGCCCTCTCTGTCTCTGCACTCTCTCTGTGCCCTCTCTCTCTGTGGCCTCTCACTCTGTGGCCTCTCACTCTCTCTTTGCCCTCTCACTCTCTCTGTGCCCTCTCTGTCTCTTTGCTCTCTGTCTCTCTTTCTGTGCGCTTGCTCTCTGTCTTTCTCTGTGCCCTCTCTGTCTCTTTGCTCTCTGTCTCTCTCTCTGTGCCCTCTCTCTCTCTGTGCCATCTCTGTCTCTTTGCTCTCTGTCTCTCTCTCTGTGCGCTTGCTCTCTGTCTTTCTCTGTGCCCTCTCTCTCTGAGCTCTCTCTCTCTCTGTGTGCCATCTCTGTCTCTGCTCTCTCTGTGCTCTCTCTCTGTGCCCTCTCTGTCTCTTCACTCTCTGTCTCTCTCTGCGCACTCGCTCTCTGTCTTCCTCTCACTCTCTCTATGCCCTCTCACTCTCTCTGTGCCCTCTCTGTCTCTTCGCTCTCTGTCTCTCTCTGCGCACTCGCTCTCTGTCTTCCTCTCACTCTCTCTATGCCCTCTCACTCTCTCTGTACCCTCTCTGTCTCTGCTCTCTCTGTGCTCTCTCTCTGTGCCCTCTCTCTCTCTGTGCCATCTCTGTCTCTTTGCTCTCTGTCTCTCTCTCTGTGCGCTTGCTCTCTGTCTTTCTCTGTGCCCTCTCTCTCTGAGCTCTCTCTCTCTCTCTGTGCCATCTCTGTCTCTGCTCTCTCTGTGCTCTCTCTCTGTGCCCTCTCTGTCTCTTCGCTCTCTGTCTCTCTCTGCGCACTCGCTCTCTGTCTTCCTCTCTCTCTCTCTCACGTCACGGCCTTGCATGCGCATTGTCGGCCCGGATATACTGACAATAGTGATGGTGGCGCCTCCTCACTAAGCACTGCGCAGACGTTACTCACAACTTGTCACATATTAGAGTGTATACTTTTGGTATAAGATAATAACCGACCGATCAGCCCAAGGGTAGACAAATAAACCAGAAATGAAGTGTTCCTTTGCCTGAGTTCAGGAGACTTACTCATCATGACATGGGTTGAACTCAAGCAGAGAGACCATTAAATCCTGGCCTATTTATGGCTTTGAAGAAGTGAGGTTGTCCATCACTGGACATATAAAAGTATTGATACCTTCAGCTTCCGATGAATACTGACAGGAGTCCCCCAGCAGCGGGTAGGAGCAGCTGAGCTGGAAGGACTGAAGGTTGAACGTAGACGTTCTATAGATCTTGGTGGGTTGGGACAACTCTTCGAACGCTCGCTCGGTCTGAGTCTGTGTCTTTATACTGTGTAGCGCCCGGACCTCATTGCACAAACCATGAGTCGAATGTCTCGTTCTAACAAACAGACAGTCCGGGCTCACAGATTTCTTGTCACAGTTTTCGGCTTCCACCGTTATGCTGGCGCCAGCTGTATGAGCCAAGGACCATATTCTTGGTTTTTCTGTGGTTTCACAAGTGGTCACGTGTTCACCATGTGGACGTAGATTGGTTTTGTCCACCATAAGCCCCAAAAAGTCTTCAGTGTTGGGTTTATTGCTTGGGAAGGTGCCCGGAGGCGTCAAGCTGCAGGCACTGCCTCCGGACCCATAGGCGCCAGAGTCACCCCTCAGAAGAGGTCCATGCTTGATCTTTGGCTCACACTCCGGTTCATGAGGTTCCTCCTCTTCTAGATCCTCCAGATCACTCAACCTCAGGTCCTTCCCATCTTTGATGGTTTTATCATCTGAAAATCAGAGAAAACATCTTAGCAAAATCTTATACATTGTCATAGTTTTATCAACATTAAATTAAAGCAACGCAGCAAACCTAGAGACAACGACAAGTAACAATATATATATATATACTAGCGTATTGCCCGTCAAAAAATGACGGCAATGAGATGTGTATGTTTGGAAAGTTGTATAGTTATTAATATACATATGGAGCACTTTGCTCCATAAAAAAAGGGGTCCGTATTAACGGCTCGCCTCGCTACGCGAGGCTCGCCTGCAATGAGCGCCTGCGGCGCTCATTGCCAAAGTGCTCCATATTAACGGGGCAAAAAATGTTTGGAAAGTTGTATAGTTATTAATATACATATGGAATTGTAAGGTAGCTAATGGTGTTTTGTGTGTACTACTGAAATATATAAGTTAAAATAATAAATAATTAATGAATGACTATACTTTACCAATTTGTATGCATTGTGTTTAAGAGCTGGCAATCTGTAGTGATGTTGCAGCAGCATTGGTGGTGTGGAGGTGCTGTGTAAGCGTTTAGAACGTGTGCAGTGTAATAGTGTGCGTGCGCAAGCTGAAACCGTTAGCGTAGTACTTTAGTTCCGCATTATCGTAAAATGGCGGGTAATGTGTGTTATGCGTCTTAGCGGATAATCCGTACGTGATTTAATGGGCAGTAATGTGTAGTATGCGTCTTATCGGATTATCCGTACGTGTTTTCCGTGGTTATAGTGCTGTAGCCTCGTTTTCGTTTTTTTCGGCCGCCATTTTTTCTCTCGCTTCGAGACTTTTTTAGTGTCTAAACTGTTTTATTTTTAATAAAATGAAGGTGTAACTTGTTTTTTTTGAGGTCGTGGATGCTCCCTCTTGCTGTCGGTAAGCTTTTTATGTATGTGTTGTGTGTATTTATTGTGATTGTATTTTTTTTTCCTGTTCGCGAGTTGCGGCCGTATTTTTGTTCTGCGTATTAACGCTGATTGGCAAAGTGCTCCGTATTAACGGCTCGCCTCGCTACGCGAGGCTCGCCTGCAATGAGCGCCTGTGGCGCTCATTGCCAAAGTGCTATGGTTTAACAGTGTAACGGCTCACCTCGCTGCGCGAGGCTCGCCCGGCGATGAGCGCCTGCGGTGCTCGTCGCTAAGCCCGCAAAGTCGTACGGACCACGCAAACAGCGTGACGACGACTCGTAGTAAGACAATTATAATATGTGATATATATATATATATATATATATATATAAGCCGAATTGAGTGGAAATGATACGTTATTGAGTCTGAACATGTAAATTGCTCTCAAACATCTTCACTCACTTATCTTTATCTAGGGGCGATTAATTAACTCTCCACCTGGGAGAGATAAAGAAGAACAGCATGCCTTTTTGCTATAAATAAAAATGATGGCAAATACTTTAACTCTTAAACGTCTCTACAATCATGCTAATTTTACCAGGCATGCTTTTCCTGTTTATCACTCCCACTGTGAGACTTAATTAATCAGCCTAGATAAAGATAGAGAAGGAGGAACTTTTCAGTAATGTAATTATGAAATATCTTCTGGTTTGTGCATAATCCATCCTGTGCTGTGCTTAAAGTGTTTAATACAGCGACAGTATACCTAAAAGGAGCCATGTATAAAGTGTTTTTTTCATTGAGTGAGAGTGCATTGTTGTCTCATTTGCATGTCCCCACCCAGCTTCCCAGAGTCGAGTGCAACAACTGTATTTCTGAGAAACTTGTCAGGAAATAAGTTTTTAACATATTTTTTAGACATTCAAATAGAATCACAGATGGATAGATAGATAGATAGATAGATAGATAGATAGATAGATAGATAGATAGATAGATAGATAGATAGATAGATAGATATATATGTAGATAGATGGATAGATAGATAGATAGATATGTAGATAGATAGATAGATAGATAGATAGATAGATAGATAGATAGATAGATAGATAGATAGATAGATAGATATGTAGATAGATAGATAGATAGATAGATAGATAGATAGATAGATAGATAGATAGATAGATAGATAGATGGACATGTAGATAGATAGATAGATAGATAGATAGATAGATAGATAGATAGATAGATAGATAGATAGATAGATAGATGTGTAGATAGATATGTAGATAGATAGACAGATAGATAGATAGATAGATAGATAGATAGATAGATAGATAGATAGATAGATAGATAGATAGATAGATACATAGATAGATAGATAGATAGAGATAGAGATACATATAGATAGATAGATAGATAGATACATAGATAGATAGATAGAGAGATAGAGATAGAGATACATATAGATAGATAGATAGATAGATAGATAGATAGATAGATAGATAGATAGATAGATAGATCGATAGATAGATTTATAGTTTCCCCCCCAAACTACAATGGTCCTTAAAGGAGGGGAGTACATTTAATGAGAATAATGGAGTGGGCATATAATAGAAACCTTAATATTAATCAATTGATGTAATAATGTTTAGGAGGGAAGTATCTTCAAGAAAAAGAGGAAGACAAGAACAAGAAGTCATGGCTTAAAATTGGAAGGTGGAATATTGAGGGTGTACTACATTACATAAAGGGTAGTAAGATAAGTAGCAGCCTTCCAGGTGAAGTGGTAGAGAAAAGGAATTTAAGGAATTCAAGAGAGGCTAGAGGGTTAATTAAATCAAACTTTTTAGGTAGCTTTAATGGGCAAACAGGGCGACCCTTTAGTTCTTACCTATCATCAAATCTATGTTTATGTTTCTATTCTCCCAAATTGTTTATTTCTCTCATCAGATTATGGTAGGTCTTGTTGCATTAGTTTTAATATTCTTAAAAAGCTAATATTCACAATGGGCAAACACTATTTATTAAAGTAAAACTAAATAAATAAAAACAACCTTTAAATATATTACCTATTTATACAGGTGCACCCTGTCCCGGCCCACTATTCTAATACCTTCCCTATCTGTAAGTATTGTGGTCACCTTGGAGTCTAAGATTAGCCCCTTACCATATAGTGATTGTTTTATACTTCAGTCCTGGAGAGCCACACACAGGCCTGGCTTTGAGGATTTCCTTTCTGTGCACAGGTGAGTCAATCAGGATGACTAAGGAAGCGATAGCCTGTACACAGCAGGGACATCTTCAAATCCTGGCCTGTGTGTGGATCTCCATGGCGGGACTCTTTAACAGATAGCAATGGAAATATGGGACTACAGTATCCCTTTAAATGACGGATTTGGGCTTTATTTGTTACAATCCTCTATTATGAGGGTCCATTGCAGTCCCACCCAATCTATTACCTGGATCTTCACTCTCCAAGTTGAATTCCTCCTTCTCATCTGATTCCTCCTTACTTTCGTCTCCAGTCTTATTTTTGGGAGCCCAGGTCATCTTGTTTTCTTTTTTAAGCCTCCTCCTGGCGTTGGCGAACCAGGTGGACACTTGGGTGAGGGTCATCTTGGTGATGATGGCCAGCATGATCTTCTCACCCTTGGTTGGGTAGGGGTTCTTCCTGTGCTCATACAGCCAGGTTTTCAGGGTACTCGTGGTCTCCCTGGTTGCATTTTTCCGCCTGGCTGAGCCTGTGAAATCCACCGCTCCAAACCTTCCAAACAGATAATAAATATTTGAGAGCCTCGATCAGGCGGCTCCTCACTGAACTGGAAAGCCCAGGAGAAGAGTAGAGAGAACGTGGAGGGAGAGCCCAGCATTGTCTGTGCTGAATGCATGACATCTACACAAAGCACACGCATGTCACACACAAAGTACACATATGCCACACGCAAAGCACACGCATGTCACACACAAAGTACACATATGCCACACGCAAAGCACACGCATGTCATACACAAAGCACATGTATGTCACACCCAAAGCACACATGTCACACATTAAGTACACACGTCACACACAAAGCCCATACATGCCATACACAGAGCACACATGCCACACACAAAGCCCATACATGACACACAGAGCACACATGTCACACACAAAGCCCACGCATGTCACACACAAAGTACACATATGCCACACGCAAAGCACACGCATGTCATACACAGAGCACATGTATGTCACACCCAAAGCACACGTCACACATTAAGTACACACGTCATAAACAAAGCACATACATGTCACACACAAAGCACATACATGCCACACACAAAGCCCATACATGACACACAGAGCACACATGTCACACACAAAGCCCATGCATGTCACACACAAAGTACACATATGCCACACACAAAGCACACGCATGTAATACACAAAGCACATGTATGTCACACCCAATGTCACTAACATGTAACACATAAAGCACATGCATGTCACACACAAAGCACACACAGCTCACTCACAAAGCATATATTTCACACAGAGAACTCACACGTCACATACAA
>CM050176.1:16570259-16584820 GCA_027410445.1 Discoglossus pictus
TATATATATATATGTCTGTCCAATAAAAAAGATATCACTTTATACTGCAATACTCTGACTGTTCATATATATATATATATATATATATATATATATGTATAGGTTTTCAGTGGAAGACACTATAACAACTAATAGTGAAACAATCGTGAGATTTAATAAACTATAAAAAAAGATCACGAAAAAAAAATCTGGTAATCAAAAAATTCCCATAATAATTAATTAATCTCTTTTATAATTGTATATGTATATTTTTCATTTAATATAAAAACATAAATAACATTTCCACCTATGTGATTTATATTTACAGATTGTTCAAAAAGTTTTTGATTTTTTAAAAAGGGCAAAAAAAATCCATTATATTTTATTTTTTTATCAAAATGTTGACGCCAATTTTAGACATCTTTTATGATTGCTATATTATTTAAATTATCAATTACATTACATTTTCATTCTTGACTAGCTAAATAATATATATCTAAGAAAGCAAATATTCTTAGCAAATAGTAATTGTATCTCTGAAATTAAATATTGAATCTTGGTTTACTTAAGTGAATTTATTCTGATATTACTATTTGGCACTTTCTTAATCATATTGAAGAAAAAATTAAATAATAATGAAATATATGAAACATATAACAAAAATCAAATTGGAAGATTAACAATTACGTTTGTTAAATTACTTTTTAAAATTCTAGAAATCAGATGATATATTCAGAATTAATTCTGATTGTCATACTAATACAGTTTAATTAATTAGTCGTAATGATGTAACAATGAAAGGTGACAATCTTAGTAATGTATCTGAGTGTGACCCTAGACACAAACTGGTGTCATCTCATTCAAAGTAAGAGGACGTGAAATGCTCAAGGGAGACATAGTTGTAACCTCCCAATCTCGAAAAACCAACATCATAATCACCAAACACAGCCCCATGGGTGTTTGGAGATCTGACATCCTCACTTTGGCCAAAAGAGGGTTGGCTACCTAATTAATGAGGACGAGCCATCAATTTTTCTCTATTAGACTGTGAAATGGCTCCAGTAGGACAGACTTGTAAAGACTTTGACGTGCCAATGGTAGGGTGATTGATGAGTGCCGGGAGACCGATCCTCCCATTACCACCACTAGGTAATTGCATCAATTAAGAAATGGAAATGCCCTTGTTGCAGGCAACTTACACATTGCAGTTATGCCTTTGAGGGGGGATCCTGCTGAAAATAAGGGGTGGGGGCTGGAATTTTCACTCCATTAAAGCTTCCAGTTCTTCTTCCAATTAGATGGGAGTAGTCAATTGATTTTTTTTTCCTAAAGTACAATTTATTTAAGACCTATCTTTTCTGATGTTCTTGTCACCGAGATTAAATCTGTGTCAGCGTTGACCTCTTTTCTTAAACCCTTTCACTGCTAGAGGGGCGAAAGCTCTGGAGGACAAAGATTTATTTTAAACAATACAATTTAAAAAATGGGTTTTGTCAAATGTTGCACTAAATATTTTGGAGGTATCTAGAAATGTTTAGATTGTGTTTCAAGTAATAAATATATATATTACTCCAAGCTTCTCTTGCTGGCCCTTTTTTAAATATCTCTTAAAGATTCTTAAGTATGTCTGTCTATCTATCTATCTATCCTTATCTATCTATCTATCTATCTATCCTTATCTATCTATCTATCTATCTATCTATCTATCTATCTATCTATCTATATGTCTATCTATCTATCTCTCTATCTATCTCTCTATCTATCTATCTATCTATCTATCTATCTATCTATCTCTCTATCTATCTATCTCTCTATCTATCTATATAGCTATCTATCGGTATATCTGTCTATCTATCTATCTATCTATCTATCTATCTATCTATCTATCTATCGGTATAGCTATCTATCGGTATATCTGTCTATCGGTATATCTATCTATCTATCTATCTATCTATCTATCTATCTATCGGTATATCTATCTATCTATCGGTATATCTATCTATCTATCTATCTATCTATCTATCTATCGGTATATCTATCTATCTATCTATCTATCTATCTATCTATCTATCTATCTATCTATCTGTCTGTCTGTCTATGTATATATCTATCTATCTATCTATCTATCTATCTATCTATCTATCTATCTATCTATTTATCTCTCTATCTATCTATCTATCTATCTATCTATCTATCTATCTATCTATCGTGTATATACTTTGAAAGTTTGTTAAATAAAAAAAAAAATATATATATATATATATATATATAGAAAACGAATAATACATTAATAAGTCCATTTGCATGTCTAAAAGGCGGGGACATGCAAATGAGAATACAATATATATATATATTGAAGAGTGAAGCAGCTGTGAATGTCCAGCAATATAGTAATGTAGTCATTATTAATCTATTTTGCAATACAAAATGGTATCAAATTATATTGCAATACTCATTATTAATTTATATATATAAATAATTACTAAATTACTATATATATATATATATATATATATATATATACTAGCGAATTGCCCGTCAAAAAATGACGGCAATGAAATTGTAAGGTAGCTAAATTAGTAAATGAATATAGTGTACCTATTTTGAAGCATTGTGATGAAGAGCTGGCAATCTGTGTTGATGCTGCTGCAGCATTAGTGGTGTGGAGCTGCTGTGTAAGCGTGATGAACGTGTGCAGTGTAACACTGTGCGTGCGCGAGACCAAACCGTTAGCGTAGTCGTGTACTTCCGCATTGGCGTAAAATGGCGAGTAATGTGTGGTATAGGTCTGTATCGGAATATCCGTAGGTGTTTTGTGGTGTTTTGCGAGTTTAGAGTGCTGTAGCCTCGTTTTCGTTTTGTTCGGCGGCCATTTTTTCTCTCGCTTAGATTTTTTTTTAGTCTCTAAACTGTTTTATTTCGAGTAAAATCGAGGTGTAAGTTGCATTTTTGAGGTCCTGGGTGCTCCCTCTTGGTGTAGGTAAGGTTTTTATGTATGTGCTGTGTGTATGTATTGTGTTTTAAATGTTTGTATGTCGGCGTGTTGCGTCCGATGTTTGCGAGGTCGTAATGTGTGGTAACGTGTTTCGTACGTTGTTTGCGTTCCTCGTAAAATTTAGCGAGTGTCGTAATTTGTGTGTCGTGTTTTTTGAGTAGCGACGTGAAGTTTGCGAGGGTTTGAGGCCCTTGCCCAGTGACCTCGCCAGCAACTGAGTCCCTCGCTTCGCGAGGGGCCTCAGTTGCTGGCATGGAGCGCCTTCGGCGCTCCATGCCAGCAACTGAGGCCCTTGCCCAGTGACCTCGCTACGCGAGAGCCGCGGCTCGCTGCGCAAGGGCCGCGGCTCGCTTCGCGAGCCCGCAAGCGTGAGCAACGACCCGTACGCTCACAACTATATATGTGATATATATATATATATCCACGTGTGTGTGTATATCTCTCGTAAGCTCGTCGCTTTATTATGAATACGTTTTTCCAATAAAAAAGGTATCATAATTCACTATATATATTTATATATATATATATTTATATATATATATATATATATATATATATATATATTCATATATTCATATATATATATATAAATTACCACAAATTCTTCAAGCTTGTGGGAAAAAGAGTGGTATAAGCCCTTCATAATTATTAAAAGTATACACTTTTTGCATGGTTAAAATGTTTCAGAGAACTTGTTTCCAGCTCGATATCTAAAAAAATATATACTGTGTTCTCACTGCATTCTGGGAGACCGGGCTGAAAAATGCACATGTCGTCACAGTATGTTTCAGTCTGTAAAGGATCACTGGATAATAATAAATAAATAAATAAATATATATATGTTTGTGTGAGAGTAATACTTACATATTTATAGATCTGTAGTTGCATTTCCTGAAGCAGGGAATCTGCTTCTGGGCCAGTGAGAGTGTCAATTTCAATTGTATCCAATTATCTATTATAACTATCAGTTATAATTAATACTAGCGACTTGCCCGTCAAAAAATGACGGCAATAAGATTGTAAGGCAGGTAATGTTGTTTGCGTGCTAAATTAATTTTGTTGGTGTTTTAAGATCCTTCGGCGCTCATTGCGAGGCTCTTGGTTGTTTGTGTGCTATGAGCAGCGTTGGTGTTTTTTTTTTGGTATGGCAATGAATAATTAATAAAATAAGAAATTAATATACTTTACCTATTCTGAAGTAATATATGCAGCATTGTGTTGAAAAGCTGGCAATCTGTTTTCATGTTGCTGCAACATCAGTGCTGTGGAGCTGCTGTGTAAGCGTGATGAATGTGTGCAGTGTGTAGTGTAATAGAGTGCGTGCGCGAGATAAATCCGTTAGGGTAGATGTGTACTTCCGGAATGTGTGGTATGCGGCTGATTTTGCGTCCTTGTTTTCGGATGTCGTCTGACTTTTTCGGAATATCCGTAGGTGTTTGGGGGTGTTTTGCATGTTTAGGGACCTTTAGCCTCGTTTTCGTTTTGTTCGGCGGACATTTTTTCTCTCGATTAGGTGATTTTCGGGTGTCTAATTCCGAAATTTGGAGTTAAATTGAGGTGTAACTTCACTTGCAGAGGTCCTGGGTGCCCCCCCCCCTTGCTGTGGGTAAGCTTTTTATCTGTTTGTTGTTTGTTTTTGTTGTGTTTGTAATGTTTTTGGGGTTGCGCGGGTTGCGTCCTTGTTTTCGGATCTCGTACGTCTTTTTCGGAAAATCCGTAGGTGTTTGGTGGTGTTTTGCGTCTTTAGAGTGCTGTAGCCTTGTTTTTGTTTTCTTCGGCTGCCATTTTTTCTCTTGCTTAGCAGATTTTTGGGTGTGTAAACTCTTTTATTTGGAGTTAAATTGAGGTGTAACTTCAGTTTTCGAGGTCCTGGGTGCCCCCCCTTGCTGTAGGTAAGCTTTTTATGTATTTGTTGTGTGTATTTATTGTGTTTTTCATGTTTTTATGTGCGCTGGTTTCGGGCGTTTTTTGCGAGTTCGTAATGGGTCGTAACGCGTCTCCTGTTTTTGTTTCGTAAGTCCATAAAATTTGTGAGGTCCGCAGTTGCTGGCAAGGAGCGCCTTCGGCGCTCCATGCCAGCAACTGCGGCCTTCGCGCTCGCTACGTGAGCCTGCAGTAAAAATTAATGTTAATTGCCTTTTCTATATCATGTTGGGCTTTTTTGTTTTATCCTGTTTTGTGTCCACCACTTTTTGGTTGCTGCATTTGGCTTGTGGGTGATAGTTGGAGGTTATTTTACAGTAAAGAGGAGGAATACTTTTGTTTTATGTATGTTGCTTATGTTTCGGATGCTATCCTGTTGTGTCCACCTCTTTCTTTTCTTTTTTTCTGTGAAACTGTCTTTCTTTGTAAATTGTATAGGTCTTTGTGAAGTTTGTTGAACTGTGTTGTTTTGGTCTTTATTAAATTTGTATTGGTTTCTTTTTTTTTTCCTTTTAATTTTTATATTGGCGGCCATTAAGCATATATATTTCCTTTTTTTTTTCTACTTGTTATACTATACCTTGATTGAATCTTAATCCGCCAGTATTCTTGTAGTGTCTGTTTGAAAAAGAAAGTTAAGTGGTTAATTGTATATTTCTTCTTTTTGATTTAGCAAAGCATGGTCTTTTTCAGCATGTAATGTATTTTTCTCTTACCTCTTCTTCTTTCTTTCTGTTGTTTAAAAGTAATTCTCTTTCACAGTCCACTGTGCAAATTCTTGAGTGACGCTGTTGATGCAGAATCTGTTTAAATAGTGAAAAAAAGGGGAAAGATTCAGCTTCAGGTTACATATGTATTAGTGTCATATTATTTTTTGCTATGAGTTGCAGTAAATTAATGTCATTTCAATATATTTGTTTCATTAGTTTGAGTTAACATTAGTTTGTTGTAGGGGCTATACACATAAATGTGCGCGTGACATCTATACATGAATCACATTTTCATAGTTAAAGTTTGTCTTTTTTTTTTTCTTTTTTTTTTTGCTGTCTTGGTAATAAAATGTAATATATTATAGCTTACCTCTCAGTTGTAATTTGCACAGTGTAAAGTAGGAAATTAGGAAACAATTCTCTTCTCAAGTAACAGCAGCAGTTACCTATCCAGTCACTCCGTTCATCACCTGAGTAGAAATGTAGAATTTTCTGGAAAGTAGGCAGTATTTATAAACTTTGAGGTGCCTGAGACCGTTAGAACGGGCATGCGCTATTTGCGTTCCAGCGTACAATCTGCGTTCCAGCCGCCATTTTATGCGTAGTAGTTGTCAAAATGGTGGTTAATATCAGTGTTGTACGTGCCGCATATGATGTGTTACGTACCTCGTAAAGTTGACTGTAGCGTTGTTTCATTTTTGCGAATCACTGTAGTATTGTTGCGTCTGTAGCCTCGTTTTCGTTTTGTTCGGCGGCCATTTTTTCTCCTGCTTAGGTGACTTTCGGCAGTTTAAACTTCGTTTTTTGGACTTAAATGGACGTGTAACTTCACTTTTCGAGGTGCTGGGTGCCCCCCCCCTTGCTGTAGGTAAGCTTGTTATGTGTTTGTTGTGATTATTTATTGTGTTTCTCATGTTTTCATTTGCGCCGTTTGCAGACGTTTTTTTGCATGTTCGGAATGGGTCGTAGCGCGTCACGTATTTTTTTGCGAGGACCGCGGGCTCGCTATGCTCACAGCTATATATGTGATTCTTATCCCTATGTGATAGTCTGTAACTTGCCATAGTGTGTAGAAGGGATGGCGCTAAGGACTGCAGGGAGGGACACACTCTCCTACAGATATAGGGGGCAATGGGACTGTGTGGCAAGTACATGAAATTCTGCCTACTGTCCCACGCCAGGGGGGGCTTCCTTATTAGCTTTTACTTCTGGAAAAAAACATGTTTGCCAGTTTATGTTGAAAAAAATATTATATATTAATTTTGTAACTTTTACCTATCAATCAGCCTTTATGATGCACCCCAAATAGGTCTATTATTACTCATTACTCACTGGTGGTGTGAATGCATTATTTTACTTCTAAGGATTTAGGACTAGTCTGAGAAAATACTTTACAGAAAGAGGAAAAGATACGTGGTAGTCACATACAGTTAAGGAATTTAAACATAGCAGAGACTAGCATATGGCTGAGACTTAATTGAGCCAAACTTTCTGTAGATATAAGGGGTAGATCCTACAGGGCCTTTTCTGCCATCCAATTGTAAGTATTTAAAAAATGAATAATCAGCATACAAATAAATAACAGCACAAGCTTTGTGGATGAGTCATACGGTCTGATTAAAACGGAAAAATCCCCGGACTATGCTGTGTTTAATAACGTTCAACTGATCAAGAACGTATTAGATATAGTTTTAAATGATATTATATTTAGAACCTCCGCTGTGTCCCTTTTTAGGTTATAGTATGTTATGGTACAATGATGAAGTGTGACTGGGGGTTACAGGAAAAGGAAGCTGCGATGTATCAGAGCTTGACCTCCGAGAAAGGGAGAAAGATGCAGTATTTACCTTTACAAGTCATAACGTCAAATATGCTTCATACATGATGGTTGCCACCCAGTCAGTGGGGGAGCTAGTGCATAGGGGGCCCCGGTGCAACAAAATAATCGTGCACTTCCCGAGCCACCTCCAAACTCAATGCAGTACATATATAAAATATATATTAAATATATAGAAAAAATAAATATATAAATATCTGGGTCTGTCTCTCTCTCTCTCTATATATATATATATGTATGTGTGTGTGTGTTTGTATGTATATATATATATATATGTGTGTATATATATACTGTATACATATATATATATATATATATATATATATATATGTGTGTATATGTAAATGCGTACATTTATATATATATATATATATATATATATATATATATATATATATAAACGTACGCATTTACATATACATCTCTATATATTATAATACTATAAATACTTTCTTACCTGCCCAGTGCTGCACTCCACTTCCTGGGGAGAAAAGGGTCCACTGAGCTATAATCTCTTCCTATAATCACTTCCTACAACTCCTTTTTCATATACTGACCCCTCCTATACTGTTCCAAGTAAACTTTTATAATAACTTTTTTATGTTAATGTATAACATCCTTCTGGATCGCTACCTTGTTGAGGTGAAGGGGCTTGTGTATCCCAATGAAGCTGTGAGCTATACCATGTAGGGACACCCAAGATGGGCAGGTCATAAGGAGCTGGCAACCCTCTCGAGTATCTGTGCCAAGAAAACCATATTGATAAGCACAATCAGAAACACATTACCCATTATCCAAGGGCATAGATTTCTCTCAGATATTTGCTGAAGGAGACCTCAAGGAAACAAACAGACCCAAACAATACAGTTGCACCTATTACACCCTACAACAAACTACCTCAGCAAGTCAATGAATATATACTGGTAACAACACATAAACCTGACAACTAATGTTATCTCCTTACCTTGTATTAAAATAAACTTACCAGTTCGATTCACTCCTGATTAAAGCTTCTACACCTTATTCTTAACATTGTCAATCAACTATTTTATTTACAGTGTATTGTACACAAAAAAATTTAAATGAATGCTATAGTTCTATATAATAAAGGACATAATTATGGGAACGTCCAAACCGCGCTCAGGTTGTAGTTGAAGATTGGTTGTTGAAATATTAAACAGCTACATTGTCTGTTTCTGATGTGGCAAAAATGAAAAATCCAACTGCAACCTAGCAAGTTATGATAGTTCCCACGCAGATAGACTTCAGATGGAGGTTTCTATGGTGTATACATATATATATATGTATTTATGGGTTTACACATTGACATTGATTAGAGTTTACATTTTATTTATCACTGCAAGAGTTACAGCCCTATTAAATTCGAAGTCCGTAGCGGCATCGGCAAGCCCGCAAGGGCTGCAGGCTTGAAATTTGGCTGCGTTACATAGCTATTAAATTAGAACAGGCCGCGAGTTACGGGCTTGAGACGCAAACAGTGGATGCAAGGCCGTTAACATGATCAGTTAGTCAAACCCGTAGTTACGGGTTTAATTAAAGCCAATGGCAACAGAGATCATCATCATTACGTCAATGAAAAATGGAGGTTGGATTTCAAAGTCTTACGGGCTTCAATTATGAGTTACGAGCGGACCCGCATTCCAGAAATAATGCAATATTGATAAAGCCGTAAATATGATATTCTATTACATGCAAGTTAAATTATATGTATTAACTTTATTGATTGCCGGGATCGATATAACACGGAAATTAAACATGAAATAAAGTATTTTTTGGGCCAATTTGCGAGCTTGAGAATGTTGTGCTATTAATTATAATCACAAACATCTCTTTCCCTTTTATTATATGTACAGTAGTGTGTGTATATTTGCATTTACTGTGCTACGGATTAGACTTTACCCCCCTGGAGGGTCCTCTCTAGTACCCCTTGTACCCGTTGGCTCCACTTGCGGGTTACAGGCTTGAATGCCAGTGAATTTGTTGTAATTTAATAGCATGATTGGAAACGGTTACAGCTCGCGCAGTTCAAATTTCCATGTTCTGTAGACTTTTCTCTCCCTTACCCTCAGTCGTTGGCGGGTTGCTTTACGGGTCCAATTTAATAACCGCAAGTCTTGCAGGCTACGTTAAGGGCTACGTTTTTTTAACGTTATGGGAATTTAATAGGGCTGTTGGATTAGTGTCCAGACATTCAGCAATTTCCCCCATAGGTCCTACTCTCTCTCTCTATATATATATATTTATATATATATATATATATATATATATATATATATTTATTTATTTATATATAAATGAACCTCTGCAATTTATCAGAAATGTGACTTACTGAAGTCAGTGGTTGGGTACCAACATTACATCCAAGATTGTTGGAAGACACTGATGGCGGATTGGCTCTTTCCTCTAGCAATAAGATTGAGATTGCCATTGAGATTGGTCCATTCTCTCACCTCCAGGTAACTATACGAAAAAAACTGTTCTCTGATCAGCATATGCAAATTCTCAAGTAGCACTACATGATTCTATATTAATACAAATTCTTAATTAGCACTATCTGATTCCATTGCAATGCAAATATTTGAGTAGCTCTATAGCGATAAAAACTCTTGAGTAGCACTACCCTAGAATCTGGTAAAAAAAAAAATGTTAATGTATAATATTTGTGAATGATTTCTGGTGCCTCTCCATGATCATGGTCTTTTCTATAAATGGCCAATAAATTGTGTTTGCCAATCAAATGAGCTTATCTCAAGTAGGTGGCACCATTCTGGCCACTGCATTTCAAATAGTAAAATAACCTTTTCCAATGCATTTCAGGATGTGTCTGTATAAGGTATGCGTTAACATTCCTCTATCTATCATTACATGGGCCAATCTTTCATTTTTGTGGTGCTCAGATTAAGCTTGATACGTCCTACGTTAAAGTGGTGGCTTTTTACCAAAAAGAGTTTGTCTCATATTACTGAAATTGTATCTCCCCCTTCTAGATATTTGATTCATAGTGTCCTCTGTAATTTTCCAGCTTTCATAACTTTCATGTAGTAATCATCAATATAAATAAAAAAGTTTTCCATTTATTGTCATTAAAACAGATGATCTTTTGTGAGAAAACTTACACTGAATATAGCTGGGTTTTCCCTCATCTTTAAATCGGACATTTTGCCATCTTTTACAGACAGGTTAGCTTTGGTGGCAGAATATCATTTACACTCAATGTTACTCTGCGCAGCAATGAGGTAACTACAGGGAAGTGCTAGTACACTCGGCAAAAAAAAAGCGGCTTGTTAATAATGAGAAGACCTAACATTGTAAGTGCGTTCTCACAAAATATTAGCTTTTCTATTTACAATCAATTGAAAAGTAGTTTTACTGGTATTTACTACTTAAAAATGATGAAGACTGGAGACTACCACCATAACCACTCCATTCAGTAACCTCTTACTACAATTACCCTACTATTGATCCCATAACCTCTCTTTGCAACTCCATATAACCTTAAAACACTTTATTTTGCTCCATAAAACCTCTCTATAAAAGTTTTTTCCTATTGTTGCAGAGCAGCCTCCCCTTGATAGTGTGCTGCCCTAGGCATAGACAGGAACACACTACTACCTATGGTCTATATAACTTCTCAAAACAAAAAAGCAATTATTTTTCTCCATATAAGCCCTTCTATTACTCCATAGAATCTCTCCTAACTCCTCCTTCTGCCCTATATAACCTATAGCATTGCTCCCTATTATTTTGCCTTATTCCTCCCTAAAGATCCTCTTATTATTCTATATTTCTTCCTATAACTCCTTCTGTTGCTTTATCAAAACCCTTTTACCACTCATTATTCACCCAACCCTCACTATAACTATAACTCCTTATAATATCTCCCAATAACACTTTTTAATATTGTACAAAAGGATTCACTGTCACTGATTTGCTATTTTCTGCATGAATGTATCTGCAGATCAGGAGTGTGTCTCTCCCTAGGCCCACACCCCTCACATTTTTGTACATATTTTATTATATCTTTTCATGTGACAACACTGAAGACATGCCCCTCTGCTACAATGTGAAGTAGTAAGTGTACGGCCTGTATAACAGTGTAAATGTGCTGTCCCCTCAAAATAACTCAATACACAGCCATTAATGTCTAAACCGTTGGCAACAGAAGTGAGTACACCCCTAAGTGGAAATGTCCAAATTGAGCCCAAAGTGTCAATATTTTGTGTGGCCACCATTATTTTCCAGCACTGCCTCAACCCTCATGGGCATGGAGTTCACCAGAGCTTCACAGGTTGCCACTGGAGTCCTCTTCCACTTCTCCATGATGACATCACAGAGCTGGTGGATGTTAGAGACCTTGCACTCCCACGCCTTCTGTTTGAGGATGTCCCACAGATGCTCAATAGGGTTTGGGTCTGGAGACATGCTTGGCCAGTCCATCACCTTTACCTTCAGCTGCTATAGCAAGGCAGTGGTATGTGTATATATGTTTGGTCTGGGCCTGCATGAGTGCTGCCGGCACTGGGGAGCTACAGGTCATTGAGGGAACCATGAAGGCCAACATGTACTGTGACATACTGAAGCAGAGCATGATCCCCTCCCTTCGGAGACTGGGCCGCAGGGCAGTATTCCAACATGATAACAACCCCAAACACACCTCCAAGACGACCACTGCCTTGCTAAAGAAGCTGAAGGTAAAGGTGATGGACTGGCCAAGCATGTCTCCAGACCTAAACCCTATTGAGCATCTGTGGGGCATCCTCAAACGGAAGGTGGGGGAGTGCAAGGTCTCTAACATCCACCAGCTCTGTGATGTCATCATGGAGTGGAAGAGGACTCCAGTGGCAACCTGTGAAGCTCTGGTGAGCTCCATGCCCATGAGGGTTAAGGCAGTGCTGGGAAATAATGGGGCCACACAAAATATTGACACTTTGGGCCCAATTTGGACGTTTCCACTTAGGGGTGTACTCACTTTTGTTGCCGAGAGTTTAGACATTAATGGCTGTGTGTTGAGTTATTTTGAGGGGACAGCACATTTACACTGTTATCCAGGCCGTACACTTACTGCTTCACATTGAAGCAGAGGGGCATGTCTTCAGTGTTGTCACATGAAAAGATATAATAAATTATTCACAAAAATGTGAGGGGTGTACTTACTTTTGTGAGATACTGAATATATATATGTATATATATATATATATATATATATATACATAAACTTATGATTTAAGATATAGAATGGGGAAAGAAGGAGGTGAAAGTGGGACCTTGGGGTGCACATATCAGAATGGACTTGGGCAGCATAAATGCAAATACACCCATGCTGCAAGTTCTAGATCAGTGGTGCTCATCAGCTCGTCCTAGAACCAGTGCCGGTCGCTGAGACCTTATCTGCTGGTCCCCAAGGACAAAGAGGAGAGTCTAAAACACTTAAGAATACCTCTACCATTAAGCCCAATTATAAATTCAAATATTCAAATCTGTTAAAAAATTGATGATAAACTAATGTAGTAAAAGCCACTGATCTAGGCAATGGTAATAATCTGATTCTCCCTGTACCAGATGCACATCCTCAGTAAGTCCCTCCGGCCTCCTCTCTCATCCTCTGGCTGCAGTTGGGAGCATTTTCTGAAGGTGGTGATAGAGAACTATAAGTGAGACTGTGTGGGCTGAGAGCTGATATAATGAGCCGGCCCGTGTAATATTGGATGTGAGACAGAGCCATAAACACCTCTCACTGCAACCTGACAGATACCTCCTGCACCCCCAGCACCCGTACCAAGCACAGGGACACAGCAAAGGACACGAATAATACAATTGCAGCTGGCTGTCATTAAAAATGTATGAAAGCATTAGTTTTAAAGTTAAATATTTTAAGCATAATTACCTGAAAATGTGCCTTTTTCATTTCTACAATAACTGGGACCTTTTCTGTGTCCAGTTACCGAGACTTGACAATTAAATGTGTATCATGTATTAAGCCCTTTCACAAGGACCCATATAAAGTAAATTCCTGATTATCTGGCACTCAACTAACCAGCACTCTCAAGCAACCGGCACCGGCATCAATTCCCCAGTTTAAAAAAAACTCCTGCTAAACCGGCATTAACGGCACTATCCGGTAGTTCGAGACTGCAAAAAAAATGCTAACTTTTTACTAATTATTTTTCTGGGCCTAAATGGCCCAGTTTAGGTGCTAATGTCTTTTTAAAGGCAGTTTGTGGGTTTTTGGGGGGCTTTTTTTGTGGACTCCAGATTAACCGGCAACCACACTTATCCGGCAACAGGTAGTTTTTATGTATATGTATTTAATATATTAATATATATATATATATATATATATATATATATATATATATATATATATATATAGGCTACGGAATGAAGAGCGAGGCATTTGTGGGCATATTTGTGTGTCCCAGCTCAACTTCCCAGAATGCAGTGTAATAACTAATAACTGTTTTTCTCGGAACTCTGATCTGGAAGCAGGATTTTTTTTAACTTGTTTTAGACATTCAAGTGTGAACACAGATGTACTTTTTATTTACTATATATGTATATATATATATGTATATATATATATATATATATATATATATATATATATATATATAATATGCAAGCTCTTCTGAGCAAGAAATCTGCAGTGTGGCCTGAATTTAATTTACTTATAGTAAGCAGTCTGTTAGATTGTAAGCTCTGTGGAACATTTAAAGTTATATGATGGCTTATTTTGGCAGAGATTTAAAAAGTGCAATCTAATTTAACTGTATACTGTGTACTGTGTAGAAAGTCTCCTTGTCTCTTCTTGCTATCCTCTGTAATTCTGTATTAAGTTGGACAAATCTTTTCTTGTCTCCACTACCTTTCACTTTCCTTATTCCTGGGCTACTTTCAAAGCCTCATCAGATAGGCAGGTTGCCTTCATAGTTTTCAAAGTTCTCAGGGCATTTCATCTTCCATGTCTAGTGCTTTAAATCGACTCTTTACCTCCACTGTATATACATTGGGAATATTATTTATTTCTTATCTGTTTGGTCTGATGATTTTCCGTCTTTGACTAAATGCTTAAGATCAGAGCAGCAGTCAGCTCCAGGTC